>OZ010668.1:37711525-38274025 GCA_963932185.1 Troglohyphantes excavatus | reverse complement strand
TTACAGGTGACTATGTTTTTCTTAACATTCTTTCTTCTATCATTTTTGTCAATTTTAACAATCCTTTCGTCAATTTTTCGGTTGACTCCAAATTGTATAGGTAATTTATTTATTAATATGTCGCATGTTATTATTTATTGGTAATAATAATTCAAAGCATCGTTCCCGGGTATTTCCTTCGAGACAGGCCCCGCACCGTCGCCAATAGCCTACTGTGCAGCTCTAGTGCGACCTTAATTAACCAAACCAAACCAAACCAAACCAAACCAAATAAAATAAAAACTTAAGTCATCAATTATAGTCATTTGATTGACAGCTAACCTTTTAATATAACTGCAAAAAAAACATTTTTTTTTGTTTATAGCGATAGCGGAGAAGCGTTAGAAGAGAAGTGAAAAAAACGAACCACCAATGATTATTTCGTTAATTTTTATAGTAGATCTAAACTTTATATACTATTTTGTATGGAATAAAGTCTACTACACATTTATATTCAAAACATTTGCACAGGGAACTATCTTCATATTAAAATCCGCACCAACTGTAAAATTTCTAATAGCAACACCCAATTTTGAATCAATATTTAGAATCTACGACAAAATTTATCTTTGAATATCAATTTGCAAGTCATTTAGTTAAGTAGTTTTTTAATTATGAATACCGAAAGTTTATAACGCGTAATGTTAAATGAATTTTTTAAACTTTTAATCATATCTTTCGAAATAATAATTTTATTAAGCTGATATTTTTATATGTGTTACTTCTAAACGACCCAAATAAAATTCACTAACTTTCATTACTTATATGTATATTTTTTAATTTTATTTAAATTAGGATATTAATATTCATAAACTTTATAAATAGCAACCATGCTATATTTTGATAGTGATGGATTCAGAAAAAAGCTTTATATGCATATCTAAAATTTTATGATTTTCCTCTTTGTAGTTTTTTTCTATATTTAAATGTGCATCAAATGATCATTTCAGGGGTCATACACAAATTTAAATTCTACAGAACTTAACATTAATCTTCCCAAATTTTGAGAATTAAAAGCGCTGTGATCGCGTTGGCATAAAATTCTAAATTTTTATAAAAAGGCGAGGGGTATACGGGAGTGGAGGAATGAATGACCACGGGAAAAGAAGAACCTAGGCTAACGACAAAACATTTTTTACTCGCGTCCATTTCGTATTCCAAATAAAACGTGGAGGAAAATGTGGAGGTAGCCCCTCAAATAAGTTGGATACATATTGTCTAATATCGATGCATATAAATGTAGGAAATTAACGAACATTTATATTTAGATTATTTTGAGGGCAGGGAACATTTCTGCGCTATCAAAAGTAGGTGTTGCTATTGAAAATTTTAAAGTTGGTGCGGATTCGAGTATGAAGATAGTCCCCTATGCAAATTTTTTTGTATATCAATGTATAGTAGACTTTATTCCCTGCAAAATGGCATATTAAGTTTAGCTCTACTATAAAAACTAACGAAATAATCCTTGGTGGTTCGTTTTTTTTCCGCGGCTGTACATTACCGTGCCGCGAGGGTCCGTACAATTAGGAAAAAAGGTTGGGAAAACATTCGTCCTTGGCTATGACGCTTCACGTGACGTCACATAAATGTTTAAATGTGTTTTTTTCGGTGCATTTTGTCTTCTTTTTTTTTGTAAGTAAGAAAGTATGCCCAAACATTAAATATGTAATATTAAATGTATTTTTGAAAGACTGAAAATGTGTTTTTAAATCTAAGCAAACCTATGAGAAAGTGGTATTTTTCCTACATTCGCCGAAAACGGAATAAAGTTGTCGGAAAACGCTTAGTCCCCTCTCCAGTGCTTATAAGGTATATTCTAGCTCAGTGACTTTAACAATTGATTTTTCTTTGACAGTTTCGATTTAGGAAGCAATGGGCCAATCACTGCAATAATAGACATTTGTGTCAAACCCATGGGAGTGGCCGTTGACTGGATACACGACAACCTGTACTGGACTGACTGGGCTAAACAAGAGATAGGAGTCGCCCGTCTAAATGGAAGTTTTGTAAAGACAATGTTTGATGAAGACCTCGTCAAACCATACGCCATCGCAATAGATCCTTTGGAAGGGTAAGTGCCACTATCACTATATAAAGTTACAAAAAAAAATTAAACGTTACATTAAAATCCAAAATAAATTTCTGAGACGAAATATCTCAATACTTTCAATTACCCACTACAAAAATCTATAACAGACTTATGCACAAACCGGGCCTCGTATAACTTGTCACGATGATACAGAATCAGAAGAATGTTAAAATTTCGCTTGTTTGGTCTTAACCTTTTTAAAAATAATTAAAATCGTATTAAATATTAGGTTTGTAAAGATATAAATGTATTTTGCAATATTTAGAAACTTTCTATGAAATTGTAAAATTGTTTCCGACAAAATTGCTTCAAATAATAACGTTAAAATTTATATTCTTAGGGTTCCGAATTTTTGAGGAAAGAACCATTAATATTGTGGTCATATACACGTACATAATTTTTTTATATACTTTCTTTGGATTTGAGAGAATTAAACTTGTGACAATTTGCAACCCGACATAGAAAATATACTAATTCATGCATAGTAGTTTCAATACTATATATATTCCAGGCAGGGTAAAACAGATATTATGAAATATCGTACATTTCCTTAAAATCCCTTGCATCTAAGCACTGCTTTTAATAGAAGTTCCACACATATGATTTAAACTTTGTAAAATTAAATGACAGACTTCAATAAATATTAGTAAATAAAATAAATAAATTCGTGTGCTTTTCGTTTGCAAATTTAAAGTTATTAAGTAATAATGGATACATTTCATAATAAAACAACATAAAAAAGTTTTTTTATCTATACCTATGTCTATATTTTATCTATTTTTTTATCTAAATGTTCAATTTTATACAGTCAAGTCTTGTATCAATTCAGTACACATGCCTATACGTAACACAGAACGCACTTAAACTGCCTGTTAACTAGCTGCATATAAAGTATCTTGTTTATTTTCCTTCTGTTGGTATGGTTTTTGTTAGTGACCAATCTATTTTTATAACATGCTGTAATGACGTTTTAAATTAAAAACAATTCTGTTAGTGGACCGACATATTTACACTCTAATTTTATGTTCCCTGCTCTGTTTCTCTATATATAAATGAGACAGCCCTCGTCACTGACTTATTCAACTCTGACTCATCCACTCTCTGATCACTAATTTTCTTACTTCT
This sequence comes from Troglohyphantes excavatus, assembly GCA_963932185.1. Classification (NCBI taxonomy): domain Eukaryota; kingdom Metazoa; phylum Arthropoda; class Arachnida; order Araneae; family Linyphiidae; genus Troglohyphantes; species Troglohyphantes excavatus. The sequence continues at coordinate 38,270,772 of OZ010668.1, read as the reverse complement.
TATAAACCCGGGAAGATGAAATTTGGCACCCTTGTTCCTTATACCTTAAATACGAAGAGTAAGCTATTTAAAATTTATAAATTGAAATACCGGTTCTGCGAACGGAGTTACAATATAAAACCCACTTATCACTGATTATTCTATAGGGTGAATGATATACCCTAACTTCAAAATGAAGTACCCGTTCTGCGCACTAGTTTAAAGTATCATTCATGCATTCTCCTATTGTACCCAGGATATCTAGCTAATTTCCTTTAATACCTTAAATATTAAAAGTAAGTTATTTGTGTAAAGCTAAAGTACCCGTCCTGAGCACGGGTTTAAGTATGTATATTTCACTCTTCCATTCAATAAGTATACATTTTTAAGATTTAGAGAGGGAAAGGTTTAGGATTATCGACTATATTTTCTATCATTTTTATAAAAAAATGTATTAGCATATATATATATATATATATATATATATATATATATATCATTTTTGTTCATTGCAGTTGGATTTTTTGGATGGATGTATTCTATCTTACAAAAATCGAGCGCTCGGGAATGGACGGTACCCGTCGAGTTATAATTGTTGAAAACGAATATCGGTCGGCAGAAACTTTAACTATAGGTATGAAATTAATATGCATACCCACTGACTGTACATTCTGTAACAGACTTCTTCTCTTATATTGTAAATTATTATAATTGTTATAATAACTGCTATTTGAATAAGTATACTGTTAAAAATATACTGTTAAAAATGTAAAAAATGGAAGATGAAATTTGGCACCCTTGTTCCTTATACCTTAAATACGAAGAGTAAGCTATTTAAAATTTATAAATTGAAATACCGGTTCTGCGAACGGAGTTACAATATAAAACCCACTTATCACTGATTATTCTATAGGGTGAATGATATACCCTAACTTCAAAATGAAGTACCCGTTCTGCGCACTAGTTTAAAGTATCATTCATGCATTCTCCTATTGTACCCAGGATATCTAGCTAATTTCCTTTAATACCTTAAATATTAAAAGTAAGTTATTTGTGTAAAGCTAAAGTACCCGTCCTGAGCACGGGTTTAAGTATGTATATTTCACTCTTCCATTCAATAAGTATACATTTTTAAGATTTAGAGAGGGAAAGGTTTAGGATTATCGACTATATTTTCTATCATTTTTATAAAAAAATGTATTAGCATATATATATATATATATATATATATATATATATATATATATATATATATATATATATATATATATATATATATATATATATATATATATATATATATATATATATATATATATATATATATATATATATATATATATATATATATATATATATATATATATATCATTTTTGTTCATTGCAGTTGGATTTTTTGGATGGATGTATTCTATCTTACAAAAATCGAGCGCTCGGGAATGGACGGTACCCGTCGAGTTATAATTGTTGAAAACGAATATCGGTCGGCAGAAACTTTAACTATATGTATGAAATTAATATGCATACCCACTGACTGTACATTCTGTAACAGACTTCTTCTCTTATATTGTAAATTATTATAATTGTTATAATAACTGCTATTTGAATAAGTATACTGTTAAAAATAACGTACTCATAAATAAGCACAATGAATAAAAAGTGCTGCCTATATGCTGTCTTCATAAATCACTTTCTATAAATATCAGCAATTAAAACTGAGACTGGCCGGGAATCGAAACCAGATCCTCACGCACCGCATCCCAGTGCCTTATTCGTTGTACTACCAGAGCGAGGTGAAGAAGGTACAAACAGAAGAAATGTTAAAAAGGTGTGCCAAAACAATGGTAGGAAGATAATTGAATCAGCAGTTTCCATTTCAGCAATCGACATCAAATAATGTGTAAAACCGCCTTCTGAAGAACTCTTTTAAGGTTGTCAGGTCGCTTTGTCAAAATGGCTGGAAAAGAAGCTGATATTAGAAATATTAAATAACACTGCTCATTTTTGAGAAAGTAAGATTGCTTAAATTTGAGTACGTAATCGCTCATTTACGATGCAATTGTACTAAAAGAAAAACGAGTACGTTCAGTTACTCAATATTAAGCATTTTTTGTACAGTTTACCTATACCAATTTTGCAACATGCTTACTAGTAAAAGCCAATGTACAGCGGAATCAATAAAATAATTTAAGTGGAAAAAAAATCTTTATTTCGTTGCTGCCTATACTGTAAAACAAATTGCTTAAAAATTAGTACATGCACTTACTCGTTTTTCTTTGAGTACAATTGCATCGTGAATGAGCGATGAAATACTCAAGTTTAAATAATCGTACTTTATCAAAAATGAGCAGTGTGATTCAATATTGCTGATTTCAACTTCTGTTGAAGCCATCTCAACAAAGCGACCTCACACACTTAAAATAGTTTTCCAGAAGATGGTTTTCGAGATTATTTGATGTAGATTGTTTAAACGGAAACTGAGTTACTACAATTCAATTATCTTACTACCTTACGAGTTATTACTTCCTATTCTTTTGGCACACCTTATTAACATTTCTTCTGTTTATAACTTCTACAAATAGCTTTGGTAGTTTAACGGATTAGGCTCTGGACTGCGGCGCCTTAGGATATCAGTTCGATTCTCGGTAAGTCTTGGTTGTAATTGTTGGTATTTATTGAAAGTGATTTATGAAGGTAGTAGGCAAGCAACTGATGTTTTTATTAATTTTTACTCATTTTTGAGTGCATGTCTTTTTCAAAATTGAAATTTTTGTTTTCGGAATCATGATACGAATTGAACGTGCTCAAAAATGAGTACATTTTAATTATTTTTGAGTATCTATTTTTAACAGTGTATGTGATGTGAAATGTTCTTCATAATTGTCTTTTTATATTTCTCTTAGACAGGATCACACATGCGATCTACTGGACATATACTAGTGAAAGTAATGAAATTTCTATGTGCAACTACGATGGAACAAATGTGAAGGTCATCGTCTCATCCACCACGCGCTTACCTTACTTCAGGAGTATAGGCGTATCAGGCGTAAGCTCTTCTACTCACATCAGAATCATTTTTTATTTACTTTAAAGACTATATACTTTAAAAACATGGTTGTCATCTGACATTCTTGCAATCGAAGTATAGTGACAACAAAGGTCAATTGGTGTTTATTACATGATACACTGTTAAAAATAAGTATTTAAAAATAAATAAAATTTACTCATTTTTGAGTACATTCGATGCTTCTCATGGCTAAGAACATATAAGTTTCATTTTTGAAAAAGACATGTATTCAAAAATGAGTATAATGTGTAAAAAGAATAGTTGCTTGCCTACGTAGACTGCCTTCAAAAACCACTTTCAATAATTTTTAAACTATCAAATAGTATCCTAAGACACATCAGCCCAGTTCCTTATCCATTATCCTTATCCTTTATCCTTATCCATTATCCCTATCCATTATCCCTATCCATTATCCCTATCCATTATCCCTATCCATTATCCCTATCCATTATCCCTATCCATTATCCCTATCCATTATCCCTATCCATTATCCCTATCCATTATCCCTATCCATTATCCTTATCCATTATCCTTATCCATTATCCTTATCCATTATCCTTATCCATTATCCTTATCCATTATCCTTATCCATTACCCTTATCCATTACCCTTATCCATTATCCTTATCCATTATCCTTATCCATTATCCTTATCCATTATCCTTATCCATTATCCTTATCCATTATCCTTATCCATTGTCCTTATCCATTGTCCTTATCCATTATCCTTATCCATTATCCTTATCCATTATCCTTATCCATTATCCTTATCCATTATCCTTATCCTTATCCATCCACTTTCTTATTATTATTAAGCAATCGACATTAAATTAAGTGGAACACCATATTCTAAACAACTATTTTAAGTTTGGTGGTCGCTTTGTTAAGATGGCGTGAAAGGAAGCTGATATTACCAATAGTGAATCTCGCTGATAATTTTTGAGAGAGTACGGTTAATGTAATTACCTGTTATTCTGCAAACAACATACTTCTGACCTCACAAGCTTTACAAACTTTTCTCATGGTCAAAATAGTCCCAAGCCCATCGCCAGACCTGTAAAATCTATGGGACAGATACTGTCCCATCTCACACGTAAAGCTTAAAATACGAGAACAAATATTTTAAACGAATGGATTTTTAGCTAGTGGTTGTAAACATTTCCTTTTATTTTAATTTCATGTAATAAGTTATTCGTGAATGAGTTAGGGGATTTTGAGCTGAATATGTTATCAATGTTTGAATAGAAAATAAGTTTTAATATTATTACTTACTAATATTTTTTCCAGGATTGGTTATATTTTGACGTATGGTCATCTCCTAAAAGTAGTCTGTATAAAATGGATAAGCATGGGGTAGGAAACATGACTTGGATCAGTGATGGAAAGTGGAGCATTGATGATATATTTAAAGTGTATGACAGTTCCATGCAAATACCAGGTAGAATCCAAAGCACTATACCGCGACACTAGTCTAACTTAGAATACTTAAAGGGATTAAGGGGACACTTAAATGGATAATTTTCTGTGCTTATAAAAAGCAGTGCAACTTCAATACTATTAATTAAATTGGCATAAAAATTTGTATACATGTGGGGAAAACAATATTTAACAATATTCAACCACAATATGTTCTGCATTTGGCATACTTTTTATGAAAAAAATAATTTTATAACTGTAGGATTTTAGGTTTCAGAGTACATTTTTCTAAAACAGTTTTCAATATAATATCCCCGAATTTTATTTTTATGTAGAATATATTATAACTAAACTACTGAAACTAATTTTAATTTTGGACTAGAAAAAATTACCATACTTTTTTTTTTGAAAAATGAGAATTTTTGTTTACTTTTTGAATACTATTTTCGCACTTATTTTTTTATTCTAGTAAAACAACAAAAATTTAGGTTAACGTGTAGATTTTATACTTAACTAATGGAATATACAATTACGTTTTGACTGGATATATACGAGGGTAAGTCAAAAATTACTTACACTTTTTGTTCTACAATTTTATTAAACAAAGATTGGTGGCGGCCGCATGCGTTGCGATGGCGCGTCTGTGGTCACTTGTGCAGAATTTAATCACGATCGTGTCAGTTATTGTCTAGCTACAACACCGTAAGCATGTCAGCTCCTCTATCAGATTGCACCGGGGCAACGAGGAGTGATCAGATTTTTGTGGTCAGTAGGTGTGAAAGGTGCTGAAATTCATCGGAGACTTTTGTCACAATACCGGAAAAGTGCTTTATCTCGTAAAAGCGTTTTTTTGTGGATCGAAATGTTTAAAAGTGGTTGAACAAGCATAAAACACAAAACGAGGGAGCTGGGAAGGTGAAGGCCATCGGCTGGGTAGGTGATGCTAATCCTGTTTTGGGACGAAAAAGGCCCTATATTGGACAACTACTTCGACAGGGGGAATACCGTAAATAATGCGTGGTACAGTGATTTGTTGGCCAAAAAGCTGAAACCAACAATTCGAAACAAACGATGTGGTCTACTCTCAAAGAAAGTTTTGTCGTAGGAAGACAACGCCCGGCCGCACACGGACCATAACACCATAGAAACAATCAACAGGTTGGGCTTGGAGACTCTAGAACACCCTCCCTAATGTCCAGATCTCGTTCCCTCAGAGTTTCATCTCTTTGGACCGCTCAAGGAAGCTTTGAGAGGTCGTCGATTTGCCTCAGACTGGACGTTCGGGATGCTGTGCAAAAGTGGCTCTACGACCCATCGAAAACCTTCAACCAGGAAGGCATACGGAAGCTTGTGGCTCGCTGTTCCAAGTGCATTGCTCAAGGGGGAGACTACATCGAAAAATAATGCATATTTTGTAAACCTATCTTTGATTCATAAAGTTGTAGAACGAAAAGTGTAAGTAATTTTTGACTTACCCTCGTATATTTTGAGCAAAGTGTACCAAAAAATAAAAAGATCATTTCTTGAAACTCTATAAAACATAAAATCGCCGATAATTCTAAATGGATTTTTTAGTCTTTTGTGCAAATATTTATCAGCAATTTAAGATCATTGAGTGCACAAAATACTGGCTTTATTTAAAGCAATCAAATTTTTTAAAAATTAAATGGTGACCACTTCCAAAGAGGAGCGTGCCCACTTTTGTTTAAATTTGAATTTCGAATTTTATATAAATTAATGTGAATTTTTTCAAAAACTTAGTATCAAACGGTATGTAATGACGTTAAAAACCCCACACGCTATAAACTGAAACTCCGATATTTTGAAAGTTTGTAACTGCAACTGTCCCCTAAAGAGTTTTTCATTCCCGACAAAATAGATTCAATTGAATTAAATTAATTAATATATAATTTAATTTAATTTACAGAAACATTGAAAATAAATTTTTGTAAATGATTATTATCCATTAAATATATAAATTAACACTGAAAACGTGTGTATAATTTTTTTCTAAACTATAATAGTCCGTTTTTTAATCTTTTTTTATATACGCACATTTTAATAACCGATTTTTGAACTAGAGTGACCACAAAACGTACAGGAACATTACAAATTAAAATATAATTTTTTTTCTCATAATTAATTCTAAGAATAGAAACGTATCGTCGCTTATAAGAAGCATAGAGTTATATGCATTCATAACGTTTTCAGAAGAGGCAATTTAAAATTGGGAGTTTCCTAAATACATAACATTAATTTTATGACGTAAAGTACATTAAATAGTTCCTATATATTCAGAGAGATATCATAACAACATGTTTCGCTGCAAGTCGAATAATATTATGATGAAAACTAAAAAATAAAATTTTGTCAGATACGTCTAGTGAATATATCAAGTTGGATAATATAAAACAAAACTTGCAGGTGATAAAGCGGTATAGGACAAAATGTTAAGAAAATTCACAAACTCCGAAATCAATACAGAATTGTTATTTTTTTTGTAATATACAACGTGCTTTAATCCTTCTTTTATAAATATTGAAACATCCTACTTACATTGCCATTTTATTACGAAGTTGATATTCCAACTACCTTAATCTGAGGCCAATCTTCCACACATTGAAATTCAACATCTCATCAAAAAACTGATATATTTGTAAGATGTAGTTTTCTTAATTTATAGCAAATAATCCTTTTCTCAAACACATTAATGGATGTTCATCAACAGGTGTGAACAGATGCGTCAACAACGGAGGATGTTCCCATCTCTGTCTCCCAGCCCCACCTGGAATGGTGAAAGGAGAGCTGAAGCACACCTGCGTGAACCCGGACAATGTGTTCCCTTCCCTCAATCCCTCGACCATCCCAAATGGTTAAAGTTCTTAAATAATCCAAACACAAAAATGCTTGAGAGATGATAAGATCCTTCTGATCTTACCCTTATTTAATTAACCATGTTGTAATTGCAAAAATCTTTTGAACAATAAACAGCAGAGTACATTTACAGTCGATGCAAGGTACAATACAATAAGCAGCCAATTACAGGTACATTTACTACCAGCACTTCACAAAAAAAGTGACAAACACCCAGTTGTCACATTTATATGGTATACTTAGAAAATGATAAATAGCCCATTTAAAGCGACGATAAAGGAATATTTTGTGAATGCCCCGAAGAACAGATCATTCCCTACCAATATAGATCCAGGTGTTTAACTCTTGCCAAAATATGAAATATGTGTTTTCACGATAACAGATTAACTAAAAAAGTTGTCACCACTTGATTTTTGCTAAATTCGTTAATATTTCTGCCAACTTCTTCTATAAATGTAAACTTAAGAACATTGTTTTACTAAATTATTTATACATCTATATGTCTTTATCAAGAATAATTTAGTAAGATCTTTAACGACCATTTGAGAGGTGTTCAAGATATGGAATTTTAAATGCTAAATTGCTTGTAAAGCACCAAATTCTAGTTTTTTTTAAATATATTTTTCGACAAACTACACCGCTTTGTATATAATGTATATCATGGATTAAAATTATTGTTTCATTATTTCGTTCAATTTCAATTAACGTATGAAAAAAATATTTAATTAAAGTTTTTTTTTATGTCTCATATTCCCTCGGTAAACTTGCGAATATTTTTATTGCTTATAGTTAACTTTAGTCTTTCACACGTAATGAAATAAGTTGTAAAAGTTATTTATTATAAATGTTTGCTGGTTTGTGCAGTTAAAAATGTTGGAAGGAAATTTAGTTATCTAATTTTTTCAAAAATTTTGTGTGATGTGGTGTGGTTTGTCACTTTTGATACAAACAAGTGAATTTTTGTTCTTAAAATGCCAAAACTGTGTATGAAATAAAATATGTAAATTAAAAAATCGGGGAAACAAGTTAGGTAATAGTAAATCACCAATAAAATTTAGATTTTACATTCTTTCAATTGATCAACGGGATTATTTACAAATATTTACCAAATTAAATGTAATTTAATTGCAAAGATATTTTTTTACTTACAAATTGTTTTTTCATGTAAAAACATGTAAAGTTTTCATTACAAAAATCGAGATTTCTTTCAGGGATGTCTCCAGATGAATCTAAGGCTGGACTATACCATACAAAGAATTATTTTCCACCTGACATCATAATAGGGTTTTTGATCGGACTAGTCATACTAGCTTACGTAAGTTCAAACGTTATTAACCCCATGGCATTTGCTTAAGTTCAATTCATAAAACCCAATTCAGTCTTAAGTAATCAACTTAAAATTTTGATTTTTCTACAGATTGTTTTCTACCTGTACAAACAGTTTTCAACGAGGCCTAAGCTCAAGGTAATGAAGTCTGAGGACGGCAAAATAAACTCTAATCCAATTTATTACGTCAGAGTCTTGGAAGATGAGGTGCCTTTGAAGAAAGCGCCAGTAGTATTAAGTTGAAGTTCTTGACTACCAGGAAAGAAAATTATTTTAATTTTAAAATATTTTTTTAAATCTTACGATTGTTAATAGTTAAGATAAAGTAACTGCAATAAAATAATTTCAATAGGAAATTTGTGCAATTAGATCGTAAAAATAATTTGTGTATCACTTAACCTTAAAGTGAATTTGTAATATTATTAAAGACTTTTAATCAAGTTTGACTTAACGTATGTGCTCATTTCTCAAATCTCTGAAAAACTATTAAATGCACTTATTATATTATAAAGACTTCACATGCAGACTGTGTTATGCAACAACCAGTTAGCCCACACAATGTTTATTTAAAAAAAAACTGACTTTAAAGCAACCCACTCAACAGGAATATACATTCTTCAACAATTCGCTACAAGTCCAGTGTCGCTGCTCATTTTATTAGCATATAAAGTGAGACCTTGGGTTTAAATTTACGTTGAAATATACATTTCCTTTTTTAATTTGTAGGTTAACCAGTTTTTGCGTAACACGCTACATATACGAGAACAGCAGTTATTCATATCAACCAATAGAAACTCAGTTTCAAATAGTCAGACCAATAAGTAAGCAATGGTTAAAAATTCAAAATTCTCTGAACTTATTGCACCTTTACAACGGAAAATACTGAACAAAAATTCTTCACGAAAACGTTGTTACTTTCCACTCATTGTCGTTTTAAATATTTCGATATATGATGTGTTTTATTTTATACTTGATTTATTCTTTCCTTTTGGAAAAGTCTATTTTATGTAATAAATTTCCAATATTGTGTTTATTCTTGGAATTAAAATAAATCCATATTTTATGGAATGTATATAAATAAAAAGTAAAAAATTTAATTTGTTTAATTATGTTAATGAGATAATGACACACATACAATTTTAACAAGTTATTTTTAATTATAGATATGTTACATAACCCTTCTTTAAAAGTACTTATCGATTGAAAAAGCAATGAAATTAACTTGAATGTTTACGTAATTTTTTTTAATGCTAGCATTTTAATCTGCTTTCAAATTTAACAAACTTGGATATTGCAATAACAAAAAATAATACACTATACATCATAATAATAATATTTTTTGTGGAAGAGAGTTTGAGTGGCATAGTTGACGAATTTGGAGATTAATATATATATATATATATATATATATATATATATATATATATATATATATATATATATATATATATATATATATATATATATATATATATATATATATATATATATATATATATATATATATATATATATATATATATATATATATATATATATATATATTAGGGTGCATCAAACGCCCCTCTAGAAAAAAATCACTTTGTCCCCAATCTAAAAATGTTCCATTAGCCATAAAAAGTTGACATACCAAATATTTTCGATTTATAAACACTTTTAGGGGGTCCTCAACAACCTTGAAATTTCGTTTTTTTCGAGTAAAATCCCCAAATTCAGCATTTTTTATACTTAATTACTTTCATATTTTTTTAACTATTATTTTATGATATTTAAAGAAAAATTATTGTAATGAAGTAAAATATGGATCATATAAATATTTAATGTTAATAAACTATATTAACAATAAATTCAGGTGACTTCATTCTTCATTGATTTCAGGTGACTAGTGACAAATTTAGCTTTGTTTACAATTTACAGTAAAGTACATTTCCTGTTTATTTCAACTTATGGTTTTCATTTTTAACGGATTTACTACTTTTGTTCTGAATCGATTTTATAGTTTTATTTTGTTTATTTATACTTTTAATTCTAAAAGAATAAAAATAAAAGTAAAGTGAATAAAAAAATTAGTTAAAATTTAATATTAAATTATATTATTAGATCTACTGATGATTTTGATGAACGAAGTGACACAAATTATGTAAAAAAAATTGATTTTGAAGGACTCTCAAGAAGTACTCAGTCATCATCGATATAAAAGAACGGGAACCAGTTTATTCATCCCATACGACATTATGTAGAAACCTAATATTGTTTCAACTAGCTATGAGTCCAGGGCAACAGGCAGCATATACAAAAACATTACAAAACTAGGAGGAGATACATGTACAATTGCAGCATCTTACGCAACAACAGACAGAACAAGAATAGGCAAGTTGCAATGGAAATTTCAACAGCTTGCAAGTAAGAGTGGCGCTTTCTTAAATATACAACACTGCATTGGAATAAAAAACTTTCAACAGCAATGTCCAATAAGTACAAAATAAAAAAACGTTCACCAGCAAAAGATTCTTGGTGTGCCTGCATATCCCCAAGGAACTAGTAGTACATGCGACTCAATCATTGCCGACTTAATATATAAGCAACTGACTTCTTAGCAATGTACAAACAATTATGAACATGATATTTGACACAGCTTCTTCCAACACAGGCCATGTTACTGCTGCTTGTGTCAGAGAGCAAAATAAATTGGGACATAAACTTCTTTGGTCAGCTTGCCGCCTTCATATCAGAGAAGTCATTTTGTCTCATGTTTTGGTGACTTAAAGGTCAAGGCTTCTAAGTTACTAGGTATAACTTTATTTAAACTATTTTGTAACAATTTTGATCAAGATGGTGGTGGATTTGAGCCATATGACCGAAAGTCAGTGAATGTGCAAGCGAGCAGCATAGTTAATGATCTTGGAGCTAGTGCAATCCATGCAGCAAAATGTGTCATCGATACTGGAAAATACAGAGATGATTATATGGAATTCACAAAGCTTTGTCTAATGTACTTTGACTTTCCCAATATTACACAAGCAGTAAAAATAAACCGACTATGTTCTCTTATAACGTACAAGGTTGTCCATCCCATCATATCTGAAAGTGCAATTAGTGCTTTTGAAAACCATTACTGCTAGTATCTTACAGAAGAGATGGTTCCACTTGTACTTTGAAGCAACAGAGCTCCACCACAAGAACGAAAAGCTATTGCTGATGCAATGCTAGCTACAAAACTAAATTCCACTGATACTGCTTTTAAATTTCAAGGTAGATATGGTATGGATTTTGAAAAACCCAAATTTCCCAAAAATCTCACTGTAAATACAACTATTTCTAATTCAGTTAAAACGGATTCTTGGATTTGATTTTATCTATTTGAACTAGACTCAAATTTTTTAATATAAGATGTTTCAGAATGGTCAAGTTCTGTATCCTACAGCACACACTCACAAAATTGCAAGCATTGAATGTTGTCAACGACTGTGCAGAACGAGGGGTGAAGCTAAGTACTGATTTCATAGAATCAGCAAAACATGAAGATCCCTACCAACATGCTCTGCAGGTCGTCGAACAAGATCGACAAAAACAGAGAAATCTGCGAAAACGGACAAAATTTACTATAGTTTAAATTGAGTGTACTTGTACGAATTAAATTGAAATTAGAAAGTTAATAGTATACGATTATATATTCTTTTATTATATCACAAAACAATCTTAATTGCATTATTTTATTAAAGTATACATTATTATATATTTTTTTTACGCACATGCTTTTTTTTCAGAATTTTCGTTTTTGTTGTACATTCCTGGGACTTGAGGACCCCATAGATGTTATTCAATTTTTACGAAATTCTACGTATATAATTTTTTTAGCATTTCAAACAAAAATAACATAGGGACAGACAATTTCCATGAAATTTTTAAAAACATGGGGCGTTTGATGCACCCTAATATATATATATATATATATAGTTGCCACTATCACTAGTTATAATGACTATCGTCGGAAATATGCAACTTAGAACCTGGTTAAAATATATATAAATTTTATCTATTGACCCTGGTTATTGAATGAAATTTTTGAGTGCACATATTTTGAAGCGAAATAAATATTTTAAAAAGTACTTAATGAGTTTTAGTACTTTTTAAATAATTTATTTCTTTGGGCCAAGAATTAAAATGTTAAAAGAAAAATTTTATATTTGATTAGAAATGTTTTAAGTGTCGCTTATGAAGCCTTTGGTCTCCTCAAGATGGGAGTATGTATATGGCTTAGAAAACAAAGAACAATTTTGTAAAAAAAAAAAATTGAATATTATATCAATTTTACACTTATAAATGAAATGGAAACCAACGTCGTCCGGTATCTCAAATCCTTCTAATCAAACAATTCAAAGTTTTCCACACCATTTCAACATGGCTGATCCTCAAACTTCAAAACTGTTAATAATGACATTGATTTTTCTTGTTCCAATCCACACATATGCTAATAGTACGTATGTGGAATCAGGGCCGTCTCACAATTTTTTTAGGGGGGTGGGAAGCTGGGGGCTGAAACAAAAAAATTCCCAACTTACAGATTTGAAATTCCCAACTCAACATTGCAAAACATTTCCAGTTCCAAGTGACCGACATTTTTCATCTTTTTTATAGAATAAGTAGAATCAAAGGCTTAAAACAAACAGTAGAAAGCTATGATACAAGTTTTTATATTATTTTAATGCATGTCATTTATTGAAGAATACTTTATTGGAAAATAATTCATGTATGAAGAGAATTTGTAATTTTCCTGATAGAAAACTTTACATTAATTGAGAATTTAATGCAAAAGCCTATATGAGTGACACTTAAATGAACCTTAACTAAACAAAAAATTGAAAATTAATTTTTATTTAAGTAAACAGGTAGGAATACGTTGGCAGATGAATATCGAAACAGAAACTAGCTAGAAGTTCGTGAACACCTTAGTTTTTTTATTTGACGTTTAAAAGACCCTTCTGCCAAATTCCATCTACTTAATTATACAGAACGTGGGATAATTAATGATAAATGAATTGTATTTTAACCTTGTGCGCAGAACGGGTATTTCAGCTAGAAGTTCGTGATTATTTTTTTTTACTTTTTTAAGGTATAAGAAATCACTTGTACAAAATTTATTTTCCAATGTATACAAGAATTAGGAGAATGAGTGTAACAATTTTCATTTCATTTTCTTTTCTTTACACGTTTTCGTTTTTCTTTTTCATTAAATTTTTTTGCTCGCATACCTCTTATCGGGACCCGATTTCAAAAACCTCGAACGTAAAAATCACCTTATAAGTTTTAATGTTGCGTATAAAAAATGCGTAATAAACATTGTTTTTTTTATTCCTTATTTATTTAGGTAAAACAAAAACAATCTGTTTTTATACATATGCAAAAGGTTTCGGAGATCCGGACAAGAGATACTAAGGTTATACAGGAATCAGCCACCCAATAATGGCGAAATCCCAGAATACTAGATGTATTTGTGAAAAGCATAAATAGTATTAAGTTGAAGGTCTCAATTAAGAGAAAATATCCTTGGCTTTACTTTTATAACTTTTTAAATCCTATAGTAAACAATATATGTACACTAATTGCAATATATAATTATTTTAAGTCAATTTGTACTATTCAAAGCATTTTCTTATTGGGCTTGTTCTTCAATGCGTACAAGCGGCGCTTGAACAACTCACATATTGAAATACAAAGTTTGTTCCATTGCATAAAAACGGTTATTTTGTATAATGAATTAAAAATGTCTTATCCTTTATTGTTAATTAGCTATTCCCATTCAGTATTAAATAAATGTGAATGTGTCCGTTAAATATTTCGTCAAAAATTAAGAAATGAAACATTAGAAATCACAAAATATAAATCAATAATTATCGAACCAATTCATAAAAAGACTCCAAAAAGGCGGAATTTGAATTGTACTACTGTTCATCTCTCTAATTCACGTATGCATGTATATGTATTGATATATGTATGCATATGTGTATATGCATGTTTGTATGTGCAATGTTCGCCGCCAAAGAGACAATGAAGTGCCAAATATTGGCAGCCTTGGAGACGGTAGACGAAACTATTTGTAAAAACGCGAGATCTAGTTGAAAGCAGTTTGCATTTTGCGTGATTCTTATCCTGTTTTCGAATGTTTAACGTAATTTCTTTTTTCGAATAATGTTCGAATATTGTTTTAGTTATTATTAAATATTTGTAATATCTTCACCACGACTTCTGATGCAAAGTATCATTTCCGAACGTTAAAGTACCTAATTGCATGTGTGAATATTGATTGCGAAAACTAAAGTTTAATTTCCAACCATATGATATTCTTTTACAAAAGCCGTTCGCATGGCAACGACGTCGATGACAAAACGGCGTCAAGTGAGTTCCAAAAATGTCAAATGCAAATCAATATTTAGTTTTGTACTGCGACACAGCAGCTTATGAATGAGTGGACAAAAAAGTTCCCCGATTAGTAATTAAATCATTTTCGGTAATAAATGGATAGAAATGAGATATATTTTTATGACGCACTAAAAGTACTCTCGTTAACGAATGCTGACATATTTCCAATCTAAATAATACTTTCCTTCTTATAGAAATAATATTCCACTTTGCCCAGAAAGTTGATTAGGAAACGCAATGAATGTACGTTTCTTGTTAGTTACCTTTGCTTCTTCTTTTTGTCTTTGTGTAAAGTCTCAAGGTAAGAATGAGGTTAAAACTTTTACTAGCACTCTCTGTGCTTCAGTGCTTAAACATTTAAAAAAATTCAAAATGTAATTTTTTCTACTGGAAATGATTGAACATTTGCACTTATTTAATAATTTAGTCCTTTTTTCATGTTATGAAAATTTTTAAATGTGATAAATAAAATTCATAAACCCATGTGGAAATGTAATGTGAGAACTATTATGCAATATCGAGATCCTTTTTAAATAGGTAGCTTATACCGTTCATTCGATTTTATCATGCGTTAAAAGAATTTTTACAAAACTCTAATACTATAGCATTATCAAACAAAATTAAGTTAAACTTTTTAAGAACAATAGTATTAAATAAGTTTAATTTAAAACATCCCTAACCTGACATAAACATTAAAAAACGACAACAAAGTGTTATTGTTAAGAAATAATTATATTACTTAAAAAGGACTAAATATTTATAAAAATTCATTAACCTTCAATTCTATTAATTATATCTGCTTTAATATAAATTAAATTTAAGTATATCGCAATGCAAGTTTAAGTTTATTAATGATTTAAATTTAAGTATATACAATGCATCTAGTTTAATTGTTTATTTCACGGAAAAAATCAACTTGCTTTTACAGCCTTTTTAGTAAGTCGAACCTATACAAATGTATAACACTTACAAGACAAACGATACATGAATATGTAAAATAATTTCTGTAATATATGTCATATTGTTAATACTAAAGATAGGACGATAATTTAGTTTAACTAGAACTACGCACTGTGATCGCCGTATTATAGTGAAGAACCATCAGCGTATGATTAGTTTTCGAACTAGGATGAATTTTTGTAACATTATACTTATATTAGTTTGCAAATACAATTAATATACAGCAGTCTTAAATAAGTTAGAACTATGTTGAGCAAAATTTGGTATTCTCAAGGTGGTGGACTGTCGCTGATATATGAGAATGAACACTCGTTGAAAAAATGGGATCAGGAGACCCAAGAACTCACCGATATTGTGGATAACCTCAAATATTCAGTAGCCATTGATTATCATTACAATAAAAGCCTTGTTTTCTGGTCAGATGGGAATTATCACATATACAGGTGACTATGTTTATTTTAAATATTCTCCACTAAATATGCATTCAATACATGTCCAGCTATTGCCATACACACAAATAACTATCACTCACTCACACATAACTAACATTCTCGGTTAGCTAATTCCGTTAATTGAAGGGGAGAGTGTACGAAGAAGTTAACTAAAATTTTTGACAAAGTATTTAATTCTGATGTAGATGAAAGATTTAGGTACATACGAGTCTTCCCTGAAAATTTCATAACTCTGCTTGATTTATATAGGTAGATGCATAAAAGTAAAAAATATATGTTTTAATTACAAGGGTTCGATTTCATTTAGCAAACTTACCTACTATATGTTCGAAAACGCGCCAGTTTTGTGAAATTACCACCAATGATCAAGCTCACGGTCGATGAATAGGAAAAAGTACATTCCACTTGTCATTTCCTTTTTAACAATCGTTTCGTCATTGAAGTACGGCACTTCTGACGAAACATTTTTTTTTTTTTTACAAATGTAATTTACTCTGATTGTGTCAGCGCATTCGGTCCTAATTTCGGTTCTTATATGTATATTGCCACGATCCAGAAATAGCTTTTCTGGCTCGATTGGTAGGGTGCGCGAATTCTTACATTGAAATTAATTATTCGAATCATGGCGTCGAGTGTTATTTGAAATCGTCCTCATTTTTGACGAAATAAATTTCGTGTTAAAACGATGAAATAAATGTATTTAATTTGACGAAATATTCAATCGGAGACAACTGTTTGTTCAAAAACAACGAAACTTTCTTTAATAAATGAGCATTCATTTTTAATTGTGAAATATTATTTAATTTTAAATATAAACTAGCCTGCAAAACTATTCGTTCTACGCATCATATCAAGCTAAATAATTATATGCCACAATTAAATGAAAAAAAGCTTAAAAATTGAGACTTTAAAACTATATTTTCCAGGAAAACTTTGGATTATTAACAATCTTTTATTAACAATCTTAACTATTGTTACCATTGTACTCGGTTATGACAGTTGTTAACAATCATGTAGAATGAACCCTTCTGACCAATCGTAAGCAAAGTTCTTCGGTCACGATTTCAATGTTTTAAAAACATTTCGAAAAATGTAACATCAGATCTCATTAGTTCAATTTTCAGATATTTGTTAGTGTTGCAAAAAGAGTATAATATTATTCGCTAATATTACATCAAAATCAAAGAGGCATAGCAGTAACACAAAAAGAGCAAAAACGTTGCAAAAATAATCAATACATATATACAAGAATGGAGTGACTGTCTGTGGGTTCGAACAAAACCACTCATTTTGAGGTTTTTGCATGAGTTGGGATACGCTGCTTCAGAAAATCACATTGATTTTTTTTTCTGTCTGTTTGTATGGCCGGTTTTAACTAAAAAACTACTGAACGGACTTCTATGAAACTAGCATCATTTTATCAAAAGTCTTTTAACTTAAAAGATGCACTTTGTTTCATGTGGATATCTGCTACCGTTAAGAAGTTGTATAGCTTTTTCCATTTTCCCATGCATTATTCCTATTTGAAATTTACATTGTAGATCTTGCCTTCATAACATTATTGTTAAAAACCTCCAAAAATATTTTTCGACAATACTGGCTTCCTTCTACTATTGCGATTTAATTTTACTTTGAAAAATATATTTATTAAGCAACATATATTAGGAATCGGCCGTTAACAAAAACCTCGCCAACCGAAGCAGGAATATAAACCAGTTGTCTCCTATGACGCCATCCATTCATGCCCCGAACATGTTTTGCTATGTGGCAATACCTTAAACGCGTCGGTGCCTAATTTCCTATCCAATGTTATTACATTTATGACAATAGTGCTATTTGATTACGGAGTGGAACATTGCTATAGTGACAGAATGGGTCACACTAAAAGTTTAACTTAGAGTTTCTTTATTTATATCTCCATGTTGCTTATTTTAAAAATTTCACATCAAAAACATATTATTGAAATTTAGAAATGAATATTTGAAAAAAATATTATCAGTAAATATTGACGCAAGCATATTTCAAATTATATTTCACAATTCTCTGAAATTGCAAAATGAACAGTTATAAATAAAAATTAATTTCTAATATATTTTTCAGCAAAAAATTATGTTCAAAGACGGGCAACTATACTCCGGTCGCCAATGGCGACACATAGCATTACATGCGAATACATAGAAAATACATAGTAATTTTCGATACGAATAATAGTATCACAAAATCAAAATTCAGCAAAAATGGTTAAATTAAACTGAGTAAATACCGAAATTTAATACATTGATTCGACAATAAAAATTGAACAAAAAATTTAAATATGTGGTTAATTTTCTATAAAAATATTATTCACGGGAAATTAACATATGAGCATTTGGACGTAATAAACGGAACTTGAGCGCATATTTAAAACTGACTATTTTTGCTGGTGTATTTATTCCGGGTTGTTAATTTTATTCTGATTTATATTAAGAATTTGAGACATGTTATTAGCAAAAAAACGTTCAGGTTTATTTTTGCTGCAAATTTACATTTTAATGTTCTGTATTTCATAGTCCAACAATGCAAACTACTAATTAAATTTGCAAGTTTCTGGTCGAAAAGATTACAACGATATAGCCTAAATGATACTTTGGAAAAGGAATTTGAAAATCGTCAAATCAAAACTGCAATACTGGGAAATGGGGAATTTGGATTGCTCTGAAATTTCAATCAATGAAGTTCAGGATCCAATTTCTTAATTCGCACATTTTTAAAAACTTCT
Source organism: Troglohyphantes excavatus (assembly GCA_963932185.1). Classification (NCBI taxonomy): domain Eukaryota; kingdom Metazoa; phylum Arthropoda; class Arachnida; order Araneae; family Linyphiidae; genus Troglohyphantes; species Troglohyphantes excavatus. Next base: position 38,251,520 of record OZ010668.1, on the reverse strand, counting down.
GTTTTCTGATTTTTAGACTTTTTCACTTCCATCATTTGGAAGCATTAAATGAACGACAAAATTAAATAAATTAAAATTTTATCTGTGAATTAATTTAGAACTAGTTAAGAACTTTGACCTCACATAGATACATAAATATACCAGACCCAAAATTGATATCAGGAAATATTCAAACACTTTTTTTAAGAATAAGATTCCCTTCAGAAATTCTGAGGGAGTGTTGGAAAAGACGTGCTCGAAATGCTTGCCATGACTGTTTACTCCACTTCAACAATACAATTTCTTTTGAAAGTTTCACTTTAGGAAGCAATGGTTCTATCACTGCAATAATAGACGTTTGTGCCAGTGGATTGGCCGTAGACTGGATACACGACAACCTGTACTGGACTGACCCCGTCAAGAACTCGATAGGAGTCGCGCGACTGGACGGAAGTTTAGTAAAGAATCTGTTCGATAGAAATATCATATATCCCACAGATATCGTAATCGATCCCGTGGAAGGGTAAGTTCCTCTTCCAATATTTAATGTTGCAAAAAAGAAAGAAACACACTATAAAAAATGTACTTAAATATGAATCTAATCATTTTTCTTTGAGTACAATTGCATCGTAAATGAGCAAAGGCGTACTCAAATATAAGTAATCGTACTTTTTAAAAAAAATGAGCAGTGTGGCTCATTATTGCTAATCTCAGCTTCTGTTCGAGTCTTTTAAGAAAACGACCTGAAAAACTTAAAATAGATGGTTTTCTATATTATTTGATTGTCGATTTCTTAAATAGAAACTGAGTTATTACAACTTAATTATATTTTAAATAATTAATGAGAATAATTAATTTTTCCGTCATTTTTTATTTACAAATATTACATTTGCTTCTACACTGGTAAATATAGGTACTCAAAAACAAGTAAAATGTACTCATTTTTTAATACATTCGATGCTTAACAAAGCTCCGAATACATTAGTTTCATTTTTGAAAAAGACATGTACTCAAAAATGAGTACAATGAATGAAAGAGCAGTTGCTTGTCTAACTAGGCTGCCTACATAACACAATTTCAATAAATATCAACAATTAAAAACAAGACTTACCATATTTTCAGACACCGCAAAAGAAAAAAAATTTAAAAACAAGAATCATACCCATGGGAATGGGAAGTAAGATAATTGAGTCGTAATAACTGACTTTCCATTTAAGCAAACCATCTTCCGAACAACTATTTTAAGTTTGCCAGGTCGCTTTGTTAAGATGGGTTGAATAGAAGCTGAGATTGGCAATACTGTGTCACACTGCTCATTTTTTCGAAAGTACAATTAATTAAATGCGAGTACGTCATGGATCATTTACGTTGCAATTGTACTCAAAGAAAAATGAGTACGTTCGGGTACTCATCTTTAAGTACTTTTTTGACAGTGTATATTGTGTACTATTTTCGCCCTTTGAGTAAATCGGGTATTTAACTAATAACAATATATATAGACTGTGTCTGATTTCACAATTTGTTATTATAAAACGAAAAATTCCAATATTATAGTTTTTGTCCTTTACAGTTTGCTTTTTTGGATAGATAAATGGTTCTCTATATCAAAAATTGAGCGTTCGGGAACGGATGGTTCTCATCGAACTGTAATTTTTACCGATACTTCGATGGGATTTATTCTCGTTATAGGTATATATGTTTATCTATAAATATTATAAATATGTTAGCTACAGTAGATTGTTTTCATTTTCACATTAAAAATTAAAATTCATACCCCTCTACTGATCTAAATGGGAAAAATATATACTTTCATGTGCTCTAGTAGCTATGTCATAACGTAAAATATTACAATTGATATTTGATTAGTTACATATAGAATTGAAGTGCACAGTTTCAAAAGTTGCTTTGTTCACTATTGCTGTTTGGAGAGAAATAAAAATAAAATAATCCTTTCAATGAAAAGTAAACGGACTTTTTAACCGACTGCCCAGCGCGCCCACCAAAACTCCACAAAAAAACTCCAAAATAAAACCGCCAGAAACTTTAAATTAAAACCGCCAACGCGCGCCAAGTCAAGAGGTTATAGATTCGACCTTTATGTATTTTTTTTTTTTTTATGTATGTGCGCGCGGGATTTCGATTCTACTTCAGATATTTGGAAAAAAAAATTTTCGTTGTATAGGGGATGTTTCAATGGGGAGCAATTTTAAAAAAATATCCGGTTATCCGGTTGTTAACTATCCGGATTTCTCAATTAACCGGATCGTTTAAAAAAAATTTCGTCCGATTTCGAAAATTCTTTTTTTGTTGGATAGAGAAAAATCCACTTAGGCAAAATCTTCAAAATAATAATAGGTTATACGGCTGTTATATGTCCGGAAATGTCAATTAACCGGGTTGTTTTAAACAATTTATCCGATTTCAAAATATTTTCATTGTTTAACGGAAGTTGTACAACAATGACATTTCGTTTAACATGCATTTATTGGCTTTGTTAGGGATTGTTTTAAAATATACATTGTTGAGTACAAGTTGCTACTAGAATTTCTTGGTGAATAGGGGGCGAAGCCCCCTGCTAAATTAAATAATAAAAAGGGAAAAATAAAATAATCTTTCTAAAAAAAAGGAAAACCGACTTTAAGAAAAATGCGCTAAAAAGTAAAAAATAATTTTTAATTTTACGAATGAGTTGAAAAAATTGAATTATTGAATATCAATTTTATACGTAGTACAACTTTTGGAAGTTGGTGTCAATTTACAAAAATTATAACTAAATTTTGGCGCCGATTTCAAAAAGTTGTACTACGTATAAAATTGATATTCAATAATTCAATTTTTTCAAGTCATTCGTAAAATTAAAAATTATTTTTTACTTTTTAGCGCATTTTTCTTAAAGTCGGTTTTCCTTTTTTTTAGAAAGATTACTTTTAGAAAAATACCCAAGAAGTAAAAAAGTAATCTTTAATTTTATGAATGAGTTGAAAAAAAATTTAATTAGTTAATATCAATTTTATACTTATTTAAACATTTTGAAATCGGCGCAAACATTTAGTGATGATTTGTGTAAATTGGCACCAACTTCAAAAAGTTGTAGTAAGTATAAAATTCATATTAAATAATTCAATTTTTTCAACTTATTCGTAAAATTAAAAATCAATATTTTTTTTAACTTTTTATCGCATTTTCTCAAATTCAGTTTTCTTTTTTTTCAAAAAGATTATTTTATTTTTCTCTTTATAGTTTTTAATTTAGCAGTTGGCTTCACCCTCTACTATTATTCTCCAAGAAATTTAAGTAACAACTTAATTTTTTTTTAAAACATACCAGTCGAATCTATAACCTCTCGACTTGGCGGGCGATTTGGTGGTTTTAATTTAAAGTTTTTCTGGCGGTTTTATTATAGAGTTTTGGTTGGCGCGATGTTCAGTCGGTTAAAAATAAGATTCATTTGGATTCAAAAGGTTGTATAATTTTTTTTTTTAATACCTGACACGCCTTAATTAACCAATTGTCTTCGGTGTCAACCATCTATAACCTAACAGCTTCAGGAACGTGAAATTAAACTCATTTTGGCAATCTTTATACAGTGACTTATCTTGTACGTAAACGAAAATAGGTTACTTAGTATTTATCGACTCAACAATAATCTCGATCTATCTTTTTTTTTTCAAGGTGAAAAATAATAAATATTAAGTACACCAAAAACTTGTACAAATACATTTATTTGCAACATAATGTACCCATATGCGATGTACACCAAATGTTGATGAAAATGTTTTTGAAAAAAATCTATTTGAGAAAAAAAGTTAGTTTATTTTTGAAATTTTAGGGTACAAGTGTGTGTACAAATTAAAAATGCACGTTCAGAGAGACACTGCGGGGTTGTACTCAGCGACATAAATAACAACTCTGCACTCTCGGTCGCTGGAGGATCGTTTTGTCCGAGAGGGCTAGGGCACCTTGCTGTGGATCATAAGTCAGCAATCCCGAGCCCAGCTCCGACTCCTCAAAACTTTGTATTTGCGCACCTAATAATTCTGAAGCAAGCTTACTAGTGAATTATTTCTTTCTCTATTTCTTATAGATTATATCTCGCATGCAATCTACTGGAAAAATTATGAAGGTCGTAAAATATTTACGTGCAGCTACAGTGGAACAAATCTGCGCGTCATCTTCTCAACTGAGAAGCATGTAGGTTACATCGAGGGGATAGACATTTTAGGGGTAAGCTCTTCTAGTAACGTTAGAACCACTTTTTATTCACTTTGAATACTTTATGCTTTAATCACACGATTGTCAATGGATCTTAACAAATGAGGTATTGAAAGAAAGAGAATTTTCAGGTAAAGTGCTCATCGCACGTTCATGTCCTAAATATTAAAGTTTTATTTTTAAATGTGTTTAATTTAATTTATTTAATCGTGATTTTTAAAACAAACCGTTGACAATGCTGCCATCTATGAATAAGCAGAAGAATTAAACTTTTATTATTCTTGGGCTATAAGAAATACGCTAATATATTTCGCCTTTACAGTGAACACTGCCTCATAATTTTGAACCGGGAACTCTAGAGCAGTGGTTCCCAAACTATTTTGGTCGTGGAACCCTAAAATTTGATGCCAATGATCGCGGAACCCTGAATATTTTTTAATCAACGACTTTTCAAAATTTAATATCTGATATTAAATAAAACAAGTATTATTTTGGTATTTTAAATTTTATTGAATTAAGCAAAACTCAAAAAAAAAAATTCATCATAGAAATAATTAATAAAAATACAAAACATAAACTAAAATAAATGGAAAATCTTTAATGTGAAGAATGCACCTGCTTCTTTGATTCCATGATTCTCTTAAAATTGGGAGTTAGGTTTGATTAATGAACTCGCATATCTGGTGCAGCATCAAGTCTGTTACGATATTTGGTTTTTGTCGCAACATATTTTGAAAACCCAGCTTCACACAAATAAGTGGTTGCAAACGGCAATAGAATTCGAATAGCCTGTTTTGCTAAATTTGGATATTCGTCGAAAATGTGAATATATTAAACACCATTCTTATTTTTTTTAATCAAATAAAATTTGTCACGCGGAACCCCTAAATTTTTTCGTGGAACCCCAGGGTTCCACGGAACCCACTTTGGGAGGCACTGCTCTAGAGCAACATCACTATTTTTTTTTATGTGTGGGCAATGTAATATCTTCAAAATGTTCGGGTTTTATTGTTCTTGCACACATTCTTTCAGAAGTGTATTTTCTCAATTACTTCTTTTTAATGATACCAGTATATGCTGTTTATATTTAGATGTTTATACCATTATATGTTTTAAATATTCTAACATATTCTTGAATTGCACAGCTACATATAAATCTTGAAAAAAATTTTAAAGAATAAAAGCATAACCTTTTACAAAAACCAAAACATCTTTTATATTTAAGAAATCAAATATTGAGGATATTATAATATATAATACATAATTCCATCCCATAGTTATACAGAAAATTATGCATTGTTCATATGCATCAAGGATTAAAATTTTAATCAAAAATCATATGCAAAAATAAATTCTAATTAACCTGAAGCATAGTGAAGCCATATATAAATTTAAAGAAACCAGTCGTATTGTACAAAACAACTCACTAATTGAATATACTTTAATTATCAAATTTCAACAATTTCACATTCTTGCCATAATCATACTAAGTCAACGTTTAAAAATATTTTCCAGGTCTACCCATTTTGAGAACTTTTAATCTAGTAAATGAACTGTACAATACATGACATTTCTAAAATTATGGGTTAACTTTTCTCGTGGACCAAGTTAAAAAAAAAAGTTAACCGGCCCGTGGCCGACTCCTAAACGGAGGAGAAAATGCCGATTTGGGAAGCCGAATAGTGTGTTCTTAAAGGGTTGTTTAAGGACGACTTGCCTTTCAATAAGAGGCATGTAACTGACTGACGGTCGAATCATTAACAATTTTTCTTCAAAGCAGGTAGATTCGCAGGTGGGGGTAGGGTCGCTTGGGTCCCAGCCTCATTCGTAGGTAAATTTTCACTTTTTGGTTCTAAATATCCCCATTTATTTTAGTACTAGCAATATGGCCCGGCGTTGCTCGTGGTCACTTTGCGCAGTAAGAGCTGCTGCGCGATTTTGTCTTGTCAGCGTAGCCATCGCATATCACTCTCTGTGCACTGTGAAAAATAAACTTTATCAAAATCCAGATTTATTAAATTACTTTGAGTATTTTTTGAGATACCTAAATCTATTTTTATGTTCATGCTATCTTTACATGCTATTGCGACTACTATTTAAACAGATGTTTTTGTAAAATGTTTCTTTTTGTAAAATAAAAAAAAAATTAAATTGCATATTTTTGGCATTAAAATTAACTATTTAGTGACAATAAACCCATGTCGCAAACTTCACATTTATTAGTTTTAATATAGCAAAGAAACCAGTTGTATTAGCTAAAAACGCTCGTTAGCAGAATAAACCTAATAATTAAAATTCAATAATTTTACATGCTTGTCATATTCACTCCGATTAAACGCTTTAAAAAATGTATTGTGTGTTGTTCCATATATTTTGAAAACTATGATCGCAGTATTTAAAATAATTTACAAAACTGAAGTCTCCGAAATTATGTCTTGAAGAGGTACTTTTAGCAAAACTCAATTCGTTTGTAATGTATTAGAATTGATTTTTATTTAAAAGATTGCCCGAAGTAAAGTATAGGTTAGTTAGTTACCCATTCTGCCGCAAACAGGTTACTTCAAACCTCACGTGCTTTAAAAACTCTATTCCCACACTCCGTGGTCAAAATAATCCCTAGCCCTTCACTAGAACTATAAAATCTATGCGTCAGATACTGTAAAATCTATGTTTCAGATACTGTAAAATCTATGCTTCAGATACTGTAAAATCTATGCGTCAGATACTGTAAAATCTATGCGTCAGATACTGTAAAATCTATGCGTCAGATACTGTAAAATCTATGTGTCAGATACTGTAAAATCTATGCGTCAGATACTGTAAAATCTATGCTTCAGATACTGTAAAATCTATGCGTCAGATACTGTAAAATCTATGCTTCAGATACTGTAAAATCTATGCGTCAGATACTATAAAATCTATGTGTCAGATAATGTAAAATCTATGCGTCAGATACTGTAAAATCTATGTGTCAGATACTGTATAAAATCAATGCGTCAGATACTGTAAAATCTATGCGTCAGATACTGTTCCAGCCCACACGTAAAGGCTAAAACATGATAAAAAATATTTTAAACAAGCAGATACTTAGCTAGTGATTGTAAATATTTAATTTTATTTTAACTTCATTTAATTGTTATTTGTGAATGAGTGATGGGGTTTTGAGCAGAATATATTATCAATGTTTGAATAAAAAATAAGTTTACTAATTATAATAAGTTTACTAACATTACTTACTAATTTTTTTTTCTTCCAGGATTGGTTATATGTTAACGTATGGTCATCTCCTAAAAGTAGTATTTATAAAGTTGATAAGCATGGGGTAAGAAACATGACTCGGATCAGTGATGGAAAGAATGGGATAAATATAAACACATTTAAAGTGTATGACAGTTCCAAGCAAATACCAGGTACAGTCAAGTATCCTATCTAGTAGTCTAAGATGGTACGCTTGAGAGCTTTTCATTTTACAAAGCCCTGACAAAATTACAGTACAATCCACATATAGCGATGGGACCATCATAATTTGATCATTATACCCGGAAATCGTTATATCCGAATCACGAAAAATATCGCATAATAAGAAAGTATAATACACATACATACATGGCAGTTGAATATAAATATATTTTTTGTACTTATTTTATCGACTACATATACTAGCTAGATAAAGTTAGTTATATAAACTGCGATTTTGATGAGGAATGGTTAGTAATTTTTTTTTGCTTAGATTTGACATTGTAAAAGAAAAATTTCCATGAAATTTTCTATTATTGTTAACATTGTATAGCAGAACCGGGGAACTCTTCGCAAATTTCGAGCATTAATTTTTACGTGCTATTCGCCTGACGCTTGTTCCTTGAGCAAACGGTCCTCCCCCCTTTCTCCATTGTTATACGCGGTTTTTAACAGCATTCAGACATGGGAAATTCAATCGTTACATGCGGATTATCGTTATAACCGGCATTATAATACGCAGAAAAATTAACATGGACTGCTATAGAAATTCAAACTTCCCTTGCATTTTACATTGTTATACCCGGCATCATTATAAACGGATTTTACTGTATTATAATTATCAAGATAAGATTTATCTATATGTGTACTTAAGTTAATGGTTATATATATATACAGACAACAGACACATACATCTGTCTATCTGATCTTTCTTACCTATCTTACTTACCTATCAACATACCTATATATATAATAACATCAACCATGAAACAATCACGCCGAATAAATCATACATATTTCTGTGAAGCGCTTAAAGCTGCATTAACACAAAAAAAGTTCACCCAGCCGGGAATCGAACCTGGACCCCTTGTTTAGCGCACAAGTGTCCTCTACCACTAAGCTATCCGAAGGACGCCAACCTCCAGAAATTTTTTACTCAGAACACAACGTGAAAGAGTAGACACAAACAGATATACTACATCGCATATACATATATATATATATATATATATTGTACTTGGGCGACCACAAAACGTGCAGAAACATAACAAATTAAATTATAATTTTTTTCTCCCCAAAATAATTCTAAGAATAAACACATTCCGTTGCCTATAAGAAGCATAGACTTCCCTGTATTGGTAATGTTTTCAGAAAAGGCAATTGAAACATTAATTTGGCGATAACATTAATTTTGAATTAAACCTTAATTTTGGCCTAATAAATAACACGTTAATTTGGCGATACAAAGTGCAATAGAGAATTCCAATATATTTAGAGGGATATATTAACAAAATGTTTCTCTCCAAGTCGAATAATATTATGATAAAACTCAAGGATTAAAATTTAAGAAGTTTTGCATACTTCGAAAGCAATATGTTGTTGTTTTTAATATACAACGAGCAACACTGAAACATCCTACTTACATTGCCATTTAATCACGAAGTTAATCTTTCAACTACCTCAATCTGAGTTGATTGGTAGTGACATTGAAATTCACCACCTCATCAAACCACTGATAGATTTTTAAGATGCAGTTTTCTTAATTTATAGCACATAATCCTTTTCTCAAACACATTAACATCAACAGGTGTGAACAGATGCGTCAACAACGGGGGATGTTCCTATCTCTGTGTCCCAGCCCCACGGGAATTCGTGAAAGGAGAACTGAAGCACACCTGCGTGGATGAGGACTATGTGATCCCCATGGAAGAGCTCTTGGCTATCGGCAATGGTAGGAGTTTTTAAATAATCCAAACGCAAAAATTCTTAAGAGCTTCTTCATCTTGGGCCCTTGGGGTGCACTAAGAAAGGATTTTTTTAAATTCGAACTCGAACTGCCAAATTAACGATATTTTAAAAACATTCCCATAGGATTAACATGGAGAACATGTAACAATGCAAAATATAAAATTGAAACAATGAAAAAAAATTATATTATATAACCTATGAGGAGCATTCTGATTGGCTGATGACTAAATATCGCCAAAATGTCGCCAAATAAATAAAAACTGTCGCCATATTAATAAAAACATCGCCAAATAAATTAAAATTCCATCGAATGAATAAAACAATTCGCCAAATGAATAACATATCGCCAAATGAATAACATATCGCCAAATAAACTAAAATATGATCATATACGTAAAAATAATATAAAAATGACGAAATTAATGTCAAAAAAATTCTTAAGATCTGGTGAGGTTCTTTTGATCTGACCCTTATTTAATTAACTAGGTTGCGAAATGCAAAAAAATTTTGTACAATAAACAGCTGCTGAGTAATAGATTACATGTACATTTATTGCCAGTACTTTACAAAAAAAAAGCGACAAAACCCCAGTCGTCACATTTATATGGTATACTTAGAAAATGATAAATAGCCCACGTAAAATGATGAGAAAGGAATATTCTGTTAATGCATCGCAGAACAGATCATTCGCTGCCAAAATAGATCCAGCTGTTAAACTCTTACTTGCCAAAATATGAAATATCTGTTTTCACGGTAACATAGTAACTAGAAAAGTAAAGCTGTCACCGTTTATTTTATTACTAAATTCGTTAATTTTTCTCGCAACTTCTTTTATAAATCTAAACCTAAGAACATTGTTTTACTAAATAATTTATGCATATATACTTCTGTATCAAAAATAATTTAGTCAGATCTTTAACGAACATTTAAGACATATTAAAAATATGGAACGAAAAAAATATTTAATAAAAGTTTTGTGTTTTTATGTCTCTTAATTCCGTCGGTAAACTTGCGAATGTTTTTATTGATGATAGTTACCTTTGGTCTTTCACACCTAATGAAATACACTGTAGAACTTATTTATTATAAAAGTTTGATGGGCGGGGCGGTTAAAAAAAAGGTAGAAAGAAATTTAGTTATCAAAACTTGAATAAAATAAGTAGATTATTTTAAAAACTCTTATTTTTTAAACCCTTTTTATTATTGTTCTGAAATTGCGAAAACTGGGCATTATTATTACAACAAAATACGCACATTAAATAATCGGGGCGACACGTCAGGTAATAATAAATCGCCAATAACATTTAGATTTCACATTCATTCAATTGATCAACGAGATTATTTTCAAAAAATATTTACCAAATTAAATGTAATTTAATTTCAATGATTTTTTTGTTGTTTGATGACAAATTGTTATTTCATGTAAAAACACTAAGCTTTCATCATAAAAAAAATTTAATTTTCTTTCAGATTATTTTCCTCCTGACATCATAATAGGGTCTTTGATCGGACTAGTCATACTGACTTGCGTAAGTTCAAACGTTATTAACCCCATGGCATTTGCTTAAGTTCAATTTATAAAACCCAATTCAGTCTTAAATAATCAACTTAAAATTTTTATATTTTTCTACAGATTGCTTTCTACCTGTACAATCATTTTGCAACAAGGCCTAAGCACAAGGTAATGAAGTCTGAGGAGGGCAAAAGAAATTATAATCCAATTTATTATGTCAGAGTCCTAAAAGACGAGGTGCCTTTGAAGAAAGCGCCAACTGTATTGGGTTAAAGTTCTTGACTACCAGGGGGAAAAACATTTATTTTAAATTAAAAACTTTTTTTTAAATCTATAATAGTTAATCGTTAAGATAAACTAATTACAATAAAATAATTTCAATAAGCAATATGGACAATCAGATCGTAAAAATAATGTTATTATCATTTCCCCTATAAAGGAACTTGTAACATTATTAAAGGCTTGCTTCTCAACTCTCTGAAAAATTATTAAATGCACTTATGTTTTCCTGTGTCCGCTTATTGTTGTTGTTGTTTTTTATATAATAAAGGCTTCACCTACGGAATGTGTTATGCAACAACCAGTTAACCCACACAATGTTCATTTTGAAAAAAAGTGGCTTTCAAGCAAATCACTAAATAGGAATATCCATGCTGCAACAATTCTCTACATGTCCAGTGTCGCTGCTGATTTCTTGAGCATATAAAGTGAAACCTTGGGTGTCCATTCACGTTAAAATATTTTTTTTTCTTCAATTTTTAAGGTTAATCGGTTGGTGCATAACAGGGTTTTCATTGTTTGTATGTTTTAATTGTTTTGTATGTTTTCCTTGTACATGAGTCCTTTATGTTGACCATGTAATTTGCGAAGAACTGAACGGTTAATTTTTGTGCTCATAAAAACAGTACAATTACAATTATAGTACTTCAATTGAAATATTTGTTTGTATACATGTGGGGAAAACAATATTGAACACACAAGATTCAATCATAATATTTTCTGCATTTGGTATACTTTTTAATGTAGTTATGTTAGCCATGTAGTTTGCGAAGAACTGAACGGTTAATTTTTGTGCTCATAAAAACAGTACAATTACAATTATAGTACTTCAATTGAAATATTTGTTTGTATACATGTGGGGAAAACAATATTGAACACACAAGATTCAATCACAATATTTTCTGAATTTGGTATACTTTTTAAGAAAAAATTAATTTTATAACTGTAGAATTATAGGTCATTAAGTTTGTAGGGTACACATTTTTCGATAAACAATCATCAAATTTTATTTTTTATGAAGAATACATTGTAATTATACTATTAAACCAATTTTTTGTTTTGGGGCTAGAAAAAAAATTACCATACTGTTTTTGAAAATAGGGAATTTTTATTTATTTTTGACTCATATTTTCGCACATATTTATTATTGTTCTCGTAAAACAACTGAAATTTAGGTTTAACTTCTAGTTTGTTTTTACACTAAACTAATGGTGCATACAATTTCGTTTTGATTGGAAATTTGCTCTTTTTAAAAAGTGTACTAAAAGATGGAGAAAGGGCATTTTCAGAAAAATTGCCAAACGTAAAATCATATGATAATTCTTAATTGATTTTTTAGGCCTTCCCCTTACAAATATTTCTGAACTATTTAGAATCAGCGAGTGCACGAAACGGTTTTATTTTATTTTAAATTTCAATTTAATTAATTTTTAATTAAATTGTTGCGCAATTAAATTTTAAAACTTTCAAATAGTTGACTGCTTCAAAAAGAGGGCATGTCCACTTTGGTTTAAATTTTAATTTCGAATTTTATATAACTTCATACGTGAATTTTTTTTTATATTTAGTATCAAACGATGGGTAACCGACATTATGAATCCAATAAGCTATAAACTGAAAATCCGAATATTGTGAAGATTTGTAACGATAAGGGCCCCTTAACCAGCGATTTTAAAAACAATGCTATTTCAATGTGTGAACAAAAACATGTATAGACTATATAAGTGCGATGTAGTGTACTAACTTTCTTAGTGTTATGTTATATTTAAAACATGGACATTATATTGACAAAATACAATGGCGAGTCCATACATTAATAGCAATCCATCGAATGAATTTTCAACCTGAACACAATATTTTCATTAGTTTATCATGCAGATAGGGTAATGAAAGGTAATTAATAAAGGTGTATCTTCCATTATTGATATTTAATAAGTGGTTATTTTATAAATTGAAATATTTTTTGCTAAAGCAATTGCATACGATCATAAATTGTTAAAAAAAAACTCCGGTTAATCAACATTTCCGGGTATACAACAGCTGTATAACCGTTTTTTTTTTTTTTACAGATTTTGTTTAAGTGGATTTTTCTATATACAAAAAAAAGAATTTTCGAAATCGGACAATATATTTTTTTCAAACCGTCCGGATAATTAAATTTGGATGGATTTTTCTCTATCCAACAAAAAAAAATTCGAAATCGGACAATATTTTTTTTCAAACGGTCCGGTTAATTAAGAATTCCGGATAGTTAAATGCCGGATAACCGAATATTTTTTTTAAATTGCTCCCAAGTGAAACATCCCCTATTAGACAATTTTTTTTTCTCCAAATATCTGAAGTAGAACCGAAATCCCATGCGAGCATATATAAAAAAATATACATAACAGTTAACCTCTCGACTTGGCGCGCGTTGGCGGTTTTAATTTAAAGTTTCTGGTGGATTAATTTTGGAGTTTTAGTGGGCGCGCTGGGCAGTCAGTTAAGCATAAACAATACCTTCCAATACCTGACAACAATGCACTCCAGTTCGTAAATAACTAAAGCAACGGAAAGACAAAAACCTGTCTTTATCAACACTTAGCGGATATTGCAAGATTTCTTTTTTTTTACTTACTACCGGTACCTTTGATTACGGATGTCGATACTATATTTACCAGAATACTGCGAAATAAATTATACATTTCTTCTCCACAATAATTATATTTCTACTTTGGTGTCAGTTCTTATTATTGAAAGTTGATATGGAATTCGTAATGAATGCATGCTTGTTGTCAGTGATCCTTGCTGCTGCTTATTTCACCTTTGTAACGTCTCAAGGTAAGAATGACGTAGTTTATTAACACACTCTGCGCTTCCGTGTTATATATAATTTTAAAGCATATATCGATGACAATTTTTCTACTAGATGTGATATGCATCGCTGATATTTATACTTCTATCTTATTATTTAATATTTTTTATTTAACTAAACAGGTATAATTTGATAGTTGATAAGTATAGTTTATTATTATCTTATATAAAAAGCTGAAATCTCCAAATCTGTCCGGATGTGTGTTTGTTTGTTGGTTTGTCAGTATATTATAGGTTCCGTTACTACAAAACGCAGAGCTTTGAAATTCACAGAATAGTTAGTTCAAAAATAAGAATTTTAACGCGACTATTTTCAAGTCTCTACGATGTTCCATTCGAATAATATTACATTTTTTAGCGTACGTCAGCAAAGTTTCACGAAGTGGCAACAGTAAAATCAGTTAAAATCAACGGGGAAAAGCGAAAATATAATATAATAATTATAAACCAATTAGAATACCGATATTTACACGGAATACTCCATAACTACAAAGCGTAGCTTTATAAAATTTACAGAATACTTTACTTGAAATATTATACATTTTTTGTGATAATTTTTAAGTTTGTACGATGTTCCTTTCGTATGTTATAACTGTTTTAATATATTCCATTGACTTAACATAGATGAACATATCGTATGCAATTTAAAATAAAAAATTTCGTTATTGACACTGTAAAAATAACGTCATGGGTTTTGTTTGATTTAATAATTATCGAAAAACGTCTGCACATTGGGCTTTTTGTTACAATACGGATTCATTCAAAAATTTAAACAACCAGTATTTTATCTTTGGGAAAAGGTTTAGAATAGTTTTAAAATGTTATAATTGTGAATTATCTCTTTTGTTTTGTTTGTATACAGGTTAATTGTAACTATATTTGATTATCTTAGATCGAACTTTTTGAACAATTCTTCCAGAATGTGAGTAATTTGTGTATGAACATCCATTTTATTCATTTGAAAATATTTTATGCAAGTATTTTTTTTAAATTATACGAAGCTTAGTTTTACTGTGAATTTTCAACTCTTTGACTTTTTAATGTTATTAAAGAATAAAATTCCACAGATACCAAATGATAGTTGAGAAAATAAATATTTTATTTAATGTGCCAATGAATATTTCCTTTTAAAACATTAAATCGCGATCATTAAGAATTAAATGTTCTGAATTGTTGTTCTGAATGAATGTTCTGAATGATTGAAAGTACATGGTGAGTTTATAATATGCTGCACCATTTGTTAAACTATCGCCAAATTATAACAGTTTATTCGTTGGATAAAGTGCTTCTTGGCTTTAATTTGCTGTGGAAACTTATTAAATATTGATATGACGGGTATTTTTGGATGCAAATGCAATAACAACAGAATCACAAAATAAAAAAATTATGAAAAATGGTTTAACAAAATAAGTAAATACGAAATTTTTAATACCTTCATACGGAAATAAAAAAATATTCTTAAAATTAAAATAAGTGGCTATTCTTCTGTAATAATAGCATTCATGCAAAATTTTTAAAACATGGGCATTTGGACATAGTAAAAGGGGGGGGGGGGTTAAAAATCAGCACGTAAAAAACGTCTGACTTTCGTCTACACGATAGCATATTATTTATACGCATCGGCTGATTTCATTTGGAGTTAAGGATGATACAAATGTCGTTTTTTATTATGGGATTTCATGCAACTATGTACCGAAACTACCCATACCGAAAGAAAATTCCTATTAATTTCTAAAAGTAGTTTTGTTCAGGAATATTTAATTTTTAAAACTCCACACCTTTTGAGAGATAAACTAGAAATTATAGGATTTTTATCGGTGTATTAGCAACCAAATAGTATAGATGTATTTTTACTTTTTTAACTTCTAATTTATTAAAAATAAAAATATTAAATTTATAAAAAACAGCTTTAACTTTTTTAAGGAGGAATTCTAAAATGGTATATGCGATTATTCCAAGGAGGAGAGAAAATGTATATATTTTTAGGTATTTGTCGTTATTTTATTTACCTCCGTGCGAAGAACGGGTACTTTTGCTAGTTCTATATAAAACTGTAATGCTATAATTGTTAGGGTGAAAATGGGTATTAAAACACGATTTTTTTTTCATTTCAAGTTCAATTTATTTTTGCAAAAAATTTTTAATTACAATTTTCCCCCGCTGCTCTAAAATAGAATGATAAAATATTTGGTATTGAGTAATTCTTTTTTTAAGTCATAATTTAAGATTTTTATAACGTTTTTATTATTTTTAATCGTAGGTTTGACTTTATTATATACCAAAAAAATTCTCCATATTATTTAATGTTTTAATAACTATATAGACCAATTTTTCGTTTGGTATCACTGATAAATTTTTAAAAACATATTTTTAGTTATTGATTTGAAAAAAAATATTTTTGTTGTTGTTTGTTTCGTTTAGATTTTAACATAGTAAATACCCAGCCTTTTTATATTATTTCTGCCGAAAGACACAACTTTTCCTCACTATTGTGAAATCGGTATCGAAAAATAAGAATTTTTAACCGTAACCGTTTGCCTTTAACACTCTGCTACCGAAGCGTTAAAAGCATTTGAAGTAAAACATATACTAATAAAAAGTGAATATTTGAAAATTAATTTTCGATACAAATATTGTCAGTAAATATTGAAGCAATGCATTTTCAAAATTATATTTTTACAATTCTCTGAAATTGGAAGTTAAATAGTTATGCAATAGAATATATATTTTTTTCCAGTGCAAAGAATAACTATATTGTTTGATACAATGACTCCGGTCGCCAATTGGCAACCAAAATATTTCGCGCCGAATACGATGATTTATTTCCAATTAAAAGAATGCTATATTCTGTTTCATTTATATGTTATTGTATCGTTAGTATTAAAGCTAAAAAAGGCAAAGTTTAATGCATATTTGTTTTGTCTCTGTGGGATTAATTTTTATACAACAAAAGTATGCGATTTTGAAAATAAAGTAATACAGCAACATAGCAACATGTTTTTATTTATGCAGAATGCATTATTTCTTCGATATTATATTAAAAGAAATATTAGTAAAGGGCTTTTAGTCACTAATTTTCAAGGTTTTATATACTGAAAAAATATTATACTAAAACGATAACATGTAAAGTAGTTCAACATAAAAATTAAAAAGTGATATATTTAGGTGATTTAAAACTATTTTGTCACTAATTTTCAGGTTTTTTTTATATTACTTAAATTATTTTTACGAAAAAAACAATATATACAGTTAAGATTACATGTATAAAGTCGTTAACATAATAATTAAAAAGTGATACATTTGGGTACCACAAACTACTCAAAGTGTATGAATAAAGATAGATTTGGAATCTAGATTCAGGAATAAAAGGTTGCAGAAAGTATAAAAAGCGTCATTCGGCTGACAATGCAAACTAAAAATCGCGCTCCTCTTACTTCATAATTTATTCACGAGCAACGCCGGGCCTTTTAGTCAGCTTTAAACTAAATTAATATGTATATGTATAATCATACATTTTCTAGACAAATTGTTATAATAATATAAGCAAATTGTTTTGTCTTGAAAATTCCGCAAAATTTTTTCATATCTTGTAAAATATGACACACTTATTTTGTTAGTTAAACATGTCTTGTTTATTACATCAATTTAATAATTTTAATTACTAAATTTGTGAGGGTTATAAATTATAACCATTATGGATTTATCTATAGTAAGAGATTGACCTATTGGGTTGAGATATTTCATAATAAAGCAATGTAAAAATATTTTATCATATATATTTTTTCTGTAGTAAAAATCACGGTCCTTTACTCAATGAATCTTAACACAGGAGGTATCAGAAGACAGAAAATTTCCAGGACAGTAACGAATCTCACGTTTTGCCTCATACATATCAACTTTTTTTAATGCGTTTAAAATAATTCATATAAACGCGTTTTTTAAACTAACCGTTGATAACGCTGCCATCTATGAATGTGCAGAAGCGGTAAACTTTTCTAATGTTTTGGCTATAAGAAATACCCTAATGTATTCCGTGGGTGTGAGGGGGAGGGAGTTGTTCATGCGATAATTATCCCACAGACATGCTAGTAATCTTTATTCTTATATAATGTTCAATATTAAACAGTAAAAATCTTCTATTATCTCTACACCAAATAACAGTATACGTGTCATAAGTTGCGCAGAAACCTCTATCTTAACTACCATATAATATTGATATTCTACCATCGTTCCATTCCTCTAACGTGTGATAATTTGATAATTTTGAATGTGTGATTCAGGATAAACTATCCAAATTCAAATATTTTTCCCATTTAACTTTAAAATAATTTACTAGGACATCATTAAACTTAACCTAAATACGGTTTTTCGTTGAATCTGTAAATTATTCAACATAACAATGTAGTTGCAGCTTTTATGTATCGTTATGTAATTTATTTTTATAAAGCGAATATTTGAAAAAAAAAAAAATTATCAATTAATTTCATGAAGTACCTGATTTATAAAATTGAGTACTATCTATAAAATTTATTGCCTGATTTATAAAATTAAGTACTATCTATACAATTAAATGCCTGATTTATAAAATTAAGTACTATCTATAAAATTAAGTATCCGATTTATAAAATTAAGTACTATCTACAAAATTAAGTGCCTGATTTATAAAATTAATTACTATCTATAAAATTAAGTACTATCTATAAAATTAAGTATTATCTATAAAATTAAGTACCTGATTCATAAAATTAAGTACCTGAATCTTAAAATTAAGTACTATCTGTAAAATTAAGTGCCTGGTTTATAAAATTAAGTACTATCTCAGAAATTAAGTGTCTGATTTATAAAATTAAGAACTATCTATAAAATTAAGTGCCTGATTTATAAAACTAAGTACTGTAGGTTCAAAATCATTAATGTTTTTTTGTAAGAAAATTAGCTATATAAAAAATTGAAAATCAAATCTACAATTCATAAATTTACTTTGCGTTTTTTAATTCCAGATATCACGTCCACCCCAACTGTTATCGTCAGTGAAACAAGCTCAAATCATATTAAATTGAATGATAGTGGTAAGTTAATATAAATCGTACTTTGGATGCCTACATTCTTATGTTTACTAATAAATAAATATAAAAAAAATCATACCTTTACCGAACTGCTATACATTCATGACACATTTTGCTGATTATTGACGTTTTTCTTTTAATAAATTAATTTAAATTTTAAATAAATATATGCTGTTCTAAAAAAGCATAATTAAAAAAAATTTAATTATTAAAAATAAGAATTTAATTATAAATAAATAATATCAAATTGGCTGACTAGGTGAACCCACTATGTTTAGTATTACATAAGGTATTTTTTATTTAAACAAACTACATCACTGTTTAATATGTATCATCATTTGATATCGATCCATAATGTCACTAAATTTTTTGTTTTATTTACAAAAATAAGCTTTAATAAAATATTTTTATTTGTCTCTTATTCTTTTCATAAACATGTGCATTTTTGTATTATTTATTTAGAGTTATATTTAATCTACCACACATAATAACATTCATTTAAAAATGTCTTCATTTAAAGAAGATTAATGTTTATTGTTATACTTCATGAGGGTGCAAGACCCAAAATCATCAAAAATATACGAAAAATATTTTAGTGTTTTAAAAATTAGTTCATTTTATTTTGAATCTACCGACACCAAAACTATATTTCTGCGTTAAGTAAAATTAATTATTTTTTGTTGCAAATCAAGATTAAGATTTGATACATGATGGCTGATTATGTCATTTTAAACACATTTTTCACATTTTAATGTAAATTGTTATAGTTTTTTTTTAAGTAAACTATAGTTTTTTTTTAATGTTTAGCCATGTTATTCTTTGCACACATGTGAAAAATTTTAATTATATCAGCAAAATTAAAGAAAAAAGTCAAATATGTCCCCCTCCCATACACCCTTAATAAAGACATTCTATAAGTTTGGTAGTTTGAAAGGTTCAATAAAGAAAAAAGAACATAAAATTACCAATAATTATTGATGGTAATTTTATAAATAAATTACCTGTTACGGTCTGCTAATTTTTTAAATAGAAAATTGCCTTATTATTAAAAAAAATTGTTTTATGGTATTTTTTTTTTACTTTTTGTTTTAGGGCGAATTATATTTCTTAACTGTGTAGTATTATCGTCTGCAATTAAAATATATGGACAACACATTATCAAAAACTAATAACCATTATTTAGCGAGTGGTTTAATTAAGTACTCTTCTTTTAACTATTATTGAAAACATTAAATGTATATTATACTTTTATTTGTCCATTTATATTTGATTCTAGATTTACATTGAGCAATCAATATTTACAATTATTTTAATAGATTTTGCGAACAAGTTTCATTGATCAACGGAATTTTACACAGATTTACAGAATTTAAGCACATTTAATTTTAATTACTTTTTCATATATAAAGTGTTATTTCGTGTAAAAGCAAGGATTGTTTTCAGGAACTGATTTCGAGTTTTTTTATAGTAACTCCTACCTCAAGAAACCCCAATTCCGAACAATCGAAAACAGAGAATTCATTTTCGACGGGCGCCATAGTTGGAATTTCCTTTGGACTAGTCATATTGGTTTTGGTTAGTATTAACTTAATTAACTTCCATTACATTTGTCTAAATTCAACTTATAAAAAAATTTCCTTAGAAGTTTTAGTTTGCGTATATCAAATATAGGAATATTCATTATTGTATTTTTATTTCACTAGATTGTTTTCTACCTATACAAAAGGTTTTCTAAGAGGTCAAGACAAGAGGTTCTAGGTGCCAAAGGTTGTAAAGGAATTAATAACCCAGTTTATGGCGAAATTCCAGATTAAAGTGCTTTCTGAAAAAGCGGCAGTGGTGATAAGTTGAAAGTCTTAATTACCAGAAAATATCTTGGACATTCACTTTCCGAACTTCTAAATATTGCAATAACTAACCCTTAATCATAAACTAACTACAAAATATGATTATTTTAAGTTAATTTTCACCATTCAAAACATTTTCTTGTTACAGTTCAAAATTAGAAAATTAATAAAGATTTTCATAAGACTAGACTAATTTTATTTTCTCAATTATCAGTGTTTTGAAAGAATGTTAGTACATTCCATTCAACTATAGCGACCTGAACGTTTTCACTGATATAAATGCATCATATATACTTTGACAATATTATTCAATTTCAAATAGCGAGTGAAATTTGGCGTTCGAAAAAAACCATATAACCACCTGGTTCCTGGATTAAAATTTTAACAGAAACGAACGCACATGATAGAATGGTCTCTGCGATTGGTGTGAAGGAGAAACCACGTAATCGCCACCAATCAAAAACACATATGCGTGACGTCATTTATAACTAAAAATGGCGACACATATAATCTTAATACCAGGTGCAAGTCGTGCATATTGTCCATTTAAACCACTGAGCTAGATCCTAATATAACTATATGCACTGGGTAAAGTACTCCCATTGAGCGATTAAGTACTTTACCGTGTCGCGCAAGTGCATACAATATGGTTTAGAAAATATTCGTCCTTGTTTATGCGGGAGTCTCATGTGACGTCATAGAAATATGTAAAACTGATATTTTCGTTGTCTTTTATTAAATGTGTCCCATTTAATGTATTTTGAAAGCCAGAAATGCGTTGTTAAACCTATGCGAAAGGACTATTTTTTTCTGCCTTCGCTCAAAAAGGAGTAAAGCGGTCGTCCCCACTGCAATGCGTATTGTTATGTTATTCTAGCTCAGTGATTTGAACTCAGTTTCAAGTAGTCAGTGCAAAGGGAAGAAATAACTGCAACTTCAGAATTCCCTGAACGAAGGATACCCATACAATGGAAAACGTAACAGAAAGTCGTTATGAAAGAACGTATTTTGTCATTTCCCTCATTCTCATTTTAAATGGTTTTAAACAGAATGCGTTTTCCTTAGTGTCATGTTTCATTTTAATCTTTTTTTCATTATTATTGTTTATTCTAGAAATTTATTTTAATTACTTTTCATTAATTGCTTAATTCCTCGTTTCCATTACATTCGATAATAATCAAATTCCCAAAATATTTTTTCTAGATGATTTTTAAAATTAAAATATATACCTAATTTTACTGAGATACTAACTTAATTATTATATTATATGATTAACGAATAAAAAATAAATTGAGATATTAAATTCGTTTATCCACAAAGTTTGTATGTTAAAATTTGTGAATTGTAATTAAAGATCCCAATGTTTGGTAGACTTTTATTACAAAAATCAATTTCTCAATCACTAAATCAGTTCTTAATCACTAAATATATTGCCATTTCTATTATGCTACTCAAATAATAACATCGATTTCACACAACTAGATCACATTATCGCCATATCAATCACTTACAATAATTCTAAAAAGCATATGACTTAAAAAAAAAATGAACGATTTACAATAATATTACTATCAGTAATTAAATTTAAAAAGCAAACAGGTTATTTGTATTTATAATGATGTTATCCATTTTCTATTTGTGACATTTTAAATAGTAAAGTAAAGCCAATACGTTTTTAAATTCGATTATGTACTCAACAGCCCTCGATACTTTAAAAATATTCCATTTAGTTAATTAACTGAGAGTTTAAACATTTTCTGTCATTTATTTTCCTTTTCTATTAAAATTTAAAATACGATCTAAAACTGTAATAAAGTCTAAACCTTAATCAGAATTTAACTCCTTATATTTTTCGATATATATATATATATATTAACTCATTATAATAAAAGAACCATTGTTTTTTATAATAAAAATCGATGTTTGTTATTTTTATACTTAGTTAAAAGATACCCACTATGATAAACAAGATAAAAAAAACTATTATATTTTGGTATTATCAAAAGTTTAGAAAAATCATTGAACCCATTTGTGTTGCATATATCTACGTATTGACACTGAAACTAATATTTTTTAATAAATATACGAAGAAAATTAGGCTAATTGTGACGTAAGAGTTGAACCAATTTAATGGAATAAAACCATTACAGCCCTAAAAGCTTAATTATTGCATCAGTTTGGCGAAATAGTACAACTATGTATACGTTTTTTAGCTTATAATGTTAAATTTGCCTTAAATTATGCATCCTAAAAGTGATGTTAACTTTTTTTCCTGTCACCAACATAACAGTTTTGCTAGAAATTTAAAAAAATTTAACTAAAAAAAAATAGCACATAAAAAAATCTACTTACAAAAGACAACATCATGGAATAGGTTAAATGGAACTTACCTATAAAGAAAAGAAAGGTAACATTAGTATTTTATTTACGCAATTATTATAGATATTTTAATGAAATATTGATATATCTATTTCTATTTATGTAAAGTACAGGGAACTGTAAAATGTGGTGTTATTATTTTCTATGTTTGATTATTATTCATTTTATAAGAAATAGTAAACAAATTATTTGTGTACTTACATCAAGCTATCTCAAATATCTATCGATGCATTGTAAAATTACTAAAACTGCTAGGGCTAGGGCTAAAACTACTAATTACTAGGGCTTTCAAGAGTAATAACCAAGAATTTAAATTGCTCATATTAACGTTCAGCGTTTTCAGTTCAATAAAAATATTAACTGGAATATTTTTATTGAAATATATTATAAGATTCCTTAAATTAATTTAAATATAAATATTTATAATTTTTTGTAATGTTAGTTTGAGAGAATAAGAAATGTTCCATTTATTTGGATTATATAGGAAATACAGGATAATTAGATTTAGTTCCCAATTTTTTATTAGTATTTAACAATAAAACAGTAACTGTTTTAACAGCAAATGCTTAATCCTTAATATTATTAGAAAAACAAAACGTTCGCATTTAATTTGCCATTTTCTTCTTGTCCATTTGTTATTTGTTTTTCCTTAAAGGACGCCATACTGTTTTTTTTTTCACTAAGCGTACTGATTTTTTTACTAACCGCTTCTTACGGATTTTCGTGGCTTTATTGGGCAATCGTCAAATGAATACATACATACGTAAATTAAAATTGGGCAGTTATATATTCGAAATGGGCAATCATGAAAATCAAGGCATTGCAATTGTAATCGGATAATCTTTGAAGAAAAAAAGCAGTATGTAAATAAGTTAAAAGTATCAATTAATATTTCAACATAAATCACTTTGATTATTTTATTTCATTTATTATTCAAACAATAAATAATTATTGTGTAATAATACTATATACTAATTATAAACATACATAGTTTTAATAAAAATTTTGGTTAATTCTTGCCTGTTATTACAAAACATTTTCTTATAACAGTTTAAAATTGACTCGTCGATCAAAATTGAATTTACAATTTTATCAATTCTCAATGCTATGAAAAACTATTACATTTAGTTGTACTATTCCATTCCTATTTCAACATTTATTTATTAATTACTCTAACAATTAATAATTATTATGTATTTACTAATTCAAACATACATGAATTTAATAAGAAAGTTGGTTAATTTTTGTCCGTTATTACAAAAAATTATTTTCTCATCAATGCAATTTAAAATGGATTCTTGGACCAAACTTGAATTTCCAATTTTCGTAATTCTCGATGCTATAAAAAACTATTTCATTTAATTGTACTATTCCTTTCCTGCCCTCTGGTGTTTTTTATAGAATAAAGACTTCAAATACACCCCGGCAGAAGTATTCAATTTCAACCTATAGGAACCCAGTTTCAAGTAGCCATGTCATTGGAAAGAAATGACTACAACTTCAGAATTCTTTGAACGGAGAGCACACATACAATGGAAAAAAGGAAAGAATAGTTTTTACAAAGAAAATGCTGCATCTTTCCGCTCCTTCTTCTTATTACAAATGGTTTGAAACAGAATGTGTTTTAGTGTTTGTCATTCTTCTTTCCTCGTTTTGGGAATGCCTATTTTATATAATAAATTTCCAATTTCTCTGTATATTCTAAGAATTTAAAGATTTTGTTTCTTCAGTACTTTATTGAATGTATAAAATAAGAACATTGAAGCATATTTTATTGGTTAAGCTTATTTTGGAGTAGAATTGTATAGTATATTCACAAGCAAAATATTTTTCATTGAATGGATTTGAATCAAAAACTACTAACTGTAACTGGGATATTAACTAAGATATAACCTTAACTGAGGTGTTGCCAACATCTTACTTTTACTGAGATAATATCTCATCTTTAACTAACCAAGATATGAAAATAGGGATTGTCAATCCGTCATGCTAATTTTGAATATAAAATTGCAAAGAACATTGTTACTCGATATTCAATTGAAGAAGCATGGGGTTGAAAGGCTTATCTTGATTGACTATCTAAATTTTTTAGGTCGTCATTTGACCATGGTTCAAAAATACGAGACAGTGTTTCCGGATCTTTCCTTCAAGATAGTTCCTTCAACTGTGCAGCTCTAGTGCGACGTTCATTTACCTAAACTTTGAGATCGATTTCGAACTGTTGCGCCAGTAACCCACCAACCAACCCGAACACTCACCTAGCCCATTGTGTAGCTCTAACGCGATGTCTATTCAACCAATAAAATATCCTTTGCAATGACTGCAATAGAAACGCAAAAAAAATATCGTGCCAAAATTTTATTATGCGTCAAATAATGGACGCTCAATGAAAAGCGAAACTTTTCTTCAAGAATGTTGTTTGCGAAAAAGCTGTTTTTCTCGAAAAGTGATTTTTGTCAGTTAACACCTTATTCTACTAACCCCGTCAATTGACAAATAGGTCAACATCACTCAATACAAGAGTGTAGAAGCATCCATATTTTAATTCATTCAAATCCATGTCCTTTGTGTACAAGCTTAATCCACCAGACGGTGTGGACAACGCAAAAATATTTTCTTTAATACTCCATTCATTGAATTACGTTCAAAACTAATTTCCAAATACCCGTTTTATTATCAATGAAGAAATTGCCTGAACAACCATCCCATTACAGCACAGAATAAATTATTAATTTAAATTTTACAAAAGCAATTCCGAAGTTGAATACAAATGAACCACAGTTCTAGGTTTCATTTTATAAAAAAAATCTAATTTAAACAATGTGAAAAAAAGTTATTAATAAAATTACCTTCACATATTTTAAAATAAAAAAAAATATTACAAGTCTTTCTTTAAAAATTAATCGACCCCACATGTTCATCAGGAAATGCACTCCCGTAGTTTCTCAGACACTTCCTTCGCTTCCTCTATCCTTCACTTAGAGAATTCTACCCCCAAATTAGTTTTTCCTAAGAAGTTACTCCGCTTCTTTTTTTTCACCACACACTCTAATATCTTCTCCTTCTTTCTGCCATTCCCTTCCCCCCTTTTTACTCATTGTACACGCATCCATCTGAAACCTTAACATCTGAAAGTGAAGAACAAAATAAATAGGTAGACATGGGCAGACCCAAGAAAACAAAATGTTTCCCACTGCAAAAAGCAAATTGGACGAGATACGTAGAAAATAGAACGAGTAAAAAAAAAAAGAAGAGAAAGAAGAAAATAAGAAGAAAAACTTAAAAAAAGACTAGGGGCCGTTCTTCTACTTTGCCCAAACCATCTAGGTTCTTTAGTAATTGTTTCGAATTCTGCCCAGCATGGGAGGGAGAGAGTTTTAGCATACGTAATACCCGGCCCAACTTAGTTCTGCGCAGACGGTAAATTGTTTACGTGCGTGTGTTGCCACATTAACGGAAGTAAATAATGGCGGCATTTAGTAAAAATACTCTCCAAGCCCCTGAAACCTCTGATGAAAAATATTTTTAAGATTCAGTGGATGCCCTTTTTATCATTTCTTACTTCTGAAGATGAATTATCAAAAAAAATGATCCAGGTATTTCTAAATATCTCTAAAAAATATCTTTAATGATAGTAACGTTTGATATTTCTTTGGAAATGCTGTTGTAAAACGCGATTGGGTTAACAATCAAATGTTAAGATGTAGATTTCTATTTAAAAACTCTTCAAATTGAGTTTTTCAGTATAATTTAATATCTATTAAAAAGTACTTTCTTCATAAAATTGTTATATATTATACTACAAAAACTAATGCTTTAACTTACTTATTAAATGCTTTAACTTACTTATTAAATGCTTTAACTTACTTATTAAATGCTTTAACTTACTTATTAAATGCTTTAACTTACTTATTAAATACATTAACTTACTTATTAAATGCTTTAACTTACTTATTAAATGCTTTAACTTACTTATTAAATGCTTTAACTTACTTATTAAATGCTTTAACTTACTTATTAAATGCTTTAACTTACTTATTAAATGCTTTAACTTACTTATTAAATGCTTTAACTTACTTATTAAATGCTTTAACTTACTTATTAAATGATTTAACTTACTTATTAAATGCTTTAACTTACTTATTAAATGCTTTAACTTACTTATTAAATGCTTTAACTTACTTATTAAATGCTTTAACTTACTTATTAAATGCTTTAACTTACTTATTAAATGCTTTAACTTACTTTAAATATTTATAATGGCTAGTAGGTTGTTCGATTAATGCCTCTTTAGAAGTCCAAAGCCACAGATATTGGCTATTGGCGACTTTTTGAGATTTTGCTTTAACTTACTTTAAATATTTAGAATGGCTAGTAGGTTGTACGATTAACGTCTCATTGGAAGTAAACATTGGCTATTGGCGACTGTTTGAGATCTATTCCAAACTAAGTACCTGAATCCCCTTCTCGTCATTTGAATCACATTCAAATGACGAGAACAACACCCTATCTGGCACCCCACTTTTGAAACTTTTACAAAGAACCTAAGGATACTATGACCGCTCAGATTAAACGTACAACATCTCCTTCGATACGACGATCTTCGATTAGAAGACGAGAATCAGACTCGAAACCTTCCTCTTTTCAAAACCAACCGTCTTGGCTTGGTTTGGTTTGGTTAATTAACGTGGTTAATCACTAGAGCTGCACAGTGGGCTATTGGCGACGGTTCGGGGCATATCTCGAAGGCAAAACCCGGGAACGATGCCTCGTATTTTTGAACCATGGTCAGATGACGAGGACAACAACTGAGCTGGCACCCAACGCCTTCAATAGACGTCGGGACTTTGGACCCCGATCAGATTTATCGTGCGCCAGTCCCATATACACGCCGATAAGTTTTGTGGATGTTCTGGACGACATTCTAGTATTTTAGTAGCGAAGTTGGCAACCCTCCGATCGCAATATCACTACTCAACCGTCCTGGCATAAAAACATTTACAACAATAAAATTAAATAAACCCAAACCCATATCAAGAAACTAAACCAAAAAAAGCATCAAGAGAAATACAAATTAACCCCCAAAAGACCTCGATACAAAACCTCATATTCGTTTGTTGCGTTCATTTCCCGGCCCTTCCAGCCGAACAAAGCCGCACATCGAGAGTGGAGTTGTCTGCTTCCTGGGCTTTCAGAAGGATTAGAATGCCCCATTTAGTTCCATTCGATGGCAACAAGTGGGTAGATTCACACTCCGAAGTTGTGCCACGACAACAAAGGAAGGATTTACAACCGGATTCGAAGTGCGCATGGATCATCGTGACGTTTAAAATATTTTAATGGGAAATAGAGTTAACTGAGTCCATCTTACCGAGCACTCGGCTAATTCACCTTAATTGCTCCAGAGGGAGATAGCAAGGGGGACAATTATTCGCCATGCGTTTTGGAAGTGCTTTGTGAAAGCTCTGCTAGCAGAATATTCTCGAATTTATCCTAATTTATTTATGCAGCTAGGGGTTTAGTTGCTAGTAAATTATCTCGATAGTGTAGGTGGTTCTAAACATTAATTTAAAGGAGGTTCCGTATTAAATTTCTTGAAAATAATACATTTCTATTCCTTTATAAATGTTTTACTCAATTCTGAATGAAATGACACTAAAAGTTTATGGTTATGGTTACTAGAAATTTAGATTTCTGAGTTTTAGTCAGATAATAATAGAGATGTGAGTTATGTCCCTTAGTGCTCAAATTATGTGCACAAATTAGTAAGATTTGTAGTAAGATTTAAGACACACATCAGTAAGATTTAGTAGTAAGACACAAATTAGCAAGATTTATGTGCACATATAACTAAAATTTGTGCACAAATTAAGAGCACTAATTTTATTGCACAAATTATGTTATTGGCAATTCATTAAATTTTAAGGACAGTCATCTGAAAATTTATATCGCTATTTTAAAATTGGAAATTAGCAATCGTCAGGGGCCAGTTAAAGTAATTGTTGTTTACCCATCACAATTATATACTATGCATATTACATTTTGAGAATTCAAATGACCTCTTAAACGCATATTCATGAGAAATGCATTTAAAACCACCTGACGGATACAAACGTGTATATACGTTCGAGTATCTTCAGTTCTACTAATAGTGCACATAACATAAAAGTTGATAAAAAAAATCTGTTTTTTTAAATATTTTTCAAATTTAAAGCATTAGGAGGACTTTTAAAAACCTTCTTAATTAATATAATTTTTTTTTTTAAATTGTAAAAAAAAAAAAATGTGTTGGAAATATAAATTCCTTTTTTGTGGAATGAATACAAAAATACAGATTCGAAATTTCGCTTATCCGTTAGAGGGCTAACCCACTCATGGTGCAGACTTTTTGGAAAGTGATGCACCTGCTCAGATTCTGTGATTGTGATGCTATCATGGTTCAAACTCACCGGGTGTTCTCGACAAAAAGTTATTGGGTACCTCTAGTCCAACTTTATTTCAACCAACCCCTCAAATACGACTTTAATAGAAAGTATCACCTATAAAAGGAGTCGAAGATAGGTCGTCACCTATGAGAAGAAACTCTTCTGATTGGTTTTCACTGCATTTTTTTTTACACAATGGAACTTTCGTGCGACAAAAAGTCATAGCGTACCTTTATTGCAACTTTACTTTAACCAACCCCTCAAATACGACTTTAATAGAAAGTATCACCTATAAAAGGAGTCGAAGATAGGTCGTCACCTATGAGAAGAAACTCTTCTGATTGGTTTTCACTGCATATTTTTACACAATGGAACTTTCGTGCGACAAAAAGTCATCGTACCTCTAGTGCAACTTTACTTCAACCAACCCCTCAAACACGACTTCAATAGCAAGTATCACCTATAAAAAGGATCGAAGACAAGTCGTCACCTTTGAGAAGAAACTCTTCTGATTGTTTTCACTGCATTTTCTCACACAATGGAACTTTCGTGCGAAACAAATTCTTCGACAAAAAGTAATGTGTATCTCTAGTGCAACTTTACTTCAACCAACCCCTCAAACACGACTTCAATAGCAAGTATCCCCTATAAAAAGGGTCGAAGACAGGTCGTCACCTTTGAGAAGAAACTCTTCTGATTGTTTTTCACTGTATTTGCTCTCACAATGGAACATAAGTGACTCTTAAACGAGAACGAACCTCTTGAACTCTTATTCATATTACTCAACTGAATAATGTTATCAAAACTTCACTCTCCCCAGTTCCAGACACCACCAAACGATATCGAATATTCCCCCCGACCCAACGTCACGATCCCGAAAACTCGCCCCTTCACTCGCATCGGCCGAATCAGCTAAAACCCATTCTAAAAAAAAAAAAAAAAAAATCTCCGCACATGACTGGAGAAGATCCTTTTGGCGCCATTTCATTTTTCTTTTATCATCCCGTTCCTTTTGGATAAAAATTCACGAATTTTATCCCTGGATGGCCCAGGGCACAAAGAGAGAGTGACATCCGTTGCAGACGATAAGAGAATACCTGCACACTCCCCCTTTTCCTTTTAGAGATTGGGTAAAAACGTCCGGAAAGTAATGGAGCGGTATTAATGGAGGAATCAGAACTCGATACTGAATTGTTTCCCGCCAGTGATGCAGTCCGGCAATAAAGCGTAACACCATTTTGCGGGGGAGTAGAGGGCGGTAATTTTGTATTGATTACCTGAGGGACTTGCATGTTTGTTCGTGTTTAGATTATTTTCATAATTGAGGAAGCAAAATTTAATGGCGTCTGATAAGAGAGCGGTTTTGGGGGCAGTACTCGAATGATGTAATAATCTGAGAAGCGAATTGCATTTTCGATGAGGGTGCATCAGTTTTAGAATTAAATGGGAATGATATTTGTGGAATGAAATTTTATTATTATTTTTAAAGTAAAAGACAGCTTTTCTAAGGGAGAAAAGCCACAAATAAATGAAATTAGATTATGGATTTTAATTTTTTTTTATTTGAATTCGTGTTAGTCCATTCTCAGGACAGGTAAAAATAAAATAACGGTGAATCGGTTTAGTTCTGAAAATTGGTTAACACTAAAGATGTATTGCATGGTAATAACATATATTTTCCACATATTCTATAGATATATCACAGTAATATAAAAATTAAAGCATATAATTGTAGAGTTATTGGTAGAGAAACAAATAAAGTAAGGAATTGTTAATGACTCAACACAACAAACATTGAATGTTTTTCTAAATTACAACTTTCAATACAATAAAAACATTCATCCTTAAATATATACCGATGATTAGAGCATTCTACTATGAATGTTAACCATTCTTTATCGCCAAATTTTGAAATATACCTCAACGACAACCAACAAAATACATAGAAAAAACCATTGCGTAGCATATATTAAATAACTTTGTTAAAAATACAATATAATCACCTTATTGTTTTTGTTTTTAAACAGTTGATTCCAAGAAATAAATGTATAAATATTACATGCATGTACTTCTTAGTACGAAGATATAATGTGCATCTATTTTTTTTTCGATACATATACATTTTAAATTTAGATGCAATAAATACTCCCCGGTACTAATTTCTTCGTTTTACTTTAGAACTCTATAAAAATATTTTTAAATTATTTATAAATAATTCAAGAGTCAGTTGTCTTGCAGGTTTTCTCTGGTGGTGTAAAGAAGACACAGTGTAGTAATTTTCATAAATAATTGCTTAGTGGAATATTTGTTAACAAAAACTTGAAACATGGCATACTTATATAATACGGATAACTATACAAAATTTAGTCATAAAAATTAGAAAATTATAATAATAATAATAATAATAACAATAATACGGATCTATAAGGTGTTTCGTTTTATATTAAAAAATCCGACAGTGTCATATTCCAAACGTGTGTTATTCCACAACTGATTAAATTACTAACTGAAATGCGTCTTTTTTATTTTTTCATTTTGTTTATTTGGATTCTTAGTTTCTGCGTTTTTAATTACTTGTAATGTATTAAATTTACATTAACTATACTTCTAGCAAATAAGCCAAAAGACTTAGCTACAAAAAGTCTACTTACTTTTAACATTTAATTATAATCCATAAATAGTTAAGCATCAAACTTATTATTCAATTTTCCATTAACACAATGTAGCCTTTAAGACTATAAAAATATTTCTTATCACAACTTTTGAATAGACTTTTCTCTTTATACTCTCCCTCCCCCTTCCCCATACATAGTTAACCGTCCTAAAATCAATAAATTAATTAAACCTTTATCAAAATAACCTTCCACACAGGAAATACCCTTCTTTTATATAATCGATCAACGAGTTTCAAAAGTAGTTAAAACTACTTATATTATGAATTAATAAAAAAATACGCTTGATAAGGAAGGATTACTTCAATAACTTCTGTAATGACTCAAGTTAAAACGCATTAAAATTATCGCTCCATTTACGTTTAATCCAAAATAATGCGACCTTATTTTATGCATTTAACGATGCGTTTCGTTAATAAATAATAGCGCTCAGGTTTTTTTTCTTCGTATTATTAATTTAAAGGCGTTTCTGATATTCACTCAACTTGCTTGGGTTTAATGGCAATGATTATAACTAACGATGAATGTGAAACAAATTATCTGAGCAAAATTATTAATGTAAATAAAATAACGTTTTTAGTAGATTGTTTATTAAGAAAAATATTGTCATTATTAATACAAGTCTGCAATTACAATAACTAATAATAAACTAAAACTTATTTACCTAAAGACCTTTTTTCGCGACAAATGATCTAAATGTCTATTGCAGTTAATGTTTCGAGTGATATTATAATTGTTGCATAAATAAGGTTTTTTTAAACTTGTTTATAAACTGAAAATATTATATTACCTTCCATCGCCTTATATATCGCCTTATCGGCAATATGAGATATTTGTTTTAATAAAAGTTCGTTGTAACTTATAAAATTAATTATTATATACAAACTTAGAACCAATTTAGAGTTTTACTGACTGTCGTTATATTATAAAGAAGGAGTCTCTACATCGATTTTAATTAATTATTGTGAAATGTCGCTTATATATTTTTATATATTTTTGAAGCAAATTTTTATTAAAAGACATCAACACAAATTCTTTGAAGAATTCAAAGAAGAGGTGAAAATTGTAGTTGTACAAGTTGATTTAATATTCAAAAACCAACTTAACATTCATGTTTGATCAGTATAACATCATGGCTACATTGAAGCATTTTTGCCATTAATCACAGCAAAGGTACTGTAAATGTCCAAAGTGGTTAATGGGAAATTTACCTCTATTGCCCCATCAGATAAAATAATTCAGATAAAGTAATTATCTCAAGAAAGATGGAACAATATCCTCCTCTTCCTGACACACGCAATACTTATTATTTAAAACCAATTTCAAAATATATTATTGAGTATTGTGAGTACTCTAGTTCAACAGAAAGAAAGGTATTCAAAGAAAACATACAATCAAATATAAAAGATGCAGATAAGGCACATGGGTCAAGCAATGCATTAGCAGTTAGTGACTTTTAGTTAGTCGAATGGCAAGGACTAAAAAGTATTATGTTAGGCAAGTGCTTCATTCAATGATGTCGTTGTAGAAGTATTATGTTTAAGAAAATAAAATAATAAATGACTAAATTTATATTTCCTAAGAAAGAAGGTAACTGCTGGAATTGACTCGAATAAGATAACCAAAAAATTTAACAAATGGCTCTGGAAAAAGAATTTGATGCAGAATTAGATTTAAAAACAGCTGAATAAGCAGAATTTAACACCTATTATTCTTTTTCAAAATATTAATGAGTAAATTGTTGTAAAACAATCCAATTTTACACACTTGGAATTTTTGTCCTTCCGTTACCTTAAAAAAACATCATATTTTTGGGCATAATATAATAATTTCTAAAAACTGCACTGCAATTTATAATAATTGAACTCTTATTTAAGTGTTCTAATTTTTCTAGATTTTTTGTTACGGTTTAGCTGAACTTTTAATAAAAAGGTGTAAGTGTGGTATACCACTTCCAAAAAACGTCCTTCCGTTACCATTACTAAAATTTAAATTTTAAAAAAAGTTATAAAGTGCTAAATTCTAGATTTTGCATTTTTAATAAAATACAGTAAAGTGTATAAAAGTCTACCTATCAGTTATTTGAAATAAAATATATTTTTTAAATTATAAACATAAGTTGCAGTACAAACTGGCCTTCCGTTACCGCCGGAATTCACCAGAGAACATAAAAATGTAAATTGCAGCCAGAATAAACCTAAATGTTATTTTTTTTCAAATAAGCTGCCTCAAATTCTTCATAAAAAATGAGAATAAAATTAGCAGCTCGGTATAAATACTCAACAAAAATAGTATGTTTTAAAATACTACACAACACTCTTTTACTACGTCCAAATACACATGTGTTAAAGAATTCCATTGAATACTATTGAATATATTACTACCACATATTTTAATTTTAAGTACATTTTTTTAATTTCCGGATCAATGTATTAAAAATTTGGTATTTACTCATTTCGTTAAACAATTGTTCCTAAAATTTTGATTTAGTGATACTATTGCTATTGCATTCGCATCAAAAAATACATGTCATATGCATATTTAGTAAGTTTCCACAGCAAATTAAAGCCAAGGCGCACTTTATACAAATAATAATATGTTATAACTTGGCGATAGTTTAACAAACGGTGCAGCATATTATAATCTCACCATGTACTTTCATTAATTCTAAATTTAATTCTTAATGATCGCTATTTAATATTTTAAAAGGAAATATTCATTGGTACATAAATAATATATTTTCTCAATTTTCAGTTAGTATCTGTGAAATTATGTTCTTTAAGAACATTAAAAAGTCACATAGATTTGAAAATTCACAGTGAAACCAAGCATCGTACATTAAAAAAATAATTGCATAAAATATTTTTCAAATGAATTAAATGGACGTTCATGCACAAATTACTCGCATTTTGGAAGAATTATTCTAAAAGTTCGATCTAAGATAATTAAATATAGTTACAATTAACCTGTAAACAAACAAAACAAAAGAGATAAAACAATTATAACATTTTAAAACAATTCTAAACCATTTACCTAAGATAAAATTCTGGTTGTTTTAATTCTTGAATGAATCCGTATTGTAGCAAATAAAACTTATGACGTAATTTTTATAGTGTCAATAGCTAACATTTTTAGCTTAAATTGCAAACAATATTTTCATTCATGGAATCCAATGGAATACATTAAAATAATTATAATTTACGAATAGAAAATCGTACAAACTTAAAAATCATCTAAACAAATGTATATTTTTTCAAGATATAGATACAAAACAATTATAACATTTTAAAACAATTCTAATACATTTTTTTCAAATAAAATTCTAGTCCTTTAAATTTTTGTATAGTAGCAAAATTCCCGATGTGCAGATGTTTTTCAATAATTATCAAATAAAATAAAACCATGACGTCAGTTTTATAGTGTCAATAACGAAAATAAATTATTTTAAATCGCAAATGATATTGTCACCCATGTTAAATGAATAGCATACATTAAAATAGTTATAATGTACGAATGAAACCTCGCGGAAACTTAAAAATTATCACAAAAAATGTCTAATTTTTTAAGCAAAGTTATCTGTAAATTTCATAAAGCTACCAATTGATTCATAATTATTTTATATTATATTTTCGCTTTCCTTCGTTGATTTTAACTGATTTTACTGTTGCCACTTCGTGAAACTTTGCTGTCGTACGCTAAAAAATGAGATAACATTCGAATGGAACATCGTAGAGACTTGAAAATAGTCACGTTAAAATTCTTATTATTTGAACTAATTATTCTGTGAATTTCAAAGTTCTACATTTTGTAGTTACGGTTCTTATTTTGTACTGACAAACAGAGATCCGGACACATTTTGTGATTTTCAGCTTTATATATAAGACTAGCAAAATTACCCGTTCTTCGCACGAAGATAAATAAAATAACGACAAATGAAAAAAATATATGCATTTCCTCTCCTCCAGGGATTATCGCATATACCAGTTTAGAATTTCTCCTAAAAAAAAAGTTTCTGTCATAAATTAAAATTTTAAATATCTTTATTTTTAATAAATTAGAAGTAAAAATATCTCTAAACTATTTGGTTGCTAATACACCGATAAAAATCCAATAATTTCTAGATTATCTGTCATAAGGAATGGAGTTTTAAAAATTAAATATTCCTGCACAAAAATATTTTTAGAAATTAATAGGAATTTTCTTTCTGTGCGGATATCCCAAAATAAAAAACGAAATTTGTAAAATCATTAACTCCAAGGGGAATCAGCCTATGAGTATAAAAAATATACTATCGTGTAAACGAAAGACACACGTTTCGAACATGCTGGTTTTTAACCCATTCCCTCTCTTACATTTGTACCATATGGGAAGTTCTGTACCAGTATACGCTTCCGGAAACTATAACTCAACATGGAATCTCCCTTATTGGATAAATTGCATACCATCGTGCAAGCAAAAGTAAACCGTTTCAACCATGTAGATCATTTATCATATCCTTCTCTGAACTTTGTACCGAGTATGGCCCAACACAGCGCGGTCACAATTTAATCAATCAGGACATGACTATACTATTTTAGTTTTCAATGCTTACTTTAATTGATGAAATTTTAATTATTGTTGTCATCTTTATTGAAGGATAATGTGTATTATAATAGGTTTTTATTAAGAATATGTTGTTACGTAGAACTACGAATTATTTTTATCAAATAAAAAATTATTAAATTAAATTATAAACAAAACGCTTTGATCCTAATGTTTCTATTATTTTTTTAAAAAATAGCTTCAAAAAGAGTTTTACTAAATTTTAGTTTTAAAGCATTACCTTCAAGCGAGAATTTTAATGAAACTTCTAAATCAATCACGATATTGAAATGTTTTTAAGCCGTATGGAAGTAAAAAATGCAGCAAAATCCGAAAACAGAAGTTTTTAAAGATGGCTTAGTTAGAAGATTTGATCTTGAACTTCAATGATTTAACTTTCAAAACAATCAGAATTTCCCGTTTCCAAATATTGCAATTTTGATTTGATTATTTCCAAATGCCTGTTCCAAAATATAACTTTGGCTACTTCTTTGCAATATCTTCGACCAGGTACTTGTGTATCTGATTAGTAATTTGCATTTTTGACCTTTGGAATACAGAACATAAAAATGTACATTGCAGGCAGAATAAACCTAAACGTTTTTTGCAAATAAACTGCCTCAAATTCTTAATAAAAGAATCTTAACTACCTGGGATAAATACTAAAAAAACAAAAATAGTATGTTTTAAAATACTACACAACTTTCTACTGTTACGTCCAAATATCCATGTGTCAAAGAATTCTAATGAATACTATTATTACAGAAGAATAGCCACCTTTTTTAATTTTGAGTAATTTTTTTAATTTCCGGAACAATGTAATAAAATTTCTGTATTTACTCATTTTATTAAACATTTTTTCTAAAATTTTTATTTTGTGATACTATTGTTATTGCATTTGCATCGAAAAATACCAGTCATATGACTACTTAGTAATTTTCCACATTAAATTAAAGCCAAAACGCAATTTATCCAGAGAATAAACTTTTATAATTTGGCGACATAATTATTTAGCAAACGGTTAAATATTATAAGTTCACCATCTACGTTAAATAATACTAAATTCCATTCTTAATGTTCGCAATTTAATGTTTTAAAAGGAAATATTACTTTGCACATTAAATAAAAAAAATCTCAATTAGCAGTTGTTATCAGCGGAATTTTATTCGTTTGATAATATTAAAAAGTCATATAGAGTTGAAAAATTCAAAGTGAAACTAAGCTTCGAACATTAAAAAAAAGTACTTGCATAAAATATTTTTCAAATAAATTAAATTGACGTTCATACACAAATTACTCGCATTATGAAAGTACTGTTCTAAAAGTTCGATATTAGACAATCAAATATAGTTACAATTAACCTGCATTCAAACAAAACAAAAGACACAAAACAACTATAAACCATTTCCGTACGGCAAAATTCTAGTTATTTTAATTTTTGCAATAATCCGTATTGTAGCAAAAAGCCCAATGTGCGGATATTTTCAGTAATTATTAATACAAACCAAACTTATGACGTCATTTTTATACTGAAAATAACGAAAAGAAAATTCTTTAAAATCGCAAACGATGTCATCATCTATGTTAAGTCAATTGAATACATTAAAATAGTTATAATAAACGAATGGAACATCGTACAAACTTAAAAATTATCACAAAAAACATCTAATTTTTAAAGTAAAGTTCTCTGTAAATTTCATCAAGCTAAGTTGTGTAATTATGGAGTATTTAAGGAAATATCGGCATTCCAATTGATTCATAATTATTTTATATTATATTTTCGCTTTCCTTCGTTGATTTTAACTGATTTTACTGTTGCCACTTCGTGAAACTTTGCTGTCGTACGCTATAAAATGTTATAACATTTGAATGGAACATCGTAGAGACTTGAAAATAGTCACGTTAAAATTCTTATTTTTTGAACTAACTATTCTGTAAATTTCAAAGCACTGCGTTGTGTAGTTACGGAGCTTATTTTGTACTGACAAACAAACAAACAAACCAACAACCGGACACATTTTGGAGATTTCAGCTTTATAAATCAGATTATTTAATAAAATATCATTTTATAAAACAATTTTTAAAATGTTATTTTATAAAATTACTAGCAAAAGTACCCGTTCGTCGCACGGAAATAAATAAAATAACAACAAATAACTGAAAATATATACATTTCCTCTCCTGCCTGGAATAATCGCATATACCATTTTAGAATTCCTCTTTAAAAAGTGATAAAGCTTTTTTTTATAATTTAAAATATTTTTATGTTTAATAAATTAGAAGTTAAAAAAAAGTAAAAATATCTCTATACTACTTGGTTGCTAAAACACCGATAAAAATCGAATAATTTCTAGTTTATCTCTCATAAGGTATGGAATTTTAAAAATTAAACATTCCTGCACAAATATATTTTTAGAAATTATTATGAATTTCTTTTCGGTATGGGTATACATAGTTACATTAAATACCATAATAAAAACGACGTTTTTAAAATCCTTAACTCCAAGTGGAATAAGTTGATGAGTATAAATAATATACTATTGTGTAAACGAAAGTCAGACGTTTCTTACATGCCGATTTTTAAGCCATTCCCCTTTTTGCGTTTGTACCAGGTGAAAATAAGTGTACTGCTATCATTAATTCAACGTGGAATTAGCCTATATGGATAAATGGCATACCATCGTGTAAAGGACGGAAGGCCGTTTCAATCATTGTAGGCCATTTATTCTCTCCCCCTCTCAACCTTGTACCGAGTAGGGGCCCAATACAGCGCGGTCTGTACATAACCGATTTTTTTTTAACACGGATGCCGCAATTTATTTGTGAAATGACTATAATTATATTTTAGTTTACAGTGCTTACTTTAATCGATAAAATTTTAATTACTGTTGTCATCATTATTGAAAGATAATGTGCATTATAACAGGTATTTTATATGAATAATTATTTACATAAAGCTATGATTTTTTTTATCTAAGGAAAAAAATATTAAATTAAATAATAAACTAAGCGCTATGATCTTCATTTTTATATTATTTTTAAAAATAATTTCATCAAGGAGGGTTCCATTTTATTGCAGTTTTAAAGGAATAACTTCAAGCGTGAATT
The DNA here is from genome assembly GCA_963932185.1 of Troglohyphantes excavatus. NCBI lineage: Eukaryota > Metazoa > Arthropoda > Arachnida > Araneae > Linyphiidae > Troglohyphantes > Troglohyphantes excavatus. The sequence goes on along the minus strand of OZ010668.1, from coordinate 38,211,401 downwards.
TTAATTAAACTTCTGAATCAATTTCGATATTGAAATGTTCTGAAGCTGCATGGAAGTGAAAAAAGCAGCAGAAACAGATAAATGATTTAACTTTCAAACATTCCGAATTTCCCTGTTCCCAGTATTGCAATTTTGATTTGATTATTTCCAAATGCCCGTTCCAATGTATCGTTTAGGCTACATCTTTGCAATATCTTCGACCAACAACTTGTGTATCTAATTAATAGTTTGCATTTTTGTCCTCAATAATGCAGAACATAAGAATGTAAATTGCAGCCAGAATAAACCTAAACGTTTTTTGCAAATAAACTGCCTCAAAATCTTTATCAAAGTAAGTATAAAATTAACAGCCCAGCATAAATACTCAACCAAAAATAGTTTGTTTTGAAATACTACACAACTTTCTTTTACTACGCCCTGCCCATGTTTTAAAGAATTCCCTTAAATAATATTATTACAGAAGAATAACCACCTATTTTAATTTTAAGTTCATTTTTTTTATTTACTGATCAATTTATTAAAAATTCGGTATTTACTCATTTTGTTAAACAATTTTTCCTAAAATTTTGATTTTGTGATACCGTTATTATAGAATTCGCATCGAAAAATACCTGTCATACAAATATTTAGTAAGTTTCCACAGCAAATTACAGCCAAGGTGCACTTCATCCAAAGAATACACTGTTATAACTTGGCGATAGTTTAGCAAACGGTGCAGCATATTATAATCTCACCATGTACTTTCAATAATTTTACATTAAATATTTAATGATCGCCATTCAATGTTTTAAAAGGAAATATTCATTGGCACATTAAATAAAATATTTTCTAAATTATCAGTTGGTATCTGTGAAATTTTATTCTTTAATAACATTAAAAAGTCTAATAGAGTTGAAAATTCACAATGAAACCAAGCTTCGTACATTAAAAAAAATACTTGCATAAAATATTTTTCAAATAAATAAAATGGACGTTCATACACAAATTACTCGCATTTTGGATGAATTGCTCTAAAGTTCGATCTAAGATAATTAAATATACTTACAATAAACCTGTATAAAACAAAAGAGATAAAACAATTATAACATTTTAATACAATTCTAAACCATTTCTTTAAGGTAAAATTCTGGTAGTTTTAATTTTTGAATGGTTCCGTATTGTAGCAATAAGCCCAATGTATATACATTTTTCAATAATTATTAAATCAAACAAAACCTATGACGTCGTTTTTATATTGCCAATAACGAACAATTTTATTTTAAATTGCATACGATATGTTCACCCATGTTAAGTCAATGGAATACATTAAAATAGTTATCTAACTCACGAATGGAACATCGTACAAACTTAAAAATTATCACAAAAAATGTCTAATTTTTCAAGTAAAGTAATCTGTAAATTTCATAAAGCTATGTTTTGTAGTTATGGAATATTCCGTGTAAAGATAGGCATTCTAATTGGTTTATAATTTTTTATATTATATTTTCGCTTTTCTCCGTTGATTTTAACTGATTTTACTGTTGCCACTTCGTGAAACTTTGATGACGTATGCTAAAAAATGTCATAACATTCGAATGGAACATCGTAGAGACTTGAAAATAGTCGCGTTAAAATCTTATTTTTTGAACTAACTATTCTGTGAATTTCAAAGCTCTGCGTTTTGTAGTTACGGAACCTATAATATACTGACAAACCAACAAACAAACCAACAAACAAACACACATCCGGACAGATTTTGGAGATTTCTGCTTTATATATAAGACTAGCAAAAGTACCCGTTCTTCGCACGGAAATAAATAAAATAACGACAAATAACTGAAAATATATACATTTCCTCTCCTGCCTGGGATAATCGCATACACCATTTTAGAATTCCTCTTTAAAAAGTGATAAAGCTTTTTTTTTATAATTTAAAATATTCTTATGTTTAATAAATTAGAAGTTAAAAAAAAGTAAAAATATCTCTATACTACTTGGTTGCTAAAACACCGATAAAAATCGAATAATTTCTAGTTTATCTCTCATAAGGTATGGAATTTTAAAAATTAAACATTCCTGCACAAATATATTTTTAGAAATTATTATGAATTTCTTTTCGGTATGGGTATACATAGTTACATTAAATACCATAATAAAAACGACGTTTTTAAAATCCTTAACTCCAAGTGGAATAAGTTGATGAGTATAAATAATATACTATTGTGTAAACGAAAGTCAGACGTTTCTTACATGCCGATTTTTAAGCCATTCCCCTTTTTGCGTTTGTACCAGGTGAAAATAAGTGTACTGCTATCATTAATTCAACGTGGAATTAGCCTATATGGATAAATGACATACCATCGTGTAAAGGAAGGAAGGCATTTTCAATCATTGTAGGACATTTATTCTCTCCTCCTCTCAACCTTGTACCGAGTAGGGGCCCAATACAGCGCGGTCTGTACATAACCGATTTTTTTTTTAACACGGATGCCGCAATTTATTTGTGAAATGACTATAATTATATTTTAGTTTACAGTGCTTACTTTAATCGATGAAATTTTAATTACTGTTGTCATCATTATTGAAAGATAATTTGCATTATAACAGGTATTTTATATGAATAATTATTTACATAAAGCTATGATTTTTTTATCTAAGGAAAAAATATTAAATTAAATAATAAACTAAGCGCTATGATCTTCATTTTTATATTATTTTTAAAAATAATTTCATCAAGGAGGGTTTCATTAAATTGCACTTTTAAAGGAATATCTTCAAGCGTGAATTTTAATTAAACTTCTGAATCAATTTCGATATTGAAATGTTCTGAAGCTGCATGGAAGTGAAAAAAGCCGCAGAAACAAATAACATAATTTTTTAAAGCTGACCAAATTAAAAAATTTGATAAAGGACTTAAATGATATAACTGTCAAACATTCCGAATTTCCCTGTTCCCTGTTTCCCTGTATTGCAATTTTGATTTGATTATTTCCAAATGCCCGTTCCAATGTATCGTTTAGCATACATCTTTGCAATATCTTCGACCAACAACTTGTGTATCTAATTAATAGTTTGCATTTTTGTCCTCAATAATGCAGAACATAAGAATGTAAATTACAGCCAGAATAAACCTAAACAGTTTTTGCAAATAAACTGCCTCAAATTCTTTATCAAAGTAAGAATAAAATTAACAGCCCAGCATAAATACTCAACCAAAAATAGTATGTTTTGAAATACTACACAACTTTCTTTTACTACGCCCTGCCCATGTTTTAAAGAATTCCCTTGAATAATATTATTACAGAAGAATAACCACACCACCTATTTTAATTTTAAGTTCATTTTTTTTATTTACGGATCAATTTATTAAAAATTCGGTATTTACTCATTTTGTTAAACAATTTTTCCTAAAATTTTGATTTTGTGATACTGTTATTATAGAATTCGCATCGAAAAATACCTGTCATACAAATATTTAGTAAGTTTCCACAGCAAATTACAGCCAAGGCGCACTTCATGCAAAGAATACACTGTTATAACTTGGCGATAGTTTAGCAAACGATGCAGCATATTATAATCTCACCATGTACTTTCAATAATTTTACATTAAATATTTAATGATCGCCATTCAATGTTTTAAAAGGAAATATTCATTGGCACATTAAATAAAATATTTTCTAAATTATCAGTTGGTATCTGTGAAATTTTATTCTTTAATAACATTAAAAAGTCTAATAGAGTTGAAAATTCACAATGAAACCAAGCTTCGTACATTAAAAAAAATACTTGCATAAAATATTTTTCAAATAAATAAAATGGACGTTCATACACAAATTACTCGCATTTTGGATGAATCGTTCAGGAAGTTCGATCTAAGATAATTAAATATACTTACAATAAACCTGTATAAAACAAGAGATAAAACAATTATAACATTTTAATACAATTCTAAACCATTTCTTTAAAATAAAATTCTGGTTGTTTTAATTTTTGAATGGTTCCGTATTGTAGCAAAAAGCCCAATGTATATACATTTTTCAATAATTATTAAATCAAACAAAACCTATGACGTCGTTTTTATATTGCCAATAACGAACAATTTTATTTTAAATTGCAAACGATATTTTTATCCATGTTAAGTCAATGGAATCCATTAAAATAGTTATAACATACGATTGAAACATCGTACAAACTTAAAAATTATCACAAAAAATTTCTAATTTTTCAAGTAAAGTATTCTATAAATTTTATAAAGTTACGTTTTGTAGTTATGGAGTATTCCGTGTAAATATCGGAATTCTAATTGGTTTATAATTTTGTTATATTATATTTTCGCTTTTCTCCGTTGATTTTAACTGATTTTACTGTTGCCACTTCGTGAAACTTTGATGACGTACGCTAAAAAATGTCATAACATTCGAATGGAACATCGTAGAGACTTGAAAATAGTCGCGTTAAAATTCTTATTTTTTGAACTAACTATTCTGTGAATTTCAAAGCTCTGCGTTGTGTAGTTACGGAACCTATAATATACTGACAAACCAACAAACAAACAAACACACATCCGGACAGATTTTGGAGATTTCTGCTTTATATATAAGATAAATGTTATTTATAATTTTACAAAATATGTTTTTAAAATTATCAAATTTATAAAATATGTTTTTAAAATTATAAATTTATAAAATATGTTTTTAAAATTATCAAATTTATAAAATTTTATTTTATAAATGTCATTTTATAAAGTATTATTTTATAAAATGTCCTTATATAAAATATTATTTTATAAAATATTATTTTATAAAATATTATTTTATAAAATATTATTTTATAAAATATTATTTTATAAAATATTATTTTATAAAATATTATTTTATAAAATACTATTTTATAAAATATTATTTTATAAAATATTATTTTATAAAATGTCCTTATATAAAATATTATTTTATAAAATGTCCTTATATAAAACTTATTTTATAAAACTTATTTTTTAAAACTTATTTTATAAAACTTATTTTATAAGACTTATTTTATAAAACTTATTTTATATAACTTATATTACAAAACTTATTTTTTTCAATATTATTTTATAAAATAAAACTTAAATCATAATTTAATTAGAAATACTCTGATATAAAATATTTTTATAAAACAATAGGTTTATATAAAATATTCCTTTACAAAATATTACTTCATTAATTATTATTCTGAATGTGTTTCTATGCCATCCTTGCCATTTCTAACTTCTTTTTACAACCTTATACTTTAAAAATTAGCTTTCGACAGCACTTAATTAAATATTCATGATACATCTTCCATTAAGTACTCTTAATAAACATCCCAATAATACCTTATTTCCCTTTCTCAGAACAATTGAACCCTATAACTACGAACTGTTTCCATAAAACTCGGAATCCTTCTAACGAATCGACATCGAAGTTCCCCTACACAATAAATGGAAGGATAATAAAAATGGAGCTCTTACGAAACTCTGTAGCAATTAAAGGCCAGTTCTTAAGTCCATGTCAGCAGCAGGTGTTAGAGCGGCTTTGGGATCCTTTCGACTCCTATTCTTACTCTTATCCCGAAGATTACACTTTCGGACAGGGGACTTTTATTGAATTACTTTTGATTGTCCAGGGGATGGAGAGTTTTTCGATTCGAGAAATACACTGGCGGGGGAAATTAAAGGAACAACCATAAAATTGAATGAAACTCGTATTATTTTTCATGATATAAAGATGAAAATTTCGCAATATCTTTATTTCAATATATTTGATATATTTTTAAAGCATAATTCCATATTTCTGCAATATATTTTTTTAATAATAAAATAAGAAAACGTTAAAAAAAATTATATATGGAACATTTTATATTTTATTGAAGATTTTTGACATAATTTTGTTAAGTAATAAACTGGCAGTGCTAACTTAGTGTGTGATTACTCCTGGCTGAAATTTAATTTTTTAGGTGATTTGTCATACTTTAAATTAGACTGTCTAGGAGTGCACGCGGTAACAAAGTATACATACGATAAATTGAGTTTTGAGGGTACTGGAGTGTGCTAAATGAAAGCTACAGTGATTATAGACGAAATTATAGAATATCTCACTCATTGTCTATCAGATTTAAGGGAGACCCAAGCCCCAAATTTCGAAAACTTTTTTTTTCTTCATAAAACGATGCTATACATAATTCAGAAGGTGTGTACAAAATATCAAAACAATAAAAGAAACAGAACATACGTTTTTTAGATGTTAATATACCATTTATTATCTAGCTACAAACTTTTCGTCTGCGACAATCGTCATTTACTCAAAATATTTTTTTTTGCATTTTGGCCACGTTTAAGATGCTAAGGCATTGTAACTAAATAACTTAAAACTAAACTGTTAATAGTTTTTGAAGCTCTAATATTTGTTTTATAAACGTATGAATGGCTTTTTTAAATTAAGTTATAGGTTTTGAACTTAAAATAAGTTTTTGAAAACTATTAAAACCAAAATCTACAAAAGTTTATTTATACGTCTGTAGTACATACCTTGGCGTTATTTAATCAATTAAAACATTAAAATTTGAAGGAGTAGTGTTTTTTTAAAAAGTCTGTTTAAGCTTAAAAAACACAAAAAATAACAAACAAACAAAATTATATATTTTTGTTTTTGATTATTGTTCAGAAAAAGATGTTCTCATAATATAAAAAAATGGTATTTCTGAATACATTATAATAAACAAATTAGGATTTGGGGCTCGGGTCCCCCTTAAATACAAAAAATATGCAGGCCCAATCCACTTGCTGGATCTATTTGATCTCAATATAGCCAGACCTCATAGTTTGAACGATGTTGACGATCATTATCATTCATTAGATTGAAGTTGTATCCTATTGCACGTCTTAAAAACTTGACATGACATGACAACTTCCATTACATAATGTAATTTTCAAAACCATTTATCTCATTTTCGTGTAGCCTTTCAATTAATATAAATTTTATAAAGCTGAAGCAAAAAGTGAGGGAAATGTTTTTATTATGCATAAATCAATTATAGACTATGTTAATATTATCGTACATTGGCATTAATTGCAATTCGTTGGTTTGCATGTATACACTATAATATAATACTGAATTGAATCGTTTAGTGAAGTTCTTGACGCTATTCATGCATTATATCCCTAAGCAAAGCTTCGTGTGAATTTGAATTCTATGCGGCTGTTTAAGGGGGGAGGGTATTGTGTTGAACACCAATTTTAGATTTATCATAATTATGCTTCTACTACTCAAAAGTTAACACAATTTTTATGATATATGTATTATGTTATTATTGATAACTTTTGAAATTTTTGAAACACAATCTCTATTTGTAGTTGAGTTGTAACAATTTTAACATTTTAAATTAAAAAAGTTTAAGGTACACTTTTCTAGTAAACTATTATGAATATAAACAAACTTTTTTCTGAAATACAAATTAGACTGCATGTTCAACTTATGGAACCTCAAAAAATAGACAAAATGTATACTGAAAGTTTTAAAAAAAATTAATTTACTTTTGTTTATATAAAAATTTTTAGTTATAAAATGTATATACGTTTTAAATATATTTACCCATACAAAAATATAAATTTTGTTGGTTCCACAAGTTGAACATGCAGTCTAATTTGTATTTCAGAAAAAAATTTGTTTATATTCATAATAGTTTACTAGAAAAGTGTACCTTAAACTTTTTAAATTTAAAATGTTGAAATTGTTACAACTCAACTCCAAATAGAGATTGTGTTTCAAAAATTTCAAAAGTTATTAATAATAACATAATACATATATCATAAAAATTGTGTAAACTTTTGAGTAGTAGAAGCGTAATTATGATAAATTTAAAATTGGCGTTCAACACCCTACCCTCCCCCCTTAATTAAACCTAACTATTAGATTTTAGGATTTGGTTTATAGACTTTATCCAGTACATAGTTATTGCATGGTATTCCTAGTATGTATCTCCCATGTATATATATATATATATATATATATATATATATATATATATGCTATTTATCTTTAAAAAGCAGTATTTGTACAGAACATGTTTTTGTATAAAGTACTTAGTATGAAAGAATGTTTAAACGAACGTGTTCCCGTCGCCCTGCTAGTACAACGTATAAGGCATTGGACTGCGGTGCCTGAGGATCGGGGTTCGATTCTCTATAAATCTTGGTTGTAATATTTATTGAAAGTGAATTATGAAGGCATCCTATGTAGACAAGTAACGGCTATTTTTATTAATTTTTACTCATTGTGCTTCTTTTAGAGTACATGTTTCTTCAAAAAGGAAACTTATGTATTCGGAGCTATGATAAGCATCGAATGTACTCGAAAACAAGATTTGAGAACACATCACACCAGACAGTGTGAGTTAAATAAAAGCATGTTTTGAGTATATTTCAATCATTTTTGAGTATCTATTTTTAACAGTGATTACGTTACATTGCACTATTTATTATGCACATTACATTGCGCTATTTTTACAACAATATTTTATTCTTTCATTGTAAATAAGTACACAAATGTACTACAAAATTTCATGTTGTAACATTGTATAGCTACATTCCAAGAATTAAATATCTTTGATTACCTGCCACGGTTTGGCAAATTGACTGGCTGAATTGGTAATTAAAACGTACATGTCGAAACCTTTAAATTATCAAGGGCCTTTTACGGACCAATCACTTTAATTAAAGCCTATTTACTGAAGAAATGCATTCAGAAAGTTCAATTAGTTCATCAAGCAGTCTGCCCAGCCAATTAAATAAAATCTCGACTTAACTTCGCGACCGAAAAACATAAAAATAATTCCTTCTCCCACAGGTAATAAGAATAAAAGAAACCCCAAAGGCTAAGCCCTCTAAAAAAAAGAATGAACTTTTTTATCTTTTAATTCTTTTTATTCTTTCTCTTTTTTTTCTGTGGTAAATCGTCTTTTGGGACAATCGAGTCGTTGCCAACGCGGATGGGAAAAAAAGGAAGCTTCGACAGGAAAATACCACAAAAAATGCCCCCCAAAAAATGTAAAAATAACCACAAGTACAAAAAAATATGACAAAAAGCATTGTCTGGGAGTTTTTAATCCAATTTCGAAAGAGCAGTAGTTAGTATTTTGAATGGGTTTAGAAGCTGGCGGTTTTCTAAGTAGTGTTAAAATCGTGTTGCTCTTTCTCACATTTACTATTTCTTTCATCCTAAGCTTGCTACAACTGAAAATGTTTTTTAAGTTTAATAGAACTATGAAACACAGAACCAAAATCTTTCAGGAGAATTGAAAAGGTTTCAATTCATTTGCAAATAGTTTTATGAGAATAATATGGGGTTTTTAATTTTAATAATTTGGGCTTAGTACATTTTAATAATTTGCGTTTAGAGTAATTTTCAATAATATGAATTTAGTAGTTTTTTTAATAAATAGCATTTAATAATGTTTTAATAATTTGTTATTAATAGTTTAATAATTTGTTTTTGAGTAATTATTAATAATTTGTTTTTAGTAGTTTTTTTTTGATAATTTGATTTTAGGAACTATTTCAAACTTTTAAGTTTAATACTTTTTTTTGTAATTAATTTTTGTTTAGTAGTTTTTTTATTAATTCAAGACTATGATTATTATCTTAATTAGGCTTCTTTAAGTTAAAAAGTTATAAAATTATTTATTACTTTTATAACAAATTGAGAGACAAATGAATCTCCTTAATAACTAGCCGAGCAGACTTTTTTTCGATTCAAATTAAGTCAATTGTTAGAACACTAGTTTACCATCTTCTAAATATTACTTTGTATAAATTTTAAAAATAAATTATTATTTTTTTAATTCAAACTAATTATATTCAATAGTTTTGCTCAAAATTATAACCACATGGAAAGCCGAAGCTTGTCAAAAATTGACTATCGTATTCATAACTATATGTTTGCAGTAGAAATGTGTTCACTTACGGAAACATAAAACAATTCTGGAGTAGAAACCTGATTGAATCAGGAAACATTTTTTCCATACTTTTTCCAGTAAACACTCCTAATTTATCGGCAAAATAGATGTTAAAAAATTTACATTAAGAGAGACCCAAGCCCCAAATCCTAATTTGTGTATTAATGAATTCATAAATACCATTCTTTTTATATTATTAGAAAATCTTTTTCTAAACAATAATCAAAAACAAAAGTATATTTTAAAAAAAATATTTTTGTTATGTTTTGCATTTTTTAAGCTTAAAAATACTTTTTTTAAAAACACTACACCTCTTTCAATTTTTAATGTTTTAATTTTTTTTAATTGCTTAAATAATGTCAAAGTACATACTATAAACGTATGTATAAAATTTTGCAGATTTGTGTTTTAATTGTCTTCAAAAACTTATTTTAAGTTCAAAACCCAAAAAATATTTATTTTTTTTAATTTAATAAGTTGTAAAAAAATAATTTATAACTTAATTTAAAAAAGCTGTACATTCGTTTATAAAACAAATATTAGAGCTTCAAAAATTATTAACAGTTTAGTTTCAAGTTAATTATTAACAAAGCCTTAGCATTTTAAACGTGACCAAAATTTTAAAAAAAATATTTTGAGTAAATGACGATTGTTGCAGACGAAAAGTATGTAGAAAGATGATAAATGGTATATGAACATTTAAAAAAATATATGTCCTGTTTCTTTTATTGTTTTGAAATTTTGTATACAGATTCTTAAGTACGTTTAGCATCGTTTATGACGACAAAAAAAAATTAGAAATTTTTGCAGATTTTGGGGCTCGGGTCCCCCTTTTAATTTTGTTCCATAAAAAGTATTTTAAACTTTGCTCGCTTCCATTTAAAAATGGATGTTTTATTATAACACTGTTTTAACACTGTTATAACACTGTTTTACATAAATACTGTTGAAGAATTTTAAAGACCAAAGCAGTTCCTACAACGATAAAAGTAGAAAAAAAGAATTATTGTTTTAGTAAGTGTGACATGCGATTATACTTATTCTATAAAGGTCAAAGTTTTTGATAGTTCAGTAAAGTTCAAAAATTATATTGTTATGTTTAAATTTTATAATAAAAGTTTTGCCAGAATTAAAAAAAAAATTACATACTTATACCAACGTCGCAAGATATCTGAAAGTAATGGTTTGTTTATTTTTTTAACGGAAAGTTCCGATTGCGGCGCATGGCAACCTTTTGTCTGGGCGATAAACAAACGTTTTCTCAATTCAAAAAATTTAAATATCTTTAGAGGATAGAGCTAAAGGTACACAGTAAAAAAGAGTACTTAAAAATGAGTACATGAAACTACTGGTTTTTCTTTAAGTACGATTGCATCGTAAATGAGCAATGATGTATTCATATTTTAATAACCGCACTTTCTCAAAAATGAACATTGTGGCTTAATACTGCTAATATCAGCTAGTGCTCAAGCGATCTTAACAAAGTAACCTGGCAAACGTAAAATGGCTGTTTTCACACATTATTTGATGTCAATTGTTTAAACGGAAACTGAGTTATTACAACTCAATTATCTTACTTCCCATTCTTTTGCCACGCCTTTTTAAAATTTCTTCTGTTCTGCAAGTCGCTCTGATATTTTAACGGATAATTCACTAGACTGCGGTGCCGGAGGATCTGGGTTCGATTCCCAGTAAGTATTGGTTGTAATTGTTTATATTTATTGAAAGTGATTCATGAAGGCAGCCTATGGAGGCAAGCATCTGTTCTTTTTATTGAGTTGATTTTTACTCATATTTGAGTAATGTCTTTTTCAAAATTGAAATTCATGTACTCGGATCCATGATAAGCATAGAATGTAATCAAAAATGAGTACATTTGGCTCATTTTCGGGTACCTATTTTAAAAGTGTAAAAAGTAAGTTACTTTATTCATTTCAACTTCCAACAAAAAAATACTCCAAGCAATTTCGTGCTACCCTATAACTTGCTCAAAAGTCATAAGTCTGTATATAGCCTAATTTAATATGGAAATTAAATTCAAAATAATTAGGAAAAGGGAAGGTTTCCTAATAAAGCAATAACTTTCATCTGAATCCCTAGAGCTTTTATAAGTTTAATTTGTTGGGCACAGCGTGTAAACGAATTTTAACTAACTCCTTTTCTCTACATACCGACCACATTATGGTAATTAGGAGAAAAATATAAACATTAAAGGAAATAACTAATTTCCATGTTCCGAAAGAAGTCATGTTGAGCCGAAAAAAGTATGAATCTTTTGATTAGCTTTCTGTATAATGTTTTTAAGATTTTAAATGAGTTTTTTGCGTAATGTTCTTCTCAATTAACCCTCCTGGCGGCAACGACGAGATATCTCGGAAACTTTTCTGTACGGAAAGCGGCACAGGACGAGTACACTCGTCTAGCTTTTCTACACCCTGAGCGGCACCGACGAGTATTCTCGTCTCTTATCTTTTTTCCTTCCCCCCAGACCTCCCATAGCTTACTAATTGGGGGCTGGGCTGAAAGACATATGGAAGTTCTTTCCCCTGTTGGGGGGAGGACACTATTCACTTTTGTAGAAGACGGCAATCTTTTAGTTGTCTACTTGAGAAGCGTAAAGTGATGATTTAAAAACTTAATATTGATTTTTTAAATTAATTTTAGATGTTGTCTTCCATTAAGTATTCGAATTTATATTTAGCTGGAATGTTGATATTATTAATAGGAACGAAACTGTTAATGTACTGAATATAATAATTGCTATTTTAAAAAACTTAAGAGAAAAGTTATGAAAGAAAATATTTTTGGTTCTGATTTATCGGAAAAATTAAGGAATTAAAATATTAAGGTTTAATTATATCCTTTTATTCGGATTTAAATTGGGATGGTGACCATTGAAAGTTTTAATACAAAATTCTAATAGTTTTTCAGTTTATTAATATGCATTAAAAAATACATTTCAAATAACAAGTTATTTCATTTAAATAAAATTATTTGATCTAATTCAAACTATTTCATCTAATTAAAATTATTTCAACTAATTAAAATTATTTGATCTAATTAAAATATGTCAAGTAATTTAAATAATTTCATCTGTTTTAATTTTTACATTAAATTTAAATTATATATGTACTAATTAAAAGTATTACATCCAATTAAAATATTATAGTATTTTACTTAAATTATTTCATTACTTATTAAATTTATTATTTTAGAAAAGTTTTTACTGATTTTTTTTTGCTGGAAATAATAAATGTTATTGATTGATTAATAATTGGTTACAAATAATTTATAAATTTATTAAAATTAAATTATGACAAATCTTATAGAATAAACTTATATTTTGAAATTAATTCATTAATTTTTCGAAATATTTTTTAATATATCAAAGAGTTATTTACAGGAGAAGTTTTTTTTTTTAAAGTTTTAAAAATCCTCGATTACAAAATTTTAATTTTAATCTATCATTTGATTATAAGAAATATTTGATTTGTATAAGTTTTTTCAAATTCATTGAGTTATTACAGAAATTACTTAAACGTACAGCAATTATTATACGATTTTTTATTTACAACTGTAATATTTATATTGGGCATGCTGAAATGCCCAAGTTAATCTTGTTCTATCCCAGACAAATACTATTAGAAACTTATCATGTGATGAGGGGATATTGCACGTTATATCTTTCATGGATCAATACCTCTAGGAAAGAGGCTGTATCCCCTAAATCGATTCGTCAGCGAATATGTGCATCAAATGTGAGAGAGTAAAATATAAAAAACTTTTTTTGTATGCTTCCAATTTGTCAGTTTACAACCGGGAGATTATATATACGATTTGGTTCGATTAATTTACGTCGCATTAGATTTTGGTTTTGGTTTGGTTAAATAACGTCGCACTAGAGCTGCACAGTGGGCTATTGGCGACCACGTCGCATTAGAGCTGCACATTGGGCTATTGGCTACGGTTCGGGGTCTATCTCGAAGGAAAGACCCAGGAACGATGCCTCGTATTTTTGAATGGTCAGATGACGAGAACACAACCTGAGATGGCACCCCATGCGACCTCAATAGGCGTCATGACATTGTTTCGAGATCAGATTTATCTTGCACCAGTCCCATATACACGCCAGTATAATTTGTTGGATATTCAGGACGACATTCTAGCATTTTTGTAGCGAAACTGGCAACCCTCCAATCGCAAGTCCCTACTTTTTTTTAATTGTCTTTGTCAAGTCCAACGCCTGGGCTCGAACTAGTAATCCTCTGATTTCCAGCTAAAGGCCTTTTTGCATTGAACAACTGGAGGCCCCAGATTATAAATACAAAATGTGGGTTAAATCGTAAGATTAATTATATTATTAAGATTATTAACTTACAAAAAAAATTGTGGAAATATTTTTTAAATGTTTTAATTTATTATAAAATAAGATTGGGAGTCTTTCGTAATCCTGTTAGTATTAACTTTCCCATATACAAATTCTGCATATGTTATACATTCTTTCCTTTGCTATTCGCTAAGCTGTAGAGTGTGCCCTAAAGTCAAATCGGGTCGGTTGATTCCAAAATCCTATAACTCTTATTGTTGGTGGAAACTATTTGCAGTTGTGTAGGATTGTACAGTGAGCCCACGTGTTAGGCAATGTGAGTGTTTCTGAGAAGGCTCTAATGACAATTTAAATTTTCATAATGCCCGACTCTAGACTGGATTCCGGGGAAATAAAATGTGTCGGTGAAGTGGTTGTGTTTTTTATTTTGTTAGTAAATACCAATGGCTAACAGACCCGGTTTCCAGTCGAAAAGAAAAGCACAAACAAGCACCATTCTTTTGTACGACTGCGGCCTTTCACCAGGTGTGTTTTTAGGGGCAATTGAAAACCGCTTGCGAGTGGAATGAACAAAGCGGTTCAACGATGGCCCCGGACAAAATCTGCAAAATGGTATGGGGGGGGGGGGGACGAGAAAACATAATGGTGGAAAATAGAAATCCATGGTTGATAGGTTTAATACGAGCGGGAAAAGAAAGAGGTTGTTATAAGGTAAACATTAGGTGAATATGTGATTTCTGTAATTGAATAATTAATCTTATCAGATTGTACGGTACGGAATTCAGATAAACTCTTTTTGTTTGCGCCGTGTGGAATAATTAAAGTTTCTTATTTGTTCAATTTTTTTTTACGGAATCAGAAACTTATGTAAAAAAGGCATATTTTTGTACACAATTCCATCAACATTGTCCATGTCATTCCATCAACTGCCAAATTAACTATAAAAATGCGTGCTTTATAGTAAAAACGTAATTTATTGCAGTAACTAACTAACTGCAAAATTTGATTTTTATTTTTAAAGTAAGGAATAAATATTATAATTGAATTATACGCTACATCCACATCGGGAAGATGTTATCTAATATTTTAAATTTTCTATATCAATTTTAAAAATCAATGTTATAAAAGATATAATATTTTTCTTTATTTTCAGATAATTTGAAAAAAAGTACACTTAGTTTATGAAATAAAGGATTTAATTTTAACATATTCAGATGACGAGCACAGACCTGAGCTGGCACCAACTTCATTTAACATAGGCGTGAAAACTTTGGATCATGGCAGGTTTAACGTGCACAATTCCCCTATACACGGTTGATGTTTATTGCGGAGGAACGGAACTGGCAACTGTCCGATTTATTCTTTAAATAAATTCGAAAATCTTACACAATTATTGTCGGATTAATTTAAAATACTCTTTTCCTAGCTTTATAAGACACTGGGTCTCCATAGTAAAGTTGTAAATTTCGTAATTGGCGAGCTGTGAGTTCAAATATCGACTTCAACTGCGCAGCGAGGTCGTGATCAGGGGGTTGCAGCTTCGTACATTTTCATACGCAAAAAAAATGTCCATCCTAAATAAATAGCGGATTTGTGCACGTTTAATCTGTCGTGGCTCGAAGTCCCCACGACTGTGTCAGGTGCATAGGGTGTTTGCTCAGGTCTTGTCCTAGTCAGCTGATCATTGTCAAAATTACGACTCCCGGGTTTTCCTTTATGGAGAGATCCTGAACCAAAGCCCGTGCTATGTCACCCAACCCCTATTCATTATGATGTATAGAGAGCATTCTGTGTAAAAATACTACGACATGACAATTGCGGACCCGCCCTGCTGCTGCCTGTTGACCAAAGAGGCGCATTGTTTGCGAAAACTAGTTCCTCCATACGGAAGCCACGTGCAATCCAAAGTTAGGTTTTCTTAGAAAGGTGCGAATAGCAGCTGGTGGATCACATCTTATCCTGCTATGTGTTCAGGAAGGGGGGGGGGGGTAAGCTTGTTAGGAATAAAGGAGTTCTTTTGAGAGCTGTGGTTTGTGTTGTTCAAGTAACCCCTAAATTACGCTAGTTTTTCATTGTAAGCTATTTTTTTGAAGAAAAAATAATCTGATTATATATTCATTTTTATTAAGAAGTATATGTGTGTCGTTTAATTTTAAAAATCAAATTAGTGGAATTTGGGGAATAGCCATTAATTAGGTCTGACTATACAGGTTAAAATGTAAGGAAATCCAATTCTGGAACAATGAAACAAAAGACGTTCGAGAACTGTATCAGGCTTCGCAGCAGGTCCCTTTTTTTCCCTAAAAGTCTTTTTTTTTTTTAAATACGGTCCCTTATTTTAGCAAAAATATTTTTTCCCCTTTATGCCTATGATAACACATTTCTGGCCCTTTCCCCTCTCCTATTTAACCAAATATTAATTATATTTATTTTGAAATCGCCATTACAAAAATCACCATTCATGTTAGTATTTATGTTGGGTCTGCTAATAGGGTGTTGCAACTCTCGAAATATCGTTAAATCAGGAGCAGGCTTACTGTTTTTGTCTTTACAAATGTAATTAATCACATTGGTGTAGAATATAGGGCCATGTGTAAAAAATTTCTGTCCTTCCAGAACCACCGGATCTCGTTTATGCATTGTATCAAAAACAAAATGTAAATGAAGACCTTGTTTAGGAGAAGAATGATAAATAGCAGGTTCAAGTGTAAAATGTAATTATATATATTCCCAGTACCTCATATTGTAATTAGAAAAATACTGTTCGATTTACATTTTATTTGTAAAATAGACATAAGTGGCATAAGTATAATTGCTAAATTTCAATTCGGACCATAATTTTAAAATTAAAAACAAACAAACGTGAGATTATTGAAAACATATTAAAAAAGTATTTTCGCACAATAGTTACATGCCCAATAATTTCTAAATGAGCAGATACAATTTGAATTTTTCTGTTACAAGCAACTAATTTTTCATTTAGATGTCCAATAGTTGCCAGTGCGCGACTAGCATGTATTGTTACATAGAAAATATAGCTTTTTTTTATTTAAAACTCGTTTTGCTCTATTGAGTTTTTCCTATAATTTTGTATCTAACATTGATGACCTAAAATTTAATGAGTATTTAAGTTTTATAGGTCCTTTTTTTAAAGATTTTTAGTCCCTTTTCCCCTAGGGACACATGTAAAAAGTGTTACGAGCTCTGCTATATAGAAAATTCGAAAGTTTTTTAAATCTGTTATTTAAACGTTACCAAAAAAACAAAACACAGTTGAGCTACAAAGAGAAATAAAACATCTTGTATAAACGAAGCACGATGTCCCGAAAAGCAATTTTTCAGGTTCTTTTTAATCAATACAACTTCCAATAGCTGATTACGAAATATATTTAAACTGAATATATCCCGAGGCAAAATATTAATATGACACGTGTATGCCCTTCGTATGCCCGACTGATTTATAGTATGCGAGAAATATGCCAAACATGCTATCGAACTGATGATCGCGGAGGCTGTATGCCAAGAGTATGCGAACGGCATATGCTTCCGATTTCGATCCAATTTATAGCAACATTAATTGGATGTTTACAACTTCTTCAGTTCCACTTCATTATTTATGGGTTGTTTGAGGAGAATTACAAATGCACACTGACTCGGCTTTTTTATTCCTACGATCTTATTTTACTCTATAGACTTGACTTGTTGGAGTGTTTTTGTGAGACGATGTGGCCAACGGTTTTTCGAATAGTATTCCAATTACACTGTTTGCGTTAGTTATACGGTCGAAGACAAAGGAAAAAATTGTTGTTTCTGCCAATCTCATTAGAGGCTAGTTGAGGGACTGTGAAATAAAAACTGTGCTGTACGATGGAATACTGTGAACGGTTCAGCCAAAGACACAGAGGAATACCTCCCACAGTGGAGAAAGGTGCAAGCTTAACATGAATAATAAATTCGGATGGTTCCTCAGTAGAGTCTCAGGACGTGAATGAATTTATTACGGAAGATATATCTTCAGGTGCTGGTGGAATCAAGGTAGGAGTTACCAATAGACGCATTAGGCCCGTGCCTAGAGGCCACAACTTTTATTTAACTAACTAAAATTTATTCAACTTACGCGTGCTCATATATACTTAAAAAATATGCGTATTTTTAAAAATTGCAACATAAGATTCGAAGCTATTATAAACGCATGAGGTATTCTAAACTGATTTCGAATTAACTTTCTAGTTTGTTATATTTAATTTTTTAAATGAATATATTATTACGTCGCACGATAATTAAGGGTGTCATCTTAATAAATGAGAAGAGAACGCTGTGATACACTGTCCTTGTCTGACGAATAAAAATTAAAATAATTGAATGGTAGTAATTGTACGAAACCAGCATGGAAACACTGCCACTCTACTGCTTCTACGTCCTGTTGACAATGATTATACATAATCACTATTTCAAAAATAAGCAATAATAATCATTAAATAATAAACAACACAACTACACTAAAATCCATTAACATAATATCTTAACCAAATTGTATTCAATAACTATATAAGAAAAATGTGCCCATCTCTACTCAGATGACGTGGAAAGAATGAAACTCTTATAAAATGGAAATTTTAATGAGGAAAAGTTTTGACCATGCAATTAAAATTGTTTTGAATATAACGTAATCTATAAAAGTCTAAAATAAGTAAATGTAAGGTTTAAAATTGGAAATTTAAGAAAGGAAGTAATAAAACGATTTAAAAATTCGTACAAAGAGCGGTCATTTATTACGCCACGCTATTTTTCATTTTATTTGTCTATCCCTCTTCTCCATGTCACGCACTGATACATTAGTTTTAATCCTCCCCATACTTTCCTCCCTCCCCCTTGTCTCCACAATACATTTTTGCAGTTAAAAGACAGTCATTAGGGCCGCTTTTTCTAACACCTGGAAAACCGGAGTCGGGTACGGCACCGGCAGCAGGTGGCAATGTTATTAAATTAGAACTTTTCACGTAGCCCGATGCGGCAATGTATACCGTAGCATTGCATCCGGCGCCATCACCGGTACTGGTTTTCCCGGTGTGTGAAAAAACAGCCTTAAACTTACACTCTATTTACTTTATTCAACATCCCTTTAGAAAGGCTGGGAATTTTATTACAATAGACTTGTATCATTGTCTGTAAAACAAAAAAAAAATGCACCCACCCCCTAACATTTTGCTATTTCTTCGCATATACTTATAGTCAGTGCTCGATTTCTAAAAATAGAGGTACCAGAACAGTAACCTTCCGTGGAGTGTGGGAGTGCAATGCAGCATCCATCAAACCCAAATCTGGAATCATAATAATTTTTTACTAAAGAGAGGTACCGGAACGCCGTTCCGGAGCGTTCCGGCTATACATTTAAACATTTTAGGACGGAACACTATTAATTATTTTTAATAAGAGTAAGACTTTTAAATATAATTAATATTGTTTGATATTTTTACATTTCGCGGCTTTGGTAAAATATTGTCTATACTATAAATCTGCAACTTTATTTTG
Organism: Troglohyphantes excavatus; assembly: GCA_963932185.1. Lineage (NCBI taxonomy): Eukaryota > Metazoa > Arthropoda > Arachnida > Araneae > Linyphiidae > Troglohyphantes > Troglohyphantes excavatus. The sequence continues at coordinate 38,191,594 of OZ010668.1, read as the reverse complement.
AAATACTTAGATTTACGAAGCGGGTAATCAAAAAATTATATAATCCACATAACAATCAAAAATAAAACATATATTTAGTTATTAATATTTTTTTTGTATTAGGAAAATAGTAACGTGTATGCTCTCAGTTATCAACCACATCTTCTAAATGTTAAATCTTCATTTGTTGCGCAGAGGCAAAAGTTGTAAAGAAAAACTACTTCCTTGAAAAGAAAAAAATGCTATCTGTACAAAACACTGTGCAGTGCGATAATGCACACTTTAAACTAAATCTCCCTTTACTGAGCACAACCACATCTGCGAACTAAACCGAGGGTCATTTCCACACCGGCCTTTGTATACTAATGATCTTTTGCCACGGGCGCAAGGGAACGCGTTGTCGCGAAAGAAGACGAACCCCTCCCTTCTGGGTTCGGTCCCTCAGTCCGCTAATTGAGCAATACATCACTGTCACTTGGAAAAACCGCAAAGGGGGGAAGGAACTTGCCTCTTAAAACTACCTGCCGCTAAGAAGGCCACAGCTTTTTAAGATGGGTGCCGTTTGCTAGGTAAAGGAAAATTTTAGATCGGCCACTGGGAGGGTTAAAGAATACATACTAAAATGTAACATTAATTTTTTTTATTCGTTACTTACATAACATTTTTTTTTTCTGAAAATGGTTCTTTTCATTGTTATTTTTTAAAATGTATTTCCTTAATTGGCTCGAATTTGAATAAAATGTTTATGCAAGTTTTGAAATGTGGATTTAATTATACGGTTAGCATTATTAACTAACAAGGCTAAAGCACTTAGTATCATAGCAATTCATTTTATTTATGTTAATGAAAAATCTCAATTTCCCTTAAGAAATTTTCGATTTCACATTTTGCAATATAGATTTCCACTTGTTAGTGGGACGTTTAGGAAAACTAGTGTCGATGAAAACCAATATGACTCAAATAAGCTCTGCTTTAAAGAGATCAAAAAATAAATCTCTAGGTCACAAATGGAATACAAACTATAGAGTGTGGCTATATCACAGCTCTGCCAGAAGAGTTTTACATGTAACGTCTGTTCAGTACATTTTTTAATTAAAGATTATTAATTTTTTATAAATTAAAAAAACCTTAATCTATTAATTTTTAAATTAGTTAAATCTGAATTATTGCATAAATTCAAAATATCATTTAAATTTTAATTGTAATATTTAAAAAAAAATATTATTGAAATTTGAATTAAAATCAAAATTTTAATTATAATATTTTTTAAAAATATTATAATTAAAATTTTAATTTATAATAAAAAATCTTTAATTAAAAAATGTACTGAACAGACGTTACATGTAAAACTCTTCTGGCAGAGCTGTGATATAGCCACACTCTATAGTTTGTATTCCATTTGTGACCTAGAGATTTATTTTTTGATCTCTTTAAAGCAGAGCTTATTTGCGTCATATTGGTTTTCATCGACACTAGTTTTCCTAAACGTCCCACTAACAAGTGGAAATCTATATTGCAAAATGTGAAATCGAAAATTTCTTAAGGGAAATTGAGATTTTTCATTAACATAAATAAAATGAATTGCTATGATACTAAGTGCTTTAGCCTTGTTAGTTCATAATACTAACCGTATAATTAAATCCACATATCAAAACTTGCATAAACATTTCATTCAATTTCTAACCTATTAAAGAAATGAATTTTAAAAAATAACAATGAAAAGAACCATTTTCAGAAGAAAAAAATGTTAAATAAAAATCTCGAATAAAAAAAATTAATGTTACATTTTAGTATGTATTCTTTAATTGAGAAAAGCATTACGAAAAAACTCATTTAAAATCTTAAAAACATTATACAGAAAGCTAATCAAAAGATTCATATATATATTTTAAATATTATTGAAATTTAAATTAAAATCAAAATTTTAATTATAAATTATTTAAATTTTAGTTATATATAATTTAAATTTGAGTCAAATTATTTAAATTTTAGTTATATATAATTTAAATTTGAGTCAAATTATTACAATTTTAATTATAAATAATTTAAATTTTAAATATAAATTATTTCTATTTTAATTCTAAATAATTAAAATTTTAATTATAAATAAATTTAATTATTAATATAAAGTTTAATTATAAATAATTTAAATGTGAATTATAAATAATTTAAATGTGAATTATAAATAATTTAAATTTTACTTATAAATAAAATAAATTTTAATTATAAATAATTTATATTTAATTATAAATAATTTAAATTTTAATTATAAATAACTTAAAGGGGAATTATTAATTTGAATATGAATTATAAATCCTTTTAATTTGCTTTAGAAATAAGTTTAATTTAAATTTTAATTATAAATAATTTAATTTTGAATTATAAAAAAATTAAATTAAAATTATTAATAATTTAAATTTTAACTATAAATAATCTCAATTTAAATTATATATTTTTTAATTTGAGTTATAATTTAAAATAAGAATTTAATACATAATTTTAATACTTTAACTGTCCCGCAAGCTAAGCATTTATATAGTTGTCAACACCATTTCCTCTCATAATCAAAACCAATTAGGCATAAAACCCACTACAAAGAAATCACCCACTGCAATCAAACACAGTTGTTCGCATAGCTGTCCTAATCAATTCGGGAGATTACACAAATAATATATCAAAGACAAAACCCCAAATAACTTCTCTTTGTTAGCCAATCATGTTCCTAAAAGAAAGACTAATATCACTAAGAACTGAACCTTATGTTCAGTATCACATTCAATTTCCCCCGTTCCCTTGAAAAATATCTACTTGTTCCTGCGCCACATTATCCCAGTTTCCAGCACCCTTTACAGATGTTTGAGAACGAATGATCCATGATCGAACATTTATCATGTCCCACTGAGGAGGGCAGTCTATTACACATCCACCCCACCCCCCTATTGATGATGGTAAGTCCTACTTCCTGGCCATAACGTATTTATCACTGCTGCAGCTTATTGACAGTTTCATCAGTTTATACCCGGATGAGAGGATTAAAAATACAATGAGTATGAAAGAGTTCTGTTGGGTTGCTTGGGTTTAATATTTCATTGAATAGGATATTTCTTAATCAATACGGTGCTAATGATGATCAATAGGCTGCTAATGGTGATCAATAATGTGCTAATGATGTTGTGGAAGTTGACCGTATAAAAGTTGGAAGTATTTGATAACTGTGGTAGAGTGAGGTGTGATATTGAAAATATATTATAAAAAAAAATATGTTTGTGTTTATGTCTGCATTAATTTCCCTCGTTTACTCTGCTAAAAAAGACCACAAAACATTTCACAAAAATTGTGAACACGAAGATGTAGGGGACATACTAAAGATTTTATGCACGAAAAAAATAGAACCCCCATTTTGTGGAATTTTCGTTCTAAAAGTTCCGAAATAAAATTGTGTACAAAAAAACAAACTGCAGGAAGAAAATTTTCTTCATTTGGATATCAGATTATTTAATTGTAATATTCTAATTATGCTGTAAATTAATATTACTCAATGGCTATGAAATATTATGCAGATATCATATTGACATTACAGCCTATAAATAATTTAAATTTTAATTATAATTAAGTTAAATTTTAATTATAAATAATTTACATTTTAATTATAAATATTTAAAATTTTATATATAAATAATTTACATTTTAATTAAAAATAATTTAAATGTGAATTATTATTCAATTAATTTCATAAAGACATTTTAACACGATTAACTTAATACAATGTCCGATTTAAAAATAAGTCAGACATTTATATTTCGAATACTAACTCTTTAAACTAAGACTTATGTGACAAATTTCAGCATTTTTAAATATTATCAAAACAAAAATCCTATAACAATATTGCTCAAAAGAGTTTATAAATATTAGTTAATATACCTCTTTATATACAAAATACTAATCATTGTAGTTTACAATATTTAAAACACGAATATTAACAATAAATGATCATTGGTTAGACTAAAAACCTATGTTGTATATTATAACTTAACCCTCTGAGAGGTTAGGAAAAGAGAAAAATTGTTAAATTGTTTTCTCAGCAAAATAGTTTACTTTATATTTCCGATGCATGTATATCATATTTACATTATTATTTCTAATATTTTCATATATGTTACTTCGTAGAAGCAACCCAGCGCTTCCGATTTGAAAAATATTTCCACATCGAATAATTTTATGAATTTAAAGTTATTGAAAAAACATAAAATCCAGGGACGACTTAAGTCGTTCAGCTTGACAAGAGGGTTAATATCAAATTTATAAGAAAAAAAAAAGTTTATTATTCAGAAATTCTTACTTTAAAAAAATGCACCTGAACCTACTTGTTTTTCTTTTAGTACCATTGTATCGTAAATGAGCGATGACATTTTCAAACTGAAATAACCGTACTTTCTCACACATGATCAGTGTGATTTGATATTGGTAACCTCAGCTTCTGTTTAAGATATCTTAACAAAGCGACCTAACAAACTTAAAAAATAGATGTACCGAAGATGGTGATATAGAAGATATCTCAGTTTCCGTTTAAACTATCGACATAAAATAATTTGGAAAACTATCTTCTGAACAACTATTTTAAGTTTTGAAGGTAGCTTTGTTAAGATGGTTTGAACGGAAGCTGGTATTAACAATACTTAGCCACACTACCCATGTTTGTGAAAGTACGGTTACTTAAATTTAAGAAATTCACGCTCATTTACGATGTAATTGTACTCAAACAAAAACGAGTCGTTTCAGGTACACATTTGTAAGTACTTTTTTTACAGTGTAATATTAATAATACATTACAACAAACATTTCAACATATGAAAATACCTATAAATAACATAAGTTTAACAAAATATATAATAAATATAATAATAAATACGTCACTTGATATGAAATCTTGGAAAGACTTCCATAATAGATATTTATATTTTATCAAAAATAATTCATTCAAACGTTTCAATAACAAAATAGTTACGTCATTGTGCAACAGTAAACTTTAATTAAGTATTATAGGTTAATATATTCTAAATAAACTGTTTCCAAGCTCTTAAACTCCTAAAAGCTATAAAAGTTATCGCTGTTTTTTTATAAAGATCACAAGAAAAAAATTAAAAGTAATTACAAAAAATTAATGAAGTTTGGAAAAACTACGAGTGATAAGATTGGAAAACCAGTATATTGGAAAATTAAAGTATCGCTTTTAATTAATGCAGAATTAAAGTTAAAAGAAAAACAATATTAATGCGGTTTAAAATAAACTTAAATATTATTTTAATACCAGATTATTTAATTTTTGTCTGATCAACATAAAAACATATTAGCGTTAATGAATGGTTTTGAATTAAAAATTCTACTTTTTGATTAGAAATAGAAATAATAAAAGTAGAAACGGTCTTTGAAATTGTAAATATTTTTAATGAAATAAAGACCAATATCATAATTTGAATTTTAAGGTTTAATTACATACTTTAAATGTGTTTGTGTTAACTATTAGGAAATGTTATAGCTAAAAACGTTTTATTTCCAATTTAAAGTTGCGTGAGAAGTTAATTACAGGTAATTCAGTTGCAAGTTTCAAAAGCGTTAATACAATAGGACAATAAAGTCAAAATACATTCATGTACTATATTATGTACTATAGAGCTTACAACTTGAGGATTCATACGAGGACGTGACCTCAAATTTGTGAAAATATGCATTAAAAACATATATGTATTAAGACACAGAGATACAACTTAAAGTAACTGGGTCAAGGCTACGCACTGTTAAAAATGAGTACCCAAAAATAAGTAAAATGTACTCATTTTTGAGTACATTCGATGCTTATAGTGGCTCTTAATGCACAAGTTTTAATTTTGAAAATGACGTCCTCAAAATTGAGCAAAAATGCGAACAATGAGCAGATACTTGCCTACATAGGTAGTCATCATAAACCACTTTCAATTAATATCGACTATTACAACTAAGTATTACCGGGAATCTAACCCAGATCGTCAGCACATCAGTCCAGTGCTTTATCCATTTAACTACAAGAGCGGCATTAAGAAGTTTTAAACAGAAGAAATGTAAATAAGGTATATGCCAAAAGTAAAATAATTGAGTGGTAATTAGTTTCAATCTAAGCAATCGATATGAAATAATGTAGAAAACGATCTTCTGAAGACCTGTTTTAATTTTTTTAGGATTTATTAAGATCTCTTGAACAGAAGCTGAGATATATTAGCAATATTGAATCACATTGCTCATTTTTGAGAAAGTACGGTTACTTTAATTTGAGTACGACATCGCTCATTTACGACGCAATTGTACCTAAAAGAAAAACGAGTAGGGTCTGGTACTTAGTGTTAAGTACATATATTTTTACTATCTATACCTCCGAGCATGAATGGACTGTAGTAGAGCGAATATAACCCATAATCGTGCAACCAACATTTCATAGCGAATGGTCTCAGACACGTGACTTATTTTCAAAAATATGAATTAAAAAATACTCGCGATTGGCTGATGAATTGAGAAATGTGTAACACTGAAAATTTAGGAATGGAATGACGTAATTAACCACGCGTCTGAGGCCATACATGTTGAGCGAGATTACAAAGATATGTTTTCTCTACTATGAAGAATCCATGCTCGAAGGTCTATACCAAATCAAAAACCCAAATTCAATCTTCTTGGATTATTTATACATCAGTGCAGATATTTCCGATACAAAACAATTCCCCACCCCCAAATTTATAAAAAGAAAATCATCCAGGCAGCCCCCTCCAATGAAGTGAGAGCACCACTCTTTGAAATTCAGGAAACGGATTCCAATGCACATTATTGAAGTTCCAGAACGTCCGCATGGCGGGGGGGGGGGGGGAGTAAGAGCTCGCGCAAGTCCCATTGTCTGAATAAAACACGAAACGGGGAATCCTTTTGATGAAAAATCCAACAGTGCTAACTTTTGCGCGAACTAACCCTCCTCCACTCAGATGTATCTCTATTTATGCATTCGAAGTTCTCCAGTTCGCCCTCATGTCCTGTTTTGGGAACGTCGGCATGCACACCAGGATACGTGACAGGATTACCCGGCTGAGATATTGAGCTTTCAAATAGTTGTGGGGTCGGCCATTTTGGGACACGTTTTGAACTCTGCACTCTCAGGAACAACACTCTCAGTTTTGAGGATTCTGCGATCGTCAAGGCTACTTTCGTTATATTTAATAATAGTTTCGTCGTTAAATCATGTGACTTTCGATTGGTTTGGTTAACTGAGAGGCTGACATGGGGAAGACAAATTTCGAGTTTTTCGGGGTTTTTTTCACGGAAAAAACAGTAAACGCTCAAGCCAATGGCATGGAATAAACATTAAGTCAAACAGAAAAATGGTTTAGTTTCTACGAGCGACGGAAGATGGCACTTGCATGTAGTCCACGAAAGTTGTAAAACCCGTTTTTTGCTTCCTTTGTAAAATTTACTTTTTGTGACTAACTGTCTTCCCCATCTCAGACCCTCAATTAACGTCGCAATATACCTGCACATTGGTCTGTTGATGACTGTCCGGGGATTGTCTCAAAGGAAAAACCCAGCAACAATGCCTCGTATTTTTGAAACATGGTCAGATAACTGGGACAACACCCGAGCTGGCACCCAAGGCAACCTCAATAGGTATCAGGACATTGGACTCAGATTTATCGTGCACCATACTTGCCAGCACAGTGTGTTGGATATTTTTAGATGATTTCCTAGTATTTTTTTTAGCATCGAAGCTGTCAACCCTCCAATCGCAAGATCACTGGATTTTTACTTTCTTTGTCAAGTCCACCAGTCAGGCTCGCACTCGCAATCCTCAGATTACCAGCCGAGCGCCTTTATCCACTGGTAAACTGGTTGCCCGCAACCTCAATAGGCGTCAGGACATTGGACCCTGATCACATTTAACGCGCACCAGTTCCGTATACACGCAGTAGAAATTGGAGGATAAGTTCGGACGAAGCATTGTTACTGCGAAGCGAATCTGGCAACCCTCCGATCACAAGTTTATTGCATTTTTTTGTCAAGTCCATCTCAGCCATATTTGAACTCGCAACCTTCTGATTGCTAGTTACTAGCCAACGATGTTTCCTCGGAACGAATCTCACTACGTGACTTTTGACAAAACAAGAATCCTCGGTTTTTGAGAAGCTCAAAGTTAGCTTGTATTTTGAATTCTTTTCTGTAGAGGAACCCTAAAATCAATGGTATCACTGGCCCGCTACCTACGACATAAATCTTGCATCCGGAATCAATCTTCGGCGCTTCTTCTTCTAAGAAACCCCAAGTTTCTTACCAATGAATACGAGATCGATATAAGACGTTCCTCACAGCTAATCGTGCTAAGTTTGAGCATCTGTTGTGACATCATTTACATTATTCAACATTTATATTGGGGTATTACGCTAGATGTAATAAAATATTCTGTGTATACCTTCAAGTCTTGCTTCCGATCATATTGACGCCCTTGCATGTGTATTGCATATAAAGTATTTAACGTTCAGAACCCATTTGAATTCTGATATTGTAACTTATTTAGTGCTAAGCGTAGTAAAGAAAAACTGTTTTAATTCGATGAAACCTCTTTTGATTATTGTTTACCGTTCTTTATAATAACGCTACAAACGTTTAAAAGGACTCTGTATCATCTAAACTATTTTTTAATCAAAATTGTAATGTATATTATTTAAATTTATAAAAGAGGACAATATCACACAGAAATTCCATAATTGTTTATATTTTTTTTCGAAATTTTAACTTTTTCAATTTTTTAAAACACTAACACATATTTAAATAGTTATGTTATTTTTATAAATTTTCTTCAGATTTTTTTTAACTATATTACATAAGAATCAGCAATAACATTTTGTATACTAGATGTATTTGGTTTTTATATATAAATAGTTATTCATAATAACACAAAAAATTTCCTTAATACTCAATTATTTTTAATTTAGTATTTAAAAAAAAACATATTACCCACAGAACTAATTCGCTTGCCCATTTACAATATACACATATTTTACAATATTTATACAAAATTATACATTTCTCCAATAATAATAAAAAAAGCCTTACATATTCGGAAAACTTAATATCAAGAAAAACCAAACACTAAAGCGATTTTAGTTTTCGTACCTTTAAAAACATACCTCTCAACCAGTATAAAATCTCAATGAACTCTTTAAAAAACCTAGATGTAGTTCTAGAATTTTGTAGGCATATTTGGAATATTCCAAACTATAATTTTAGCTAATAAAAAATTGAGATTGCTACAATTGAATATCCACATATGTGAACGAACCAAGAAAGTTTTATGGTATAAAAATCAGCATAAAACTTTTAATAAAATGTGTGAAATTTTACATGTTGTGCAGGTTTAATGCGGGAAAAATCAAACATTGAAAATTTTGAAAACAACTACAGGGTTTTTTAACGGGTTTTTTCAATAAATTTAGAAACTTCAAAATGCTAGCATACTTTACAAAGGTATTTCGAACAATATACAGATTTCATAAAGGTTTTTTGCAGTTTTTTTTATGAAAGTCGTATGAATAAACTTTATGAAGGTTTTTATGCTACATATTTTACTGGGAGCCAATAAAATAATTGTTAATCCTAAATAAGACATACCAACAAATACCTTCAAATAAATATCAAGTATGTACTAAAAAAAGTCAAATAAAAAGTTCAATTCAGACTACACAACCTCTAAAAGTCGTTCTTGCCCTCTCGAGAAATAATGTAAGAGAACTAAAGTGGCGCAGAGATAATTTAACAGCAATTACCAAGGGCTTAGTAAGCCGTCAATTTAGGGTGGTTTGATCAATTATTTAAGATGTCCATACAAGTGTTTAACAATTTTCTGTACAGAAAAAACGGGCAACCGAAGCGGGCTAATCCCTTCCAAAAAGAGTTTTATACATTAAGTCCCAAAGTTCTCTTTCTCATCAAACAAATTAACGAGAATTCCCTGGGAGATCCCGGGATTTACTTTGTTTTGGATCGGATTTTAAGGCTCACTTCCACGATACGATGCAGAGTTCTAAAAGTTCTGGAAGGTAATATAAAAAAAGACTTTTTTTATGAATATAATTGAACTTTTTATCGAGTTAAATTTAGTTAATACTAGACGATTCATCTTGTTTTTCCTTAGCGAATTTTCTGTGCAGAAAAAACAGCGGATATTTGGGACTTATAAATAAGGAAATGTAGTGTTATTAAAATCCTTATGTTTCTGTTAAAATCGCCTGGCGGATAGAAACGTGTATATCCGTACGTGTATCCCCCGTTTTCCCAGTATTACAAATAATGTAAAACTACATAAAAAATCTCTACTTTGAATTATTTTTTTTAATTTAAAGTGTTAGAACGACTTTTGAAATCCTTCTCTATTGATATAATTTAAAAAATATTTTTGTAAAAAGAAGGAATGTGTTGGAAATATAAATTAAACTTTTCTGCAGTGAAAGTACGAAACCTATAGATTCGAAATTTTGCTTATCCGTCAGAGAGTTAAGTGTTAGCAGAAAAACAAGAAACATGTTGTTTTTTTTAAATAATTTAACCATAATGTTTAAAAAAGTTAAAATTCAGTTTATAGTTTTAAACGATTTTTTTTTATTTACAGTAGAAAATTTATATTTCTGGAATTATGTCTATTTTTAGTCTAGATTAACATATATTCACTAAAAATATATCTTAATTTTTAAATTAAATTTTTTTAATTGTGCCATTCGGCATCATTGGGACCTAATTAGGTACATGAATCTTTCATGGTGCCATTTGGCATCACTGGAACTTAAAATCCGTGAAACTTCCTGTTTACTTCAAAGCGTGTTCCAATTAAAGAATATTTTTTTAAATATAGTAGCGCCATTTACTACTAAATATAAAAGTACTTTTAAATGGTTCCAATCATAGAGTAATGATACAAATAGAGGAATAAAAATGCTGATTTCCGTGTGTCCATCGTTGAAACCATGTGATATGTGGAAATGCCAATTCATTCATGCGCCAATATTACTTGGCAGGCCTTGGCGACTTTCAGAACTAAACGAGATCGCAGTATTGTAATATGGTTTTGTGTTTTATTTTGTATTTAAATATAAGTTTTTTTTGAACGAGTGGCACAATTTATGGGTGTTTAACTGATATATTAAAGAGATTTTTCTTACTTTGTTTTTTTGAAATAATTGCATTACGTTTTTATGTAAAAAATTTACCATAAGCCAAGTTCTTTCAATTGTTATTTTGTATACTTCAATAAGAAAACCTGAACAATAAAACCTGAGAAGTATAAAGAGTTTCGCTTCTTCGGGTTTTGAACACAAATAAAATATTTTCGTTTCGTTAAGGAAGAGGAAATATTTAGCGCATATTGTTTGAAAATAAGTAAATACGTACATATATGTTAAAAAGTTGAATACGGACAGAACTCCTTATCACCAAAAGAGAAGAAAGTGCGCCAAATTTGAAACTCCTGCAGATGTCTGAACGCCAAATGTGGCAGCGCTATAACCACGTGATGTGAGTTTTTCTTTTCAATGTTGACACCGCTGCCTTATGAGAGTCTGGTATTGAAGGCGCTCTCTATTTAATATTACAACTCTCTGGATCCAATCGGAACTTACGGAGGAATTTACGTTTCAAATGAAAATATTAATGCAGTGGTACCATTTGGCATCAATGGGTTCCAAAGATTTAAAAGCATTAAAAAAGTATTGAAAATCATAACCTCACTAAAACATGACAAGATTAAATGCTCCTTTATTATTCAAATATTTTAACGGCATATTATTCTAAATGAATTTTAACAGCACTTGATTGGTTGAAGAAAGAAGAGTTTGAAAAAAGAAAATTATAACGCTTATTGCTATTTTTTTTCACAAAGTAGCGTTTCATTAAAAGCATTAAAATTGAAATTAATAAACCTTGTAGCCTCGGAAAACAAACTTAGTATACATGACTCCATTGAATTTAGCTCTGAGATTCAAAAAGCTTTGTAACAGATTTTCCCAAATGAATTTTAACGGTAATTGATTGGTTTAAATTATAGAATAAACCAATTTTCGGATCTTTTAAACTAGATACTCCAAATTCAATAAGGATATAACTGCCACCAATTTAACCTTTTTTGGTTCGAAATTTAATTTTGTAACTTAATTGCAAGGAACTGGATTTAATCTAGTTAACAAGTTTCCTAATTTAACAAGTTTACTTGATAAAATTAATGTATCCCTAAAAATGTATAACTCGCAATGGTTTAAAGAAATTATATTTGTGAAAAAAGATTAACGAATTGCAAATGGTCATAAAATGATTTAGTTTCCTGCTTTACACATCTCCAGAGACAATGATACTAATTTCTATTCAGAAGTTTTTATGAATACGCACTTATGCTTTTGAATATTATATTATGCTTGCGTTTAATTTTTTATAATTCATTGAATAAACATCGACATTTTTCTTGTTTATTCTGTTTACAACGCATTTACATTTTAACTTAAATATATTTGTAATATTTACTTCTATATTTTTAGTATTATAAATGTATCTGTATTATACACGTTACTGATACAACATCAAATACGTTTAGGATAATTTTTACTTTGGGCTTTTATGAGCGGAGCATGTATTTATTCTTAAATTCCCTAAAGAATAGAAACTGCATTAAATATGAATCAGGTACCAATCGCGCGTGAATAAAAATGTAAATTATGTATTTGTACATTAGTAAACGCAAAAAGGAAATCGGAAAGACTGTATGTTCAAAATACCTTTCAATTTAAAATATATATCAAATTAATCAAATCGTTTTTAAAAGGTTTACTTTACGAAATAGTATTATTTTCTATTTGCTGAGATGACTGTATTTTATTTGACTTTAAGAATAGGAATATTTGAATGAGGTACCAATTGCAGTGAATCAAAATGTAAATTATATATCTGTACATTAATAAACACACAAAGGAAATTGTAAAGACTGCATGTTTAAAATACCTTTCAATTCAAAATATATCTCAAATTAACCAAATCGTTTTTAAAAGGTTAACTTTACGAAATAGTATTACTTTCTATTTGCTGAGATGACTTTATTTTATTTGACTTTAAGAATAGGATCTGTATTAACTTTTAGTGAGGTACCAATTGCACGTGAATCTAAATGTAAATTATATAATTGTACATTAGTAAACACAAAAAGGAAATCGGAAAGACTGTATGTTCAAAATACCTTTCAATCCAAAATATATATCAAATTAATCAAATCGTTTTTAAAAGATTTACTTTACGAAATAATATTATTTTCTATTTGCTGAGATGACTTTATTTCATTGGACTTTAAGAATATGAACTGTATTAACTTTGAGTGAAGTACCAATTGCGTGTGAATCAAAGATTATCTGTACATTTGTAAACATAATAAGGAAATTGGAAAGAAAGCATATTCAAAATACCTTTCAATTCAAAATATACCTCAAATTAATCGAATCATTTTTTAAATATTTATTTTACAAAATAATAGAATTTGTAGTTTGCTGAGATGACTTTATTGTACATCTGAATAAAAAAAATATATGAACGAATAAAATGTAATACACCTCTAACCATAAAAAAAAATGTACTCAAAACAAATGTTAAAACAAAACTATTGTTACGACGTTGTATTTTCTCCCGTTTGTAACCATTTTTGCTGCATAAAACCCCTCGAAATGCTGGGCTAATCTTAAGACAGAAACCTCTCCAGGTGCCCCCATGGGGGCTAAAATGGCTGAACATTCGCTTGACATTTTCGAATTTACAGTCGCACCCCTTCCTTTTCCAGACTACAAAGGGCGGATACAGTTTCCCGCCTTTCGTGGGAACCGTGTTTTTCCTATTTTATTCCAAATGGAAAATAAAATTTTCTCGTCTGTTGTTAAACTGGATTCCTGTGTTAGTCCCGACAAACGCACTCGAAGGGGAGTTCAGATGACGTAGAGTCCCGGACGTGAATTTTGCCGGATAAAGTAAGCGACTCGAGAATGGATGGAATTGGGTTTGAATTTCTCATTTTTTGTAATATAATTTTTCTTTGAGCAATTGTAGTGGTGCGAAAAGTTTATAAAAAACGACAACGTAGAGTGTGACTGTGTACGAACACGGCCGGACTGGGTTTGCGTGAAACGTCATTACAGCAGATTATACAGTGAATGGACAAAATATTATGAACATATCCCATACGCTGAAGCCCAGCAAAAAAAGTCAGCATAAAACCTTCATAATTTTTTTGAAATTGAAGGTTTTATGCAGGAAAACTGCAGTTTTTTTTTGAAGATCTATAAAATTAAAGGTTTTTGTTTTAATGTCCTTCAGAAAAACTGCAAAAAAAACTTCATAAAAACCTGCAAAAAACCTTCAATTTTTAATCATGAAGGGAAAATGAAGATATTTTAAAGGTTTTATGCAGGAAAATTAAAAACTTTTTAAAAAAATTTTGTTTTTTGTTTCAATATCCTTTATAAAACCTTCAAACGACCTTCAATTTCGACAATTTTGATGAAGGTTTCATGCTGACTTTTTTTGCTGGGAGAGTACGACGAATAGTGAGTTGAAATATCTTTAGAGATGATTCTTGATTAGAATTTTCTGTAATTTGCTGCACTGTTGTCCTTCGGTTGTCCCTTACAAATCTGAATAATCTTCTTTTCATTCGAGCAATCAGTATATCAGTAATATCGAGCAATCATTAAACAACTACAAGAGGCAAGTGTAAACACAGTTCTTTTGGCTAACAGTCCAGTCTTTAAATACATTCACAACAGATGTCGTGAACCTTTCACAACTACAATGGATTTTCTGTTGTTCACTCCACGACTCTGACCACCCACAATTAGCCCACATTCAAAATACGTCAAATCACGTTATTTAACCTAATTTATTCGAATACAACGCTTCTACTAACGTTGTAAGCAACAACTTTTTTATTCTTCTGAATTGCATCTCTCACCATCTGACGAAAACAGTGTAGTGACAGCTAATTTACTTTAAAATGTCATGTGATCATAATCATTTGGCCACTGATTGTAGAAGTAGATATTATTCTCCGACAAAACCCTTGCTAACCGAAAGAACATAAACAAGCTGAACCGTCTGAATCGGTGGGCTTCTACCCACTTCCAGAACGTGATTTCCTTTAATTCAATATTTTACAAACTTAATCTCTTGTCGAACAAGACGAAATGTATGTAAATAAATTATAAATCTAAATAAAATGTGTTTATAATCTAATTACTTCACCTATGTTATTGTTCTTTCAATTGCAATCATTAACCTTTACGTTAAAAAAATCTAAAGAATTTTTAGAATCGGAGATCAAATCTAATTTCTTCTGATATATCTCTTCTGATATTCTTCTTTATATAGCACATAAAACTAAAGAGAAACCGGCATCTATATATGGCACATCATGTAAAAATATCTTTTTGATACGAAAAAGATACAAAGTTCTTTCTTACGTTTTTTATAAAAGAATTTTTATTACTCCGGAAATAAAACAAATCAAAGTGTTTTCTCGTTGAAATCTCATTAACTTTTTTGAAACGTGAATACATCATTTAAAAATAATAAAAAAAATCTAAAGATATGTATTATTTATCTTAGAAATTTTGTAATTAGTTCTTTTGAAATAGGTTTTGCCAAAGATCTTGATCAAAGCTGCCTTTGTGAACTAGCCGAGTAGAAATGACATAAATTTTTTTTTTCATTTAAAACGTAATTAGATACATAGATGACTACCTAATTATAGCTTATAAAAGAGTTGAAATTAAAATACGTTTCTAGAAATATTTACTTTGAGAGAAAGAACATACATTTTTATTCTAACAAGATTATGTAACTTTGGACTGTTTTTTTAGTATATGCAAACATTTTACCTTTAGTTAGAATGATTGTAATTATAATTTTATTTATAAAACGCTTACATTATACGTCAACGAAACAAATATATCATTTATACACATAGAAATATTCAGCTTCTAATTGTTTTATTTTCCAATATTTTAAGGGTAAAAATGTTATTATTTCATAAAACTTTTCAAATTGTAACAAAAATTTAAAACTCACAATTTATTAACGCTAAGTATCATTCCTTAAAATTTATTCTAATAATTTAAACCAATTTATAGAAAATTATTTCTTATACACTTTGCATAATCAATGTATGTAATTTGTATGTTTTCTTTTAAAAATATAAGTAATGAAATAATGCTAAATTAATGCTAAATTTTGTGCCAATATCTGTACCTCAAAGCCAGAGAAGACCTAATTTGGCGATGTTTTTTATTTGCAGATTTATGTCTTAAAAATTCAACCATCCGACCAAAATTCACTCAAAGACATTTTTTAAGCATTTAGCCATAGCTATAAAAGCTCAAGTCCAAAGATTTATTTAGGGTTTTTTTTCCCTCTCCTGTAATGTTCATAAATGTTCCTTAGGCTAGTCTGGCTCTGAGGTACATATATAAAGGTACAGATTATCACAAATATGCTTATTATAGAGTAGAATTGTTTGTAATGCAATTTATAAATATAATTGTAATTAAAATTATTCTAACTAACAATATATCGAAATACATTTTCGATACAATTAATTGATACAAGGCAAATTAGACTAACGATTCTAATCCCATCCACTTTGTAAAATACTTATGACATACTGTTTGAAATATTTGAGAACTTCATTAGTTAAAAATAAGCAATAACTACACAGTGTGTGTGTGTGTGTTAAAATATGTACTTAAAAATGAGTAAAATATAATCTTTTGATTACACTCGATGCTTATCATGGCGGCTCCGAATAAATGGGTCCCAATTTTGAGAAAGAAATATACTCAAACATTAGTACAACGAGTAAAAATGAGTATATGCTTGCTTACATAGGCTGCCATCATAAATCAATTTCAATAAATATTGATAATTACAACCGATTCTTACCAGGAATTGAACTTAGATTGAACCAAGACATTAAGAAATTTTAAACAGAAGAAATGGTATTAAAAAAGGTGTGCCAAAAAGATGGGAAGTAAGATAATTGAGTTGTAATAACTCAGTTTCTATTTAAGCATTCGAGGTCATATATTGTGGAAAACCATCTTCAGATTTACTATTTTAAGTTTGGCAGGTTTTTTCTAATTCATTCATAAAAATATTCTGTACTTCATGCACTAAAATCGCTTGAACAGAAGTTAAGATTTAGCAATATTAAATCACATTGCTACCTTTTGAGAAAGTGAGGTTACTTGAATTCGAGAATGTTGTACGTTTGTTTACGATGCAATTATACGTCAAAAAAAAAGAGTAGGTTTAAATACTCATTTTTAAGTACCATTTTGCACAGTGTGTTCCAACAATACTGTACAATTTTGAAACAAAATATATAAAGCAAACATTAGGATTAACTTGAATAAAACTATAAAATAGTCGAATTCTTCTGAGCAGAAAAAAAAAATTAGCTTCAAAGAAAGAAAAAATTATAACACTTATACACGGAGAAAAATTCAATCCTGTAACTCGAAATTGTTTTATTTCCATCCATCGGAAAATAAATCCCATTGCTACAACTTCATAACTCGGAAAAGTAATCACATTTTGTTAGTTTTAAAGGAATCTGTGATCAGTTGGATTCGGAAGATGAAAGTCTCACTCCTGAAGACAAAGAAAATGAGATAAATTCCCAAGTGAAAACCTGTACAGCCAAGTCGAACCGAATGCTTTAAATCATTTTTCAAGTCACATATCGCGTTACGCTTTTATTTGAGTTAGAATAAAAGCAAGTACCGATAAATTCTCTGGTTTAGTAAATTTTTAAAAAAAATACTTAATTAAATTAATAAGTCATTTTTGTTTAATTATTATTACTTTGTCATTAATTTCCATATGGTATTGTGTAAAACACTTTGATAAAATACATGTTTGTATTTTAACATTAATGTTATTTATTTTATTACTTGCTTGTCCTTCTTAAAAAAATGGAAGGATCTAGTCTTATTTAATCGTCAGGATTAGGTAAATTCGCGAATCGCTAATTATTGGCTTTTAGAAAGTTAATTTAGAACATGAGAAATATTGGAATTATTATAGAACATGAGAAATATTGGAATTAATATAGAACATGAGAAATATTGGAATTATTATAGAACATGAGAAATATTGGAATTATTATAGAACATGAGAAATATTGGAATTATTATAGAACATGAGAAATATTGGAATTATTATAGAACATGAGAAATATTGGAATTATTATAGAACATGAGAAATATTGGAATTATTATAGAACATGAGAAATATTGGAATTATTATAGAACATGAGAAATATTGGAATTATTATAGAACATGAGAAATATTGCAGAATTAATTATACAATAACAACGCAATTTATATTTCGATTGAATATTTTTTTCGAAAATGATAAAATCTCAATCAGAATAAACGATTAAATTTCAAAATAGTCTAAACGTTCTTGCATTCTGATGCAGATGTAATTTAGATTGTGTGATTAGTGTGATAGTGATTTAGTTCGATGTGATTGATTAGATTTAGATGTCCAATTTAAGAAGCATATCTCCCCACTTATCTCATCAATCTATGAGTTATATTCTAAGAAACATTTAAATATTTATTAATTAAATATTTATTATTTTATTCGCATATAAAATTAGTTAAAATTCGAATTTTTGTTAAAAATAGGTACTCAAAAATAAGTCCAGTATACTGATTTTTGAGTACATTCGATGCTTATCATAGGTCCGAATACATTTTTTGAAAAAGACATGTACTCAAAAATGAGTACAATGAATAAAAATAAATAAAAAGATCCGTTGCTTGCCTACAAAGGCTGCCTTCATAAATCACTTTCAATAAATATCGACAATTACAACCAAGACTTACCGCAAATGGAACCCATATCCTAAGGCACTCTAGTCCAGTTCCTTATCCGTTGTATTACCATGGCGACGTTAATAACTTAAAAAACTGAAAACTTGTTTAGAAGTTGGGCCAAAAAAATGGTAAGTAAGATAATTGAGTTGTCACAACTCAGTTTCCATTTAAGCAATGGACATAAAATAATGTAGAAAACCATCTTCTGGAACAACTATTTCAAGTTTTGCAGGTTGCTTTGTTAAGATGGCATTAATATTAAGTTTTAATTGAAATAAATTAAAATATGCGCTTAAGAATTTACATTTAAAGAAAGATCTAAATTAGATTTCTTCTATTTATATACTAATAATCGTTCCAGAATTATTGTCGTAAATTTATTTAAAATCATTACGTGTCATAACAAAATAAATATCGATTTATATAAGAAAATGCATGTGGATAGTCAAAAAAGATCGAACCTCTACAAATTTGTCAAATACGTTAAAATAAAATAAAATAAAATATAGATCTTGAACATCAAAAAAAGCTTATGTTTTGATTTACATCTTTATATCTTGAACATGACTTAGTGTGCCTATTTAAGTATTCGAGGTCATATATAGCTCATTTGATTCATTCCTAACAAAAGTTCTATGCAGGTTTTGTTAGGAATGAATCAAATGAGTTTGCACGCCTCCAGTTGTAGTTTTCTTTTGGCTAATAACTCATGTCAATTTCGAGGGACTTAGTTTAGATTTTTGTTTAGGATTTTGATTATAACTTAGTTTTTGCCTCTGAGCAAATCTTTTATTTTTAGTAAAGCCTCGAATATTGATTTTTTAGTTTGGGAAATTAATATTTAACGTTTCACTAAATAGCTTAGATGATTTTTGTTTCTCATTTGAGAACTGAGGTCAATTTCATTTTAGATCGTGTTTTTGCTTTCTTTTCGTCGCTCTTTGGACATTTTTTTTTTTTTTTTTTGGAATGTCTGGTTTTCTTGTCGTTTCTTCCTGTGTCTTGTCTTGGGGTGAATGGGAGTTTTGCGGTGAATGGTTTTCTGAGCGAAAAGGATGGTATGGTTCGTAAGTCATTCAGATATTTCTTTTCGTTTCTTATATTCAGACATTAATTCAGATGAAGAGGTTTTAGTCCCTCTGGGACCCAGGTACCTTATTCTAAATTATTTTACGGTTACGGTTATAGCCAAATTCTACTTCAAAATAATACGAGTAATATTAAATATTTAATTCACATTCTGTATTATTATTTTTAAATACCACAACATTCTAAGATTATTTTTATTTTCAGTCATGTGTATCTCTAGATTAAGATATAAACAAACGACACACTCAATTAATTCTTCATTTATTAAAATTCAAAATGAATTCGACTTTATTGCAATTCTTAGATCCAAAGGTTTAAAATCGAATATAATCATCACAGTAATATACAAAAAAAATCACGACGAAAATCTCAACTACCATAAAATCTTTCATTTGGCGAGTTGGATTCTTTTATAATATAGAACTTGAACATAAAAAAAAGCTTGTGCTTCGATTTATCTTGATTATATCTTGAACATGAGTTGGTGCCCAGCCAAATTCTATTTCAGAATAATAATATTAAATATTTAATTCATATCCTGTATTATTATTTTTAAATACCACAAAATTCTAAGATTATTTTTATTCGAACATCCAAAGGTTTAAAATCGAATATAATCATCACAGTAATACAGAAAAAAATCCGACGAAAATCTCAACTACCATAAAATCTTTCATTTGGCGCGTTGGATTCTTTTATAATATAGATCTTGAACATAAAAAAAAGCTTGTGCTTCGATTTATCTTGATTATATCTTGAACATGAGATGGTGCATAGCCAAATTCTACTTCAGAATAATAATATTAAATATTTAATTCACATCCTGTATTATTATTTTTAAATACCACAAAATTCTAAGATTATTTTTATTCGAACATCCAAAGGTTTAAAATCGAATATAATCATCACAGTAATACAGAAAAAAATCACGACGAAAATCTCAACTACCATAAAATCTTTCATTTGGCGAGTTGGATTCTTTTATAATATAGATCTTGAACATAAAAAAAAGCTTGTGCTTCGATTTATCTTGATTATATCTTGAACATGAGTTGGTGCCCAGCCAAATTCTACTTCAGAATAATAATATTAAATATTTAATTCACATCCTGTATTATTATTTTTAAATACCACAAAATTCTAAGTTTATTTTTATTCGAACATTCAAAGGTTTAAAATCGAATATAATTATCACAGTAATATAGAAAAAAAAATCACGACGAAAATCTCGACTACCATAAAATCTTTCATTTGGCGCGTTGGATTCTTTTATAATATAGATCTTGAACATAAAAAAAAGCTTGTGCTTCGATTTATCTTGATTATATCTTGAACATGAGTTGGTGCCCAGCCAAATTCTACTTCAGAATAATAATATTAAATATTTAATTCACATCCTGTATTATTATTTTTAAATACCACAAAATTCTAAGATTATTTTTATTCGAACATTCAAAGGTTTAAAATCGAATATAATCATCACAGTAATATAGAAAAAAAAATCACGACGAAAATCTCG
Organism: Troglohyphantes excavatus; assembly: GCA_963932185.1. NCBI lineage: Eukaryota > Metazoa > Arthropoda > Arachnida > Araneae > Linyphiidae > Troglohyphantes > Troglohyphantes excavatus. Next base: position 38,170,041 of record OZ010668.1, on the reverse strand, counting down.
ACTACCATAAAATCTTTCATTTGGCGCGTTGGATTCTTTTATAATATAGATCTTGAACATAAAAAAAAGCTTGTGCTTCGATTTATCTTGATTATATCTTGAACATGAGTTGGTGCCCAGCCAAATTCTACTTCAGAATAATAATATTAAATATTTAATTCACATCCTGTATTATTATTTTTAAATACCACAAAATTCTAAGATTATTTTTATTCGAACATTCAAAGGTTTAAAATCGAATATAATCATCACAGTAATATAGAAAAAAAAATCACGACGAAAATCTCGACTACCATAAAATCTTTCATTTGGCGAGTTGGATTCTTTTATAATATAGATCTTGAACATAAAAAAAAGCTTGTGCTTCGATTTATCTTGATTATATCTTGAACATGAGTTGGTGCCCAGCCAAATTCTACTTCAGAATAATAATATTAAATATTTAATTCACATCCTGTATTATTATTTTTAAATACCACAAAATTCTAAGATTATTTTTATTCGAACATTCAAAGGTTTAAAATCGAATATAATCATCACAGTAATATAGAAAAAAAAATCCGACGAAAATCTCAACTACCATAAAATCTTTCATTTGGCGCGTTGGATTCTTTTATAATATAGATCTTGAACATAAAAAAAAGCTTGTGCTTCGATTTATCTTGATTATATATTGAACATGAGTTGGTGCCCAGCCAAATTCTACTTCAGAATAATAATATTAAATATTTAATTCACATCCTGTATTATTATTTTTAAATACCACAAAATTCTAAGATTATTTTTATTCGAACATCCAAAGGTTTAAAATCGAATATAATCATCACAGTAATATAGAAAAAAAAATCCGACGAAAATCTCGACTACCATAAAATCTTTCATTTGGCGCGTTGGATTCTTTTATAATATAGATCTTGAACATAAAAAAAAGCTTGTGCTTCGATTTATCTTGATTATATCTTGAACATGAGTTGGTGCCCAGCCAAATTCTACTTCAGAATAATAATATTAAATATTTAATTCACATCCTGTATTATTATTTTTAAATACCACAAAATTCTAAGTTTATTTTTATTCGAACATCCAAAGGTTTAAAATCGAATATAATCATCACAGTAATACAGAAAAAAATCCGACGAAAATCTCAACTACCATAAAATCTTTCATTTGGCGAGTTGGATTCTTTTATAATATAGAACTTGAACATAAAAAAAAGCTTGTGCTTCGATTTATCTTGATTATATCTTGAACATGAGTTGGTGCCCAGCCAAATTCTACTTCAGAATAATAATATTAAATATTTAATTCACATCCTGTATTATTATTTTTAAATACCACAAAATTCTAAGTTTATTTTTATTCGAACATCCAAAGGTTTAAAATCGAATATAATCATCACAGTAATACAGAAAAAAATCCGACGAAAATCTCAACTACCATAATATCTTTCATTTGGCGAGTTGGATTCTTTTATAATATAGAACTTGAACATAAAAAAAAGCTTGTGCTTCGATTTATCTTGATTATATCTTGAACATGAGTTGGTGCCCAGCCAAATTCTACTTCAGAATAATAATATTAAATATTTAATTCACATCCTGTATTATTATTTTTAAATACCACAAAATTCTAAGATTATTTTTATTCGAACATTCAAAGGTTTAAAATCGAATATAATCATCACAGTAATATAGAAAAAAAAATCCCACGAAAATCTCAACTACCATAAAATCTTTCATTTGGCGCGTTGGATTCTTTTATAATATAGATCTTGAACATAAAAAAAAGCTTGTGCTTCGATTTATCTTGATTATATCTTGAACATGAGTTGGTGCCCAGCCAAATTCTACTTCAGAATAATAATATTAAATATTTAATTCACATCCTGTATTATTATTTTTAAATACCACAAAATTCTAAGTTTATTTTTATTCGAACATTCAAAGGTTTAAAATCGAATATAATCATCACAGTAATATAGAAAAAAAAATCACGACGAAAATCTCGACTACCATAAAATCTTTCATTTGGCGCGTTGGATTCTTTTATAATATAGATCTTGAACATAAAAAAAAGCTTGTGCTTCGATTTATCTTGATTATATCTTGAACATGAGATGGTGCATAGCCAAATTCTACTTCAGAATAATAATATTAAATATTTAATTCACATCCTGTATTATTATTTTTAAATACCACAAAATTCTAAGTTTATTTTTATTCGAACATTCAAAGGTTTAAAATCGAATATAATCATCACAGTAATATAGAAAAAAAAATCACGACGAAAATCTCGACTACCATAAAATCTTTCATTTGGCGCGTTGGATTCTTTTATAATATAGATCTTGAACATAAAAAAAAGCTTGTGCTTCGATTTATCTTGATTATATCTTGAACATGAGATGGTGCCCAGCCAAATTCTACTTCAGAATAATAATATTAAATATTTAATTCACATCCTGTATTATTATTTTTAAATACCTCAAAATTCTAAGATTATTTTTATTCGAACATTCAAAGGTTTAAAATCGAATATAATCATCACAGTAATATAGAAAAAAAAATCCGACGAAAATCTCAACTACCATAAAATCTTTCATTTGGCGCGTTGGATTCTTTTATAATATAGATCTTGAACATAAAAAAAAGCTTGTGCTTCGATTTATCTTGATTATATCTTGAACATGAGTTGGTGCCCAGCCAAATTCTACTTCAGAATAATAATATTAAATATTTAATTCACATCCTGTATTATTATTTTTAAATACCACAAAATTCTAAGTTTATTTTTATTCGAACATTCAAAGGTTTAAAATCGAATATAATCATCACAGTAATATAGAAAAAAAAATCCGACGAAAATCTCAACTACCATAAAATCTTTCATTTGGCGCGTTGGATTCTTCTACGAATCACGAGCATTCCTTCGCTCGCAAAGAACAATTTGAAGAGAACATTCGGGGAAAATTTTTGATCGAATTACGCGCTTTCTTCCCGAACGGGAAACATTTCATTCCAGACATTGCTTTTGATCTCGACATTGCCCGTGCAAATCCCTTTAACACTTAAAACTTTTATTTATTTTCTCCTGCGAAGAAGCAGGCTCCATTTATATCCCCCCCCCCCCCCTTCCAAAGAAGAAGAAGAAGAAAAAGAAAAAAGTGAAAAATATTCTGACGTCCTCATTGCTTTAGGAATTCGAATTTAGATTGTGCATTTCTGGCTCCGGATGTTTTTCCGCCATATTGGTTTTGTAGCATCCATTTAAACGATGGCGCGTATTGAAAACCGATTAATCGATGTGTTTTCCTCTCCTGAAAATGCTTAATATTGCACTTAAAGTTTGTGAAATGTTTATCTTGACATTGATTCGAGATGAAAGTTCGCAATGAATAACAAATTGCTTAAGATGTTGGTTTGGAAGCTAGTTTAGTAGAATAATTGTACATTGATTTGAAGTTAAAAGCCTTGTGTTGCATTTCTATGAAATTAGAAAAATTACTTACAAAATTTTAATTTACATTGCATCTAAACGGCATGCTATATTTTTAACATATATAACATTCACAAAAAGTTATACTCTATACACATTTGTAACTCTTTATAATAAAAGAATCATTGCTGTTTTATTATTAAAATCAATTTTGTTATTTTCATGCTTAGTTAAAATGGTTCCCATGATGGTAAACAGCATACAATTTTCATATATATATATATATATATATATATATATATATATATATATATATATATATATATATATATATATATATATATATATATATATATATGTAAACAAAATATTTTCTGCTAGAAATTTAAAAACGTTTAACTAGAAACATTAATTAAATTAACACATTAAAATCAAAAATATGTGTTTCTACTTACGACAGACAACAGCACGGAATAAGTTTTATAAAACTTACCTAAAAAGGAAAGAAAACAAACATTAATATTTTATTTACACTTGTATTATCAATTATTGCTATATCTATTTTTTATGCATGTAAAGAATACGAACAGTAATGTTTGGAATTATTATTTTCAGTATTATAAACTGATGAGGGAAAAAAATAAGAGCCACAAATACATAACTTTGTAGTTAACCTATTTCTTAAATATTAAAAAGAATATTTTTACAAAAAAATAGTTTAAAAAATAATTTTGCATATTTACAACAAGACATATAAAAAATATAAAGATGCATTGTAAAATTAAAAAAAACTGATCATTTAGTGATTTCAACAGTAATAACAACCATTAAATAAAATTGCTCTTTCCTTAACATTTAAATGTTTTCTTTTCCCCAATTTTCATGTTATAGGTAACGTACCAACGTATTTTTTAACTCTTACTTCGTGATACGTTTCTAAATCTCTTTTGTTCACATAAAGATCAGCTAAATTACTATTCAGTTTAAACTGCGCATGGATCTCATGCAAATCAGATTCCATTCCTCTGAGATGTGCTTTCAACCTAATTTCAACCAAAAGCAATGTCCATATATGGTCATTGCAATGTGTGGGAATCTAACTTTGTTTTCATGTTGGCAGCGACCTCTATTGGAAAATCCTGATACTAAGTGCATTCCTAACGTCACCTTAACAGATGTAAGACGCGTGTGTCAGCTACCGACTTTTAGCTGCGTTCGCCAATAGAACCTGAATAATTCAACTTCAAAATTGTAAAACAGATCATGAACTTTATTACTTTCGACCATAGCATGATTTTTTATACTTAAAACGAAATATTATATATAATAAAATATCACATCCCTTTGATCTCCAAAAGCATAAAATAACAGATAATAATGCATGAAGTGTTCAATCTCGAACATCCACTTGATCAATAACAAAAATGAAAATAAAACATAAAAAAATCAATAATTTCTGTACGATCATTCCAAGTTCCAATCTCTCTAAAATAAGAAACTTTTAATTTTGAAATTCACTTCTTTAACAAAAGTTCCGAAAATGTCCGTACTCAACGAATACAAAGAAAACGGCGGAAGAAATCCTCATCTCCCATCCTCCCTAATTGCATGTGGACTTTGAAGATCATTTAGTGCATCGTTAGATATGCAGCAAAGAGGATGGGAAGAGGAGGGACCATTGATTTTTTTTTTGCTCTCCATCCTCCTTCCAAACTTAAGAATTTTTCTCAGAAAATCTTTGAAATAATATTCAAGAGAAGAGAGAGAGAAAAAATGTTAATAATGGAGTAGGAATCTCTTAAACTTCCCATTTGGTTAATGGGAATAAACAGCACAAATCACACTTGAGATTCTTCCCTGGTTATGATACATAAGTCGATGATTCTTCCTTATCTCAGGGAGTAGTTTTCCTTGATGGAAATGTCTTCTTTGAGGAGTATTTTTTTTTATTATCTCAGATAACTGTTCGTTTGAAGAGCATTAAGATGTGCTTCGATAGCAGCAAGCGCATGATTCTGCATGTAATGCCTCGCGATTTGTTTTAAATATTAAAAGAAGTGTTATTTAAATTTTATTCATTAATTTATAGCATTAAAGTGATATGCAAGCGCGATATTGATTTATCTCAGTATAGAAAAGTTGCTGAAGTAAAGAATTGTTTGTTAAAATATCGTTTTGCTCATTTTTTTATCGATAGGTGTTTTGAAAATAATTGATGTCTTGATTTTGAGAAGTTAGTGATACTTTTTATTGAAATAGAATTATTTAATTTTTTATTTTATACGAGTGTGTTGTCGCGCTTTGAGTTAGGCTTGAACTCATGATATACAGCAAGGTGCCTTAACCCTCTCGGCTAAGACGATCGCGATAGCCGAGAATCCAGAGTTGCTGTTTGAGTCGTTGAGTACAACGTCGCACACTCCCCTCGCAGTGAGGCGGTCAGGAGGACCGTCACATCTATTGATGTGTTGTCACGTGGGATAGTAGAGGTGTTCGGATTCGTCAGTGAAGTTTTGAATGACGCATTGTCACGTGTTACCTCGGTTATTGTTGTACTCGTGATATGTGAGCAATGGTTGTGGTGGCTGGATATAGATGGCGCTACAGGTCGTTCGAAAGTTGCGTGTTCGTAGTCTGGGTCATCAGATGAAGTGTCGTTCTTCGAGCAGGGCCCTGAACTAGCTACCTCATGATTCACAACAAAGTGCCCTAATCCTCAAAATTGAAAACGATCGCGATGGCCGAGAGTGCAGAGTTGCTATTTAAGTCGATGAGCCGTGCGAGTATTTATATAAACACCTAAATATTTTAATTAAAATTTCATAATAGTTTCATATTACAATATCTGTTTTAGTCGTTTTCGTTAAAATATTAGCTGTTAGAGCATGCCTAGTTTTCGTAAAGCATTGAATCTCAAATAACCTTATATGTTTTGATAAAATTGAAGAATTAAATCTATAACTTAGCCATTTGCACTCCGTAGGCGCCGCTCACGCAACAGAATAATGGTTCGTTCTTTCGGTCCCCTGTTCTTTATGATAAACGAGAACAGCATGATCTTGTGTTTAAAAAACATCGATATTTTTTTCAACCCGTTCTTTTTCAGATCCAAAACAGATTATGTTTCTTTTTTCTATTAGCATAACAAATTCTAGGGTAAAGAACATGAGGATGAATAACTGTTCCGTAGAAAGAACGGAAAACGCAAAGAGTTCTTGGAGTGCGAAGGATTAAATGTCCTTAAAATACTTTCATATAAGTCGCATAATTTTTGCAATTATAAAAATGTTTTATTTATTTTTCTTCCACGAATTATTTTAAAAGTAAAAATATATATATACTTTATTTAAAAAGAAATAAACATTTAATTAACATTAATATTTTTATAAAGAACGTTTTTTAAAAGAACATCAAAAAGCTACCATTTTCTAATAAAAAATAGAAAATGGTATTTTGAAAATAAAATACATATTTATCTATTTACTTTTTTATATGTCAATATATTTTTTGTCAAAACTAATGAGGAACAGAAAAATATATCAAATTAATTAAACTACTTTTGGGCAATTTTTTAAAAATGTAAAATATATTAAGAAATATCATGTTTCAGTAAAAAAGGTAATTTAAATCAATACAAAAATGTAATTCAAAAAACTATTTTCTGGCAAACGATTGTTTATTTAAATATTTTAAGAACAATATAAATTCTCTGTTTCTCTTACTTTTAATTATAATTCGTTTTAACAATTATCTTCTAATTATTATAGTATTTTAAAAATAGTGTTTTAGAATCTTTAATATGTCGTCAACTGATTGTCTTTTCTTCCAGTTAAAACAACATTTCTATTAAATTCATATTATTTAAAATTCCAAACTTTTTTTTTGAATAATTTATAAATGCAATCTTAGACACACATTACAATCTTAAAGAGTATTAAATAGATATATAGGCTAGTTTAAATGTATATTTGAAATCTATTACAACATTTTTATGTCTTATAAAATGGAAAATTAAGAAGTAGTTAAAAAGAAAACGACTATTTTATGATGTTTCGATTTTATATAGCGTTATCATCTAGTGCAGAAATTGAACAAAAACCCATTTTTCAAGTCGTATTTAAATCAGATTTATTGTGTGAAATTCGAATAAAATATACTTAACGCACATTGTCTGTTTTTCTAAAAGCCTTCCAGTAAATCCATCTAATATTTATGAACATATCTTTAAAGATATAAATGAAACCGCCACTTAAAAGTAAAAACTGATGTTGACAGTCTCCATCAAAAAGACCACATGCTGCTGAAAAAAATATAATTCGCGCCACCCCGTCTTTGAAAAATGACTTAACAACAAATGACGTAGAATAAAATGCTCCTTTCTATAGACATAATAACTTCAAACCAAATTACCAGTCAAATTTTTCTTCCACTAATGGAAAGCGACGTCACATTAAATTCTGGAAAGGAAGGCCGCCATTGCTGCTCATAATGCTTGATTCAAAGAGTCGTTGCCATGGAAATAGTTCGAAAATTAGATTATAGGGATTATAACCTTAGTGAGAATTCTGAACTTTGTTGGTAGTTAATAATGTTGTATTAGTTTAAATTCTATATTTTATTTTTAATAAATGATCTATTAAATAAATATACACACGTTAAAACTCGTTATATGTTAAAATCGAAAGTTTTCTGTCATATAAATTTCATTAATACATGGTAATCACAAACTGTTGGACGATGATATTCTTCGGCTGTTTAACTGCACATAGCAAACCATTATGTTTACTATACTTTAACTGATTTGTTTGTTTAAACTAAAGCTAAGCGACTTAAGGGGGTCCGATACCCAAAATTCGCAAAAAAATTCATTTTTTTTTTATATTTAAAAAATAATATTCAAACTTATCTTAATAACTCACAAAAAACTGCTTCAAAAAATTCCTATTACTTTTTTAGTTATGAATGTTTTAATGATGTGTTCCTATAACATAGTTGTATCATATGTAAACTTTAAAAGCAAATATCTCTGTTCGTGGTTTTGAAATTTAATGAACACTAAAAATGCTAAGGCTTTTTTACTATTATACTTAAAATCATAATTTTTGTGTGTATAGCAAGATAAATATATTTTAAATAGATGTATGCATTCAGATTTCCTATTTTTACCATAATTTGTTTTTTAAAACCACTTAAAATGGAATTTTATTTTTTTTCGTAAATTTTTTTTCCAAAATTTCTATTATATTTTATTTTTTTAAAGTGATGTATCTGAATCAAAATTTGAATGCATACATCTATTTACATATTATTAAAGATCTTAAATAAAAAAAATGCTTCAAAATATTGAAAAACAAAAAAGGAGTAGGAATTTTTAAATTGTTAAAAAATTTACTAAAATTTTAATTTAAAAATAAATGTGCAATTTAAAAAAAAAATTGAGCGTCTTAAAATGGTTTTTTTATGCATATTTATAAAGGGGAAAAAAATTGGATTGTACAAGTATAAAAATAAAGAAAAAAAATGTCGAAGGTATCGGACCCCCTTAATTAAAATATAAGTAAATCATTTTATTATGCTAATACAGCTAAATGTGATATAAACAATGACCATTGCCCATCAAATTGAGACCACTCTGTATGTATAAAAACTAGAAATAAATTCTCACCAAATGGTTAAATAAACGTTATATAAACTAAAAATGTGCCATTTATTGTTTTACACTGAGTAAAATGCAGACAAAATAAAAAGGTTTTTAAGTACTTTTTTAGTTTTTAATAATCCGCGAGTGTTTATATTATCTTGAAAATTATAATGAAACAATACATGGCTTAGTAAATTGAACTAATGTTTTTAAAAAGACACCAAAATATTGTAAAATTCTCGATTTTTTTTATTTTTTAAAAATATAGTTCGAAATCTTCTAAATATGTTTCTAAAATTCTAGAATTATATGTTTTTCATAAGGTATTTAAGATTTATGCTGGACTAACACATATGCTTTTCGAAAAGCTAAGGCTTTTTTATTGTTATTAATGGAAACATATATAATTTTTTACTCATGTTGTAAAATTTGTGCATATTATAATTTGACCTATGTGTGCGAATTAGTTCTACGATTAGTATTTTTTCTTAATTACTAATGTAAGAAATTGAGTTTTAGGGAAAAATTTTGTGTTTTTATGAATAACTATTTATTTAAAATTCAAATTTATGTAGTATACAAAATAAATATACAAATTTTTTTTTGTCAATTCTTATGTATTATAGTTCAAATGAACTGAGAAAAAAAATTTAGTGAAAAAATATAAATATTTAAAAATTCTTTTGCGTTTTAAAATTAGTTTTGAAAAAAAAGTACTAAAAATTATGGACTTTAAATGAAATATTGTTTTTTTACATAAATTTAAATAATATACATAAGAATTTTGAAAAAAAAAGTGAACATAAATTTTTTTTTCGATGGTACAAGGTCCCTTTAAACTTCCCACGTTTATGTAATGTAAAATATTGATAAGTAGTATTCCACACCCTGGATGCCCGAATAAATCCCAAAGTGTGACAACTACACCTCACCTTGTATCCTCTGGTAACTTAAATGTCCACAATGGCATTAGTATTTATTTGTAAGATGACTAACGACACTGTAAAAAGAATTTTACTTAAAAGTGAGTACCTGAACCTACTTATTTTGCTTTGAGTACAATCTCATCGTAAATGAGCGATGACGTACTCACATTGAAGTAATCCTACTTTCTCGAAAATGAACATTGTGATTTATTATTGCTAATGTTCTATTGCTAGTGTGATTTATTATTGCTAATATCAGCTTCTGTTCAAGCCATCTTAACAAAGCGACCTGACAAACTTAAAATAGTTGTTCAGAGGATGGTTTTCCACACTATTTGATGTCGATTGCTTAAATGGAAACTGAGTTATTACAACTGAATTATCTTACTTCTCATTCCTTTGGCACACCTTTTAACGTTTATTCTGTTTATAACATATTCACGTCGCCGTGGTAGTACAACGGATAAGACCCCGGAATGCGGTGTAGCATATTGGTTCGATTCACGGTAAGTGTTGCTTGTAACTGTTGATATTTATTGAAATGGATTTATGAAGGTAGCCTATATAGGCTAGCATATGCTTTTTTTTTATTCCTTTTTACCCATTGTACACATTTTTAAGTATATGCCTTTTTCAAAATTGAAACTAATTTATTCGGAGCCATAATAAGCATCGAATGTACTCATAAATGTGTACATTTTACTTATTTTAGAATACATGTTTTCAACAATGTACTTGGTCTTAATTATTCATTGCACTAACTTCAAACTGGAGCAATATAATTATTTATTAACAACGGTTCGTGATTTATCCTAAGGGAAAAACCGAAAAACATCTCCTCGTAATTTTGAACCATTATAAAAAAAACACCAGAACAGACATCCTATATACCTGAAGATATTTGCACCACGACAGATTTAACCTGCACCAGTTCCCTCAAGGTAAATGTTTCAGAAAACGACGAAGAACGAAACTTGCAATCCTTCGACTACATTCGCTGCACTGACAAGACGAGAGTCGGACCACAACCCTCCGATTTATGAGCTCGGTACTTGTAGTGTATCCAAGGACGATATTATCCTTTTTCTGTGAGGTTGCAGCTATCCGTTCACATCAGGCACTTAATCTCAATATATTCTCTTAATCAATTCCAGCATAAACTAAGAAATCAATACTTCAGGTGTTTCTAATTTAAGATTTAATTAGGTTTAAAAGGTTACATTTTATATTACAAATCAAGGAAAGTGCTCCTAGCAGACTGACACTTCCTATTCGTTTTTAGTATAGTTCACAAGTCCCTCTCAAAATGGCGACGCTCCAGCGTCATCAGAATTTTGCTGCGCAGCATTCTCCGGCCATCTAATTGGACGCTTTACAAGCGTGGGAGTTTTGCCCACGTGATTTCCAACAGTACTCTTCCAATGCGAGGGAAATATTTATATAAAGATTTTTCGCAATTGTAGTATAAATATTATTAATGACAAGTTCAGTGAATCATCACTAAGTAATTTAATATACGTAAATAATGTGTCGTATTTTAGGATATATTGGTATTTATCTTCGAGCATGAATGGACTGTAGTAGAGCGAATATGACGTCATAATCGTGAAACCAACATATCAGACCGAATGGCCTCAGACACGTGACTTCTTTTCAAAATTATGAATTAAAAAATACTCGCGATTGGCTGATCAATTGGGAAATGTGTAACAGTAAATATTTATTAATGGAATGACGTAATTAACCACGTGTCTAAGGCTATACATGTTGGCCTCACTTTGATGTTACGAGATTATAACAATATGTTTCATCTACTATGAAGGATCCATGCTCGAAGGTATTTATGGTTAACATAAATTCTCTATTTCTATATGTATTCCTCATAAATAATACATAATTTACTTATTCTTATTTGGTGATCTAGTAAGTGGAATCAGAGTGCTCTTATGTAAGTGAGTGCAACAGAAAAATGATAGAGTACGAAAAGGGGAAAATCGTGTAATTTTTCCCTAAGAAAGGGGACTTTCTTATATGTCAGGCAATTCAGATATTATATTTTGCCTATTTCTCACAAATATCCTATTCGTAATAGCGAGTAAAAAAGTTATTGTTCAAAAATTAGAAAAAATTTTAATGTTTTATTAGAAATGTAATATTTTAAATTTTGGAGTGAATGAGTAAATACAAGAAAATGCAATGGAACAACAAAAATGTTAAAAATAAAATTCCGGAACCATTTTGATGGAAAGAAAAACTTAAATATATTTATATGTAATGGAACATCAAAATAGTTAAAAATAAAAAGTTTCAATATAATTTGAACGGAAAGAAGAACTTAAATATATTGATTTAGATGGATTTTAAATAGGACACCAAAAAAAAGTTAAAAATAAAGTTTTAATATAATTTGAACGGAAATAAAGCTTAAATATATTTATTTAGATGAATTTTAAATCATGCCTCAACTCAACAAAAATTTAAAAAGTATTTCCATATATATTAATTTTTATGAATTTAAAAAAAAAATTACTTTTTTTCCTTGTGTGATTATATTTCCTCGTATCCCAATCAAAATCCATCATTTTTAAATTCAACCAAAAACTATATACTCTTCAAGGATATCTTTTTATATTTATACTTAGGTTTACTCAATAAAAAAATATAAATAAACTATAAATTTATTTATTTGACTTCAAAATACGAAATTTTCATAGTTCAAATTTCAATAATGATGTGTGTCTCATTAAAACTTTGAAAAATCGACAAATCGCAAACAGCAATTCGAATTTTTTTTTTATATCTTAAGTAGGACTGTATAAAAAATTGAGCGCTGAAAAATTATTGAGATATTATTTATTTGCTTTTTATTAAAATGGTCGTTGTGATATCAAAGTTAATTTATTTGCGTACAGTTAGGTACTTCAACTGTATAAAGCCACTACTCCAAAATATATTATTTATTCCACAATTCAATTGAAAATCTAGTCCAATCAATGTAAAGTAAAACACTACCTAGAATTAATTTTTTTTTCTACAATTTTATTTCCTGCCCACTTAACTGTAATTGTTATTTACACTGAAGAAAAAAGGTACTTAAAAATGAATACCTGAATATACTCGTATTTCTTTGAGTACAAATGCCACGTAAATGAGCGATGACATGCTCAAATTTAAGAAATTGCATTTTCTCAAAAATGAGCAGTGTGATTTAATATTGTTAACGTCAGCTTAGCTCAAGCCATCTTAACAAAGCGACCTGTTAAATATAAAATAGTTGTTCAAAAGATGATTTTCCACATTATTTTATTTCGATTGCTTAAATGAAAGCTGAGTTATAACAACTCAATTATTTTACTTACCATTCTTTTGGCACACCTTTTTAAAATGTGTTGTGTTTATAACTTCTTCACGTCGCCCTGGTAAGTACAACGGGAAAATCACTGGACTGCGGTGCCTTGAGATCTCGGTTCGATTCCCGGTAAGTCTTGGTTGTAATTGTTAAGATTTATTTAAATCAAGCAACTGCTCTTTTTATTCATTTTTACTCATTTTTGAGTAAATGTCTTTTTAAAAAAATTAAACTCGTGTATTCGCAAATATGATAACCACCGAATGTACTCAAAAAGGAGTACATTTTACTTATTTTTGAGTACCCATTTTTAACAGTGTAGAAGTAAATTCTTTATCCCACTCTATTTTTGTACTTTTAGAAATATCTACAGAAACATAGGCAGGTCAGCACATAGGTTAATAAATACTCAAAACCAAATACCAACAGAAACCCAAACTTCAATAACGAGTTTTTTACTAATATGATTTGAACAACTCCCTAACGTTACTGGGTTAGGAAACCCATAAAACTCATCACAATGGCCAAATTGCACCCCTAATACCAAAATAAAATACATAATGAGACCACCATTTCGAAAACAATAGCTCCCATCCATCTTTTAACGATTATTGCATCCATGTTAAACAAATATTTTACACCCACCAACACAAAGGCGGTCCATAACTGTCTTCTTCAGATTGCTATTCCGTCTTACCTATCATCACTTCCACTTCCGTGGCTTATCCACGTCCACTGCAAATTCATTTTACCCGCGGTCCGGTACCAGCCCAGGGGCCTGGCCCTGTTATTTCTGGCCGGGGAGTTTATTGCGTCCAGAGAGGCTAAAGTGGGATTACGCCGTACTACATCCGATTAAGCCCTTCTTTATTAACTGGACAAAATGGAGAATCGGTGTTAAGTCCTTGGTGGAAAGGTCTCGGTCATCCTGCCAGGAAGGGGGCCATAAACGTAATCGCTTCCGACGTCGGGTCGTGTTTCTTTTAGGGGGTTCCCATTCGGCAAAGAAAACAATGAAATGACAGGATGTAGTGGAGAGGGTGATTTCTGTGAAGTACTTTCTGTGTAAGTTTCAAGGCAGCAGAGGGTGGGGGGTAGATGGGAATAAATACTAGACTAAAAAAAAGCTGATGGATACTCAGATGGGGGAATGAAATAGACCCTCAATCAGGGTTAAGTTTTGCCCACTTTGAACTTTTCATTACCCATTAATATTTTTTTACTTTAACCCTTTGTGTACTGAATTATTTGTAGATTTTTATGCCCATGGGACGGATTTAATTTGATCAATTGATCCCATTCTTGACCGACCCTACAACAAATTGTTTGCGATCAACGCTTACTGGCGGGGGTGCCGCAAACATCAACGCCTGCTTCTTAAATTCAGAAGACTAGTCAGAATCGTCCACCGTAACTTCACCCAAGTAAGCAGATGACGAGTCTCACTCGTCAAATGTACCCAAAGGGTTAAATACTGTTAATAACTGGGGAACAAACCTTGTACTTGTTTTGATACAGGTTTCAGATAATATAAAAAAAACAGTTTTTCAGATAAAATATTTTCACTTTTGAACTTTTCAATATATTTTTTTTGTAAAACCACGAATTTTTCAGTAATTTTCCATTTACCTGAGAAAAACCTCTAGAGTGTTTTTTAAAAGATACCCGCATTAGAACAAATTAAGTAAAGGTGTTTTTAATAGGGCAGATGATTGGAACTAATAAAAATCACAATTTATTTTTATTCTTAAAATATTATAAACCTTTTTGAATAAATTGACACCAAAACTAAAAAATTTATTTAAGAAATTTTGTAAGTACGGCAAAATTGACAAAAAATAACTAGTGATAGAGTTAATATAGTTAGCTTGTGATAAAATATAGTATGCTTGGGAAGCTTATCAAACAGTAGAATTCCAATTAACAGTATAACTCCAATTAATTTCGGATCAATTGGGTCATATACCATCCGGATAATCAAATATCCGGATAATTGGATAAGTCACGAAAAAAAGGTTAAATCAATATAAAAACAGAATTTTCCTTTAGTATATAATCTATTGACTAATAAAACAATGCCATTCACCGATAAAAAACTTTATAAATATGGATTTATTATTATCGAACTTATTTTTTTTCCCAAAGCGTTTCTTATCCGGATAATAGGAGTTCGGATAATTGGAGCTGTATTATATATAAACTATTTAATAAAGTATACTTTTGAAATTATAAATCATTAAATTATACATGCACATATGCACGCATACACATACACACACACACACAAATACACACACCACACATACAAACATAAACACACACATATACATATATACCATACGCACACATACACACAAACATATACACACATAAACATGCACATACATATATGCCACATGCACACACACATATATATATAACATACACACAGAGATATCGATATATAAATATATCGATATATAAATATATCGATATATAAATATATCGATATATAAATATATCGATATATAAATATATCGATATATAAATATATCGATATATAAATATATCGATATATAAATATATCGATATATAAATATATCGATATATAAATATATCGATATATAAATATATCGATATATAAATATATCGATATATAAATATATCGATATATAAATATATCGATATATCTATCCATCGATATATAAATATATCGATATATAAATATATCGATATATAAATATATCGATATATAGATATATAGATATATCGATATATAAATATATCGATATATAAATATATAGATATATCGATATATCAATACATCGATATATCTATATATAGATATATCGATATATCTATCCATTGATATATCAATACATCGATATATCCATATATCGATATATCTATATATAGATATATCGATATATCTATCCATTGATATATCAATACATCGATATATCCATATATCGATATATCCATATATCGATATATCTATATATAGTTATATTGATATATAGATAGATATATCAATACATCGATATATCCATATATCGATATATCTATATATCGATATATCGATATATCGATATATCTATCTATATATCAATATATCTATATATCGATATATACATATAGATAGATATAGATATGAATATATCCATTAAAATAAAAAATATGAAACACATCAAAAGTACTATAAACAGACTTTCTAATTAATTGAAATGCATATTTATATTTATATAACATGACGATACTCTTTATTATTTGGTAATTACTTTTCGTAATTCTCATGTCTCTGTGACATTTGAATAAAGATAAATATTTGTTTTTCAATTATGGAATCCCATTTTTAAGACGATAGTCAGTATTTTATTATCGTCTCCAAACAGATTAAATTAAAATGTTTATCCTTGAGATTGAAATTAGATTTCATTGAAATAATTTAAAGCGATATGCAAAAGTAATTACTGGATTCTATCAAATATAAAATAAACCCAAGTTTTTTAATAAATATTTTTTTCCTAAATTATTAGTTATGAAGAGAACTCGATGTGTTTCTTTAAACAAAATATATGAAAAAAACGAAAATTTAATCAAAATAAAATATTAATTATACATTAGGAATACGACGATATCGTTGAAAATAGTTATATTCACTCATTATTTTTTCTGTTTATTGATGATTGCATACTTGTTTCAATTACTAAATACTTACACGGTTTCGACATTTATAATGTTTTGCTAAATACGTAGTTATATTCATTAAAGTATATTCTCAAACATCTTTTTAAACGAGTCGATGTTATTGTTTTGATAATACTTACACAATTTTATTTTGTTTATTTTAGTATTCATATTTAATTCAAATACTCGACTTGAGCAGTCATTTCAAAATATCAAATTAATACAGATAAATTAATACCTACAGTGTTTTGTTTTATTAAAAAATCAATTTTGATTTTGTATACAAGTATGGGAATTAAAATCACCATTTTCAAAAATATGACACTATTTTTAGAAATAAAAATGTTTTAATCGTGCTGAAATAAAAAAAAATTCAAACAGCTCTATCACCAAAATCAACTTTTGTGTACATTTTCACTTAACCCTATGTATATAACCGCACACTGTTCAAAATAGGTATTCAAAATTAAGTAAAATGTACTCATTTTTGAAAACATTCGAGGCTTTTAATGGCTCAGCATATATAAGTTTCAGTTTTGAAAATGAGTACAATGTATAAAAATAGATAAAAAGAGCTGATGATAGCTTACATAGGCTGCCTTCATAAATCACCTTCAATAAATATCGCAATTAATACCAAGATCTGAATCGCACCCAGATCTGCCGGAACCGCTGTCCAGAGCCGTATCCTTTAAGCTACCAGCGCGACGTAAACAAGTTATAAACAGAAGGAATGTTAAAAAAAAATGTGCCAAAAGAATGAGATGCAAGGTAATTGAAATGTAATAACTCAGTTTCCATTTAAGCAATCGACATCAAATAATGTGGAAAAAAACCTTCTGAAAAACTATTTTATGTTTGCCACGTCATTTTATTAAGATGGCTTGAATAGAAAATGATATTAGTAATATTAAATCACACTTATCATTTTTTCGATAGTATGATTACTTAAATATGAGTACGTCATCGATTATTTAGGTTTCAATTGTACTCAAAGAAACACGAGTAGGATCAAATATTCATTTTTAAGCAACTTTTTTTTTACATTGCATTCATAATAACAAATAATATACTTTAATTCTAACCGTAGATTCAACTTTTGCAACCTACTCGAATTTGAAATTTCAACTTTCTTTTCAACCTCCTTTTATTAAACAAACCCCTGCAGTATTACAAACAACAGTGAATGCCGAAGTTGAGATTGTTCAATACCTCTTCCTTGGAAAATGTATCGCCCTAATCAAAATCAATCAATGCTAGATAATTAATGATATGTAATTATCGCCATAATCTATAATTTATTCGGCATCATGAATCATTTAAAATATTCGAGGAATTCCCTCCAAGCTCTAACCAAATGGCATGCAACCGTTAGAAATTTCGGAATATCATTTATGTGCATAAAGCTGTGAAATAAATGTAATGTACTTGCCAAAGTTCTATTTTATTATGATTTTTTGGTCTTCCGTTTCTATATGTAGTTATGTAATACAAGTTTTTAATAATTTAAGATCATTTAGATATTAATATGTTCATATTTATTTCTTAATTATATTTTTAGTTCATTTACATAAAAAAAAAAAATTTCATATTTTCTAAGAATAATAAAAAAAATATTAGTATGGTACGAAATACATTAATTAGCATTGCTTTCCTACATTGTTTATAAACTTCCAGGGTGTATTTAATGTAATTTATTTTTATACTATATTAAGGAGAGACAGTAGTTCTCAATAAAAAAAATTAGTCATCTTTCATTCCACTTAAAATTGTGCAATTTAATATATAATATTTTATTTTAAAAAAAGTTAATACAGTGAATAACTAAGTAATTTTATGATTATTACACTTCAGAAATTTAGTTTTGTATAAACAATTTTAAAAAATAAACTTTTTTTTGCATTTTTCTCAAAACTGATATTTTTAGTACATTGGTACACATTTCTCAAATTCTATTCAATATATTCATTTTTTTAACGATAGGAAATATACATAAGTTTTACATGGAGAACATAAAATATTTCTTAAATTATGAAAAACAAATACTTTATGTGACATTTTAAATTGCAAAAAATACAAATTTTTGTATATGCGAAATATTTTTTCATATATTTTTTTTAAATAACATTGGATAAAAAATTAGATTCACTGTTAGAATTAGAGTGTTTACTTGCATTTGGTAAAAGTTTTATGTAAAGTTATTTTATATTTATTTTAAAAAGTGTACCAAATTTCTGTTTGCCAAAAATAATTATTATTTAAAATTGTTTATTCCAAACTAAATTTTTGAAGTGTAATAATTATAACACATATTTAGTTACTGACTACATTAAATTTCTTTTATAAAATTTTAAATAATTTGGTGCAATTTTAAGTTGAATGAAATAAGACTGATTTTTGTTGACGAGGAATACCATCTCCCTTCAAATGAACATTGAAATCAATAATAAATAACAATAAATTAATAATTTAAAATAATTATATTTATCATAAGAAAAAGTATTGAACTAGTTATTACAAAACGATTTAGCAAAAAGTTATTTATTTATATGAAGAATATTTTATATGTCTAAGTTTAAAGGAATTTTTAAACTATTTTCAAAAGAGCAACTATAGCACTGGCAACTGAAGCTATTTATGAATTATTTTTAAAATAACATCTCTTTTTTTATAGAATCAACTTTATTAACCCAGATTTATATTCAATATAACTTATTTATCTTTGATAATTTTAAAATCCCAGCAGCCATTAAGTTAATTTTTAATTAAATTAATTTTTTATTAGAATTTAAATTATTTGGCTTAATATTTAATGCCTAAATATATTTATTTTTAAATGTTGTGGGCCAAAATATGTAAAATGCCGAAACCTTTCCTTTTTCAATATAGATTCTAATATAATTCCAATAATTGGTTAAAAAAACGACGAATTTGTCATATTCAAAAATATTAATTTGATTTAATCAATTATTATAATTAATCATAATTTTTTCTTAACGATTTAATGCGTGTATTTTTAGAAAAAATAATTTTAATCGCTTCTTTTGGATATCCTAAAAACTATCGAAAGTCGGTTAAAACCCAATACCAAATTCAGTAAATAGAGCGACCCTATATATATAAAATTTACTATCAAGAAAAGTTAAAGCTACGGTAAACTTCAACAGAATAATATCATTATGTAAATAAAATGTTTATTATCTAATTAGCACAAAACTGAAGCTAACATATTACCCATCCACAATATATAAACTTTATAATCTATTAAATAAAGCAGTGAGCATAGCACACAAAGCATCCAAAATCACTGGAAAATACAGATATTTTATTCAAGTCGGCCACTACTTGAAAGATGTGACAAAACTTCAAAAGCAGCATCCCCCCTTCAAATAAAATCTCATTACAGCGACACCCAGTAAACAACTGCTCATAAAGAAGAAACCGTAGTGATAAAATAAAGTACCATACGCCGCACAATAAACAGCCCCTTGAAAACTTTTAAATTCCGGCTTAACCGACCTAATAAAAATCGCCTTAAAACATAACCGACGCAAGACCGGGGCACACATAAAATAAATACCCGGACAGTACCGACCCGGAACCCCGGACAATGGGCCATCAAAGGAAGATGTATAGAAACCATTATTCGACTCCAGAATTCTCGCGTTCCCGGATTGTGTCCCGGACAGGGAAAAAAATCCGGTTTCCGGGGCCGAGATTCAGTGTGTGGAGAAGAGAAGAGTGCTTAAAATATATGGATGTATGAAGAGAGGGATGGAGAAGATGGAGAATTCTGCTCTTGCGCTTCCCGGATGGAAAATCATCACCTTCAAGATGATGGCGAGAGGAGGAATTCCTCCATCCTTTCATGGGGATTTTTTTTTTTCAACGCGGAATCCAGTTTTTCTCCTGTCTTTAGGAAATAGGATAGGGCGGGGATGGGTTTTTTTTTATGTTATTTTTTTAGGGAAAAAGAAGGAAATCGGTAACATGGTTCCGCGATGCATGGAGTTTTCTTAACCGTAAAGAAATGATATTTCCGTGGACTTTTTGGTGGTTTCCTTATTTCACGCTGGAATCACACATTCAGATACACCTGGAAGATACATGTTTTTGCTCTTTTCTAATTTGTTTATATACGGGATTCGAAGGGATAAGAAGACTTGGTATACAAACGGCAACAGCTAGTCTTCATTTTGATACTTTTAAAATATATATATTTGGACTATCAAAGTATGGAATGAGTTTAGGTTTTTGTCCTTATAATATAAAATCTATTATTTAACATTATTTTAATACTCTACTTATTTTAATATTTAAAAGATATATAGGAAATTTTATCAGAATTAATATTGTAATTGACAACTTTGTTCTAAAATGCATATTAAGTTAGTTATTTGCGAAAATCTATTTTCGGTGTCGTTTTTCCAAGATAGCGACTGGAGATCATCAGGTAAAGACGAGAACTTTTAATATGTTTAATAACACACTTCAAGGAATATATCTGCCAAGTTTCAAAACTCCAACATTTTTTCCCTCAAATGTTCCCTATTTGACTGGGCCAACAATGATAGGCATATTGTCAAATCAAACAGACAAGACGGAAGCAATAACCCAAAACTTTCAATAACCAAATAGAAAGAACTCCACAGTGTACAAATCTATATCGGTTCATTTCCCTAAAATATATATCCCACTATATTTATCTTCCACACCCCCCAGATATATTATCAAAGTTTAAGTTTTCAGTATGTTACCAAAAAAAAACCGTGAAAATTTGTAGACACATAACACGCAACCCAAAATGCAACAATGCAGACATAATACCCAAAATCAAACGGACAAGTGCACAAAACAAACACATTGATTACTTTCAATAACAGTAAGGAAGAAATACCTGCAAGATCTTCCCATTAAAATATAATCATTGTACTCCAAACTCATATCGGTCCGTTCCCAGAAAATTTATCTCCTCTCCAAATATCTATATATTTCATAACACCAGATATATTACCAAAACCGTAAGTTTTTAGTCTGTTACCAAAACTCTCTAAGACGACATAACAAAATACCATGAAATTTTTCACACACATAACACGCAACCCAAAATGCAACAATGCAAACACAATATCCAAAATCAAACGGACAAGTGCACAAAACAAACCCATTGATTACTCCCAATAACCAGCAGGAAGGAATACCCAGTTGCCTGCAAGATCTTCCCCTAAAAATATAATCAGTATACTCCAAACTCATATCGGCCCGTTCCCAGAAACATATCTCCCACATATCTATGCTTTTCACAACACCAGATACATTAACAAAGTAAGTTTAAGTTTTCAGTATGTTACCAAAAAACTTTAAAACGACACGACAAAATACTGAGCAACTTTGCGCTAACTTAACACGCAACCCAAAATGCAACAATAAAAACACAATTACCAAAATCAAACGGACAAGTGCCCAAAACAAACAGATTGATTACTTCCAATAACCAGCAGGAAGGAATCCCCAGTTGCCTGCAAGATCTTCCCCTAAAAATATAATCAGTATACTCCAAACTCATATCGGCCCGTTCCCCAAAACATATCTCCCACATATCTATGCTTTTCACAACACCAGATACATTATCAAAGTAAGTTTAAGTTTTCAGTTTGTTACCAAAAAACTCAAACTACCAAAAAACGACACGACAAAATACCGTGAAAATTTTTTACACACATAACACGCAACCCAAAATGCAACAATGCAAACACAATATCCAAAATCAAACGGACAAGTGCACAAAACAAACCCATTGATTACTCCCAATAACCAGCAGGAAGGAATCCCCAGTTGCCTGCAAGATCTTCCCCTAAAAATATAATCAGTATACTCCAAACTCATATCGGCCCGTTCCCCAAAACATATCTCCCACATATCTATGCTTTTCACAACACCAGATACATTATCAAAGTAAGTTTAAGTTTTCAGTTTGTTACCAAAAAACTCAAACTACCAAAAAACGACACGACAAAATACCGTGAAAATTTTTTACACACATAACACGCAACCCAAAATGCAACAATGCAAACACAATATCCAAAATCAAACGGACAAGTGCACAAAACAAACCCATTGATTACTTCCAATAACCAGCAGGAAGGAATCCCCAGTTGCCTGCAAGATCTTCCCCAAAAATATAATCAGTGTACTCCAAACTCATATCGGCCCTTTCCCCAAAACATATCTCCCACATATCTATGCTTTTCACAACACCAGATACATTATCAAAGTAAGTTTAAGTTTTCAGTTTGTTACCAAAAAACTCAAACTACCAAAAAACGACACGACAAAATACCGTGAAAATTTGCACACACATAACACGCAACCCAAAATGCAACAATGCAAACACAATATCCAAAACCAAACGGACAAGTGCACAAAACAAACCCATTGATTACTCCCAATAACCAGCAGGAAGGAATCCCCAGTTGCCTGCAAGATCTCCCCCCGCGATAATCTCCTCAGCGTTCTCCCACCCCACATCGGTCTGTTCGGTTCCCAGAAACATACACCCCCCTATATCTATATCTCCCCCCGGATATACAGCTCCCGTATCGATTGTGTCAATCTCCCAGTGGCGTTAGGCTATGGGCCGGCGAACACGAAAACGTAAGCGCTTTACAGAAGGGGGATTTCTCACCGGGGGGGGGCCACGAATAAAGTCTTCGCACACGACGAAAAATCGATGGGGGGGGGGCGAGTGAAATATTCACCGTAAGTCCTGGGAATTGACCCGGAATTGACAGAAGGGAGGAGAGGTGTTGGTGAGGCGAGTCGAAATGCGTTGGCTTTTGGATTTTGAAATGCGAGTTCTCTGGAACAGTGTGTGACTTACGGTGTTTTGGCGTCCATGGAGTTATTCTCGGGCGTGTCTAATAAAGACTTCTATTCATGTGTAGCGAGTTCGATCGAGGATGATGTATGTGGTGTTTGTTGTTGCGAACTTTGTGGTCTTCAGTTTTGGAAGACAGTTTTTGAAATACGTGACTCTTATCTATTAATTTTTACAGGGTATTAAAGAGGCCCAGTTGCTCAGTGGATAAAGGCGTTCAGATACTAATCAGAGGATTGGTGGTTCGAATCCGTGAGATGGACTGGACAAAGAAAAGTAAAAAATAGTGATCTTGCGGTCGGAGGGTTGCCAGCTTTGCTACAAAAATACTAGAAAGTCGTCTAAAACATCCAACAAATTATACTGGCGTGTATACGGGACTGGGGCACGGTAAATCTGATCGGGGTCCAATGTCCTGACGCCTATTAAGGTTGCGTCGGGTGCCAGCTCAGGTTATTCTCGTCATCTGACCATGGTTTAAAAATACGAGGCATCGTTCCCGGGTCTTTCCTTCGAGATAAGCCCCGAACCGTCACCAATAGCCTACTGTTCAGCTCTAGTGCGACGTTAATTAAACAAACCAAACAAATCAAACCAACGGGGTATTAAAACGGTATTTCTGGGGAATTAAATACAAATTTAATTATTAAAGTATTCCCATACTTATTTTATTTTAGCCCAAAAATCGGGCGGCTTTCGTATTCACTACACAAATTAGGTGTGTGTATACGAGACAACAAAATTATCAGTAAATATTTTTATTTTACTATCGTTGTTTTAATTGTTCTGACTAGAAAATGGGTGTTGTAGTGTACAAAACAAATACTAAACATACTTCAACTCTTTAATAAATTGCCTATATAGTCTTATTATCACTGACAAATAAACTAATTTTATCCGCATTAAAGAAATGTATTATATCTTAAAAATTTGATTATTATGAACATTGCCTATTTCTAAACCCAAAGTAAATAATTAGACAGCAATATGCATCTGATAAAAAATTCTTAAATGTATCAAACTAAAATTATTTCAATGTCTTTACTTAAAATTTCTAGGTTATAGTTATGCGACACATTCAGTTATTTGGATATAGTAGACTTTAATTCATATATGATCTTAAACACATAAAATCAATGAATCGTTTCATAACACTAATTGGTTAACCATTGGTCAAACAAACCCATTCCTGATATACTACACTGTTAAAAATAAGTACCTGAAAATAAGTAAAATGTTTACTCATTTTTTATTACATTTGATGCTTATCATGGCTCCGAATACATAAGTTTGAATTTTGAAAACTACGTGTACTCAAAATGGAGAGCACTATTTGTAAGTGCTTGCCTAAATAACTGCTTTACCTCATTTTGCTAACCTAACTTTAACTTGTCATTGATAAATTATGCAATATAAATCATTTTCAATCAATAGACATACATAAATACCAAATGCATACACGATTACAAACAAGTCTTATCAATAATCGAACTCGGATCCTCAGGAGAGCAATCCAGTGCCTTATACAATTAAATTATAAGGTTTACAATCAGATGAAATGTTCCAATCAACATAAAATTAAAAGGAAAACTTTTTTCTGAATAAGTATTTTAAGTTTATCAAGTTTCATTCAGATTGCTTGAACAGAAGCTGAAATTAGCGATACTAAATCACATTCAGGCGGTATAGATTTTTCATGCGGGTGGTTCAGTGACCAAGTGAGTTATCCCTCTCCCTAAAAAAATACCTCCCATTTTTTTAAACTTATTAATTTTAATTCAGTAAGAAACAACTACATTTGTCATTTATTTTTCATGAAATCGTTACCAATATCAGTCATTAACTATTTTTAAAACTAGTAAATTTCCCTCTCTAATTATGAAATAAATTTCGGGAACAAATTAAAATTTTGAGATTCCTTGTTTAAAATAATACCTACGTGCCTGATCACATTGCTACGTCTTGAGAAAGTGCAGTTACTTGAATCCGAGTATGTTATACGCTCATTTACGATGATGCAATTATTCTTCAAGAAAAAAAATAGTAGATTTAAATACTCATTTTTAAGAACCTTTTTGGACAGTGTGTTCCAACAAAATCATCCAATTTTGAAACAAAATACAGTGTATACTCCATCTAAATTCACCTGAACACTATAAAAAAAATATTTCTTCACCTCCTTTTCCAGTTGACAAACAATCCCACCACAAAAACAACACCCCCACGCCACAAAATAACTATATTTTGATACAAGACAGATACCTTGTCACACGAACCGCAAACAACCCCTCATTCATCCACGAAATAAATTTCGCCCGGCCATCCATTCCCTGTAAATGTTTAACGTTACCTGCAACATTCCACCTGAGATGCGAACTACTGCTGCCTCTCCAGTCAGTTCCACTTCGTACTCTGCAAGCAGAAGGCCAAAAACAAAAAAAAGGGGGGGGAATCCTGAGTAGATTTTTCGCTGTCTCCCCATCTGTCTTGCTCAATGGAGGGCTGGCGCTGAAGCGGGAATTCATTTGTACAGCCCTCCCTACGGCCCCTGCCACGGATGAAAGGGAAGCATGTATTTAGGGTGGTTGGTACTTTTGTGGGGGGATTGCGACGCCTTTTTCAGTTGGGGTGGGAATTGTCTCATAAAGAGCTCTGAAAAGGGTATTGGGTTCGAGGGAATTACGATCTCAAAGTAGAAATTAGATGTCTATTTTTCTTGAATAACACAAAAGTAACTGTTCTTTGCACGGTGTTAACTTAAACGCGTCATACAATAAATAATACAATACCATAATTAAATGAAAAAGGGACACATTATAGCGGTTGTATAGATTTTTAAAAAAATCTGGAGAAATTGTGTCATTCAATGAAAAATCAATACAATACACTGTAAAAAAAGGTACTTAAAATGAGTATCTGAATCTACTCGCTTTTCTTTGGGGACAAATGCATCATAAATTAACGATGAAGTACTCAAATTTAAGTGATGGTACTTTCTCAAAAATGAGGACTGTGATTTAATATTGCTAATATCAGTTTCTGTTCAAGCCATCTTCACAAAGAAACCCGACAAACTTAAAATAGTTGATCAGAAGATGGTTTTCCACATTATTTGATGTCGATTGCTTGAATATAAACTAAGTTATTACAACTGAATTATGTTGCTTCCCATTCTTTTAACATTTCTTATATTCTTCACGGATAAATCACTGGACTGCGGTGCCTGAGGATCTGGGTTCGATTCCCGGTAAGTCTTTATTGTAATTCTCGATATCTATTGAAAGTGATTTATGAAGACAGCCTATTTAGGATTCCATCTACTCTATTTTTATTCATTGTACCCATTTATGAGTACACGTCTTTTTCCAAATTGAAACTTATGTATTCGAAGCCATGATAAGCATCGAATGTACTAAAAATTTTTGTACCTATTTTTAACAACTCACGTAAAGTTATTTCCTGACATATTTTACAATGGTTGCTAATAGTTATAAAGCATTTCATATTAATATTAACAATTATTTTAAACAAACAATCATATTTTAATCATTCATTTACTAGCATATTGCACAAACTTTGAAAACAACAAATCCGATATCTATAAATGAGAAAATAATCCCCTAAAATCCCAATTCCAATTCCAGCTTCTTCCAATTGGAATATGTGACCAGCAGCTCGTGTATTTTCTGATTATGTATATGCTTTCCAAATACGTCGAAAAGATGATGAATCATCAGTAGATATTTCCACAGAGCGCTCGATGTATCCATACGTTTTCATTTATAAACCATCAGGCAGTGATCCGAATGTTAATGCAGAGGCATTTAGAGCCGGAATTTACCCGGACGTATTGTGCTCTGGGGAGTTGCCGGATCATTAGAGACCGGATCATTGCCATGGTTCAGGGGAAAATAATGCTCTTTCGAATATCCGGGATCTATTTAGAGATGGGGTTTTTTTTTCCCTCTTTTCCCTGAGCGAAATATGATGGAAGCTTGAGAGTTTTGAATGATGCTTTTTATCGCTTTTGAGGTGAACAGTGCGCTGAGAGAGTTATTTTAAAAAGATGGGAATGTTTCAGTGATACTTCTATACGATATAAATTTTATTCGTAGAGGTGTTTTGTTGATGAAATTGGGGGGAGGGGGATTAAGTTCGATTCTTCTCTTTTTGATTGAATTGAACAATACCCTAGAGTTGTTTAGTTTGCGGAAATGCTTAGAGAAATACATATTAAAAGATAAACATATTGAAAAATATATTGAATTAATTAATGCTTGGTCGGCGTCACATGTCATACAATGAGAAAAATTAAACGTACGAAGGATTATAAATAAAGAATAAATAGACTTATGATACAGATAGTTCGAAATGTTCGCTGAAATCAATTTTTAAGCTCTCAAGATCCCTACAAATTTATTTAACATTTATTAGTATTTATAAAAATTTTATATTTAATACTGTGACTTACTCCCTTTTGACTTAGAATATACTCATAGAGAAGAATTGATCATTTTAAGCTAACAAAGTTTTAAAATAATTTCAAAATTGCCTTTAATACAAAATATTATCTCTTTACATATCCATCTTTAAAATTATCCTAGTTGTTTTGTTTTTTTGATAATTTAATGAGATATTATATGTATTAGTCTAAGTACATTTGTACATCCCCTGGGCAGTGAAATTTGGAAACACTCATTTCGCAGAACTTTTATTCATAATATCAGCCGGGTGTGCAATACACTACATTGTTGCATAGAAGAATTTTAGTCAAGAATTAACACACAACATTTATCAATGTATTACCCTACGCGATGTGTTATGCATATCTCAAAGAAAAGGAATTTAAAAAGTTTATTCCCAAATGGGGCTTATGGTTATTCATAATTATACCAGTTAATTGAACTTCAAATAAAGCAAATGGTTGAGATTTAATTTTTTACTTGCTTTTATAGTTCTTACAGCATTGAACACTGTAGGCTGCATTGGACACACACATACATCAATGAACAGATCTTTCTTTAAATTTGTATTTTCGCGACTTACATAATTTTAAACTCGTCTTTCGCACTTTTGGACCCTGTTTTTTAGAAATGCCTTTATAATTAAATTTTAGCTGTCATGGCGTCCAATGTGTGGCAGAGATAAGCTCTATCAAATATTTTAATTTTCACATGGTGATGGTTTAATACCTAACCTCTTCAATTAATCATGACTGGAGCAAGTTAATTATTAGACTATATTTATTTTCAACGTTATTTTGATTTCCTTAATTGTAGATTATTTATTAATATTAAGATAATAAATTACTTCTTAAATAGCTTGTTTAACCTCCAAACAATATTTATAACTTGATAAAAAAGGTAATCAGCTATTGATGTAAAAATTATTCATCGCACAGTATAGACTATAAACAAATATACTAAATGAAAAAATACGAAGATTTAAGTGTTACAAAGTTGTGTTTGTAAAATATTTTTCCTAATAACTAACTTCAAATATATAAGAGCAAAATATGTATGAGAGTTTGTTAAATATACAAAATTAACTATTACTATTTTTAATAGACAAAAAGAGATAAATCCCTCAATGTACTTTCGGTTAAAATTTTAACAACACAAAAGTCTAAATATTTCGTTCATCTTAAGCTTCTTGAAACATTTTTATGAAGACACAACAGTAAAATGGAAATGAAAGGTTTCTCATGCACAATACAAATGCTAGAGTAGGAGATTTCCATAACGACGTTTTAATAAGTAGAACACTTTGAAGATATTTTGTGTTCCGGTAGAACTTTATAAGGAAACTAAAAACAATTGCTTTAGGTTGTTAGATTTCTGTAATTCATATATTCCACTTAGTTGTTATTTACTAGTTGTTCTGGGAGCAGTAGACCTCGCGACCAAAAATGTCGATTTTAATTACTTAAAGGAACATTCCCGCCAAATTTGAAGAAAATCAAACAATGCGTTTTGTCGAGAATGAGTAACAAATTTACATACAAAAAGTCGAAGCACAGAAAGATCGAGTTAAAACACGACCTCGCTAACGCTATGTCAATAAATTCTATATTCTGGCGAGAATTCGAACAAAGAAACCAATCAAATACATTTCTTGCAATTGAATATTACTATTATTTAAGATAAAAACTCGTTTTTTTTTAAACATTGTTTTAAGAAAATTAAAATACAAATGTAACGTTGAAACTACTCATTAAAACACGTAAACTCCATACATGTTCAGATACATCTCCTCTCATAAGAAGAAACGAAAAAGTCTGTGTGCACAACAAATTGAAAATAAACCCAGAATTGAAAATGTTCCCACGGAACAAGAGCTATCTCAATCGGTCGGGGTTAACAAGCAGGAAATACCGGAACAGTAAAGGTATCATTACAAATTGAACCAATATAACTATAAATGTGAAATGCCTCCTGGAAGTCAAGTTAACTGGAGATTTGGGTATGCAAATTAAATGTGGGTTAGAAAAATATATGATTACGTTGCCAAGAGACCCTGGCAATGGAGAACTTCTTTATTTCTTGTATGAAAAGAGGTCCGTTTTCTTTATGTGTTAATTACCCGCACAGATTTGTCCACAACCATATACAGAAAACCCTTCGATGTTTCTGTGTCCCCTCATTTTAAGTCTTGATGTACGCTACACAACGGTTTTAATTAATTAATTAAATATGCATTTATAATTTTATTGTATATTTTTTAAGCGGTGCAGGGGCAAAAAGAAAACGAAAACAAATGATTTCATAAAAAAAGAAAAAATCATACACTAGTGGGTTAATGTTGCATTTGAATTAAAATTGCTACCATTATTTAACCGAAACCAACAAATGCAATGCAATTTAAACACGAATGACGAAATATGGCGATTACACAACATAGCGGTACCCATTAAAATTACCACTATCCCAATCTAAATAAACCAATCATTCCAAACCTGGAACGTTATAAACACCACCACCCCCTAACTGCAGATACCTGCCTACCTGAGCTTCAGGCACTCTATGATACAACACTCTCGTAATGGTATGTGTCTCTCATTAAATTTCTATCAGTGAAAACAAGCAGGCCGCATTAATCAATAACAGCTCTTGCAGCATGCAGGGAAACCAGCGACCAGATGCCATTATGCGGCTACGGGACCTTTTCAATATGTCATTGCGCTTGGCCACAGATACCCGTTCCGTGAGGATTATTCCAGCTGCTAAGATGCACGCGCAGGTGATTTAAAAGTTAAGGGAATGTTTAGGATTTGGGAGATGTTGCATTTGAAATCGGAAACGTTGGACCTTAACTCTTGAGGTTTAGCATACAGGTGGATATTGTTTTGTGTTAGAGTAGATTTCTTAAAGTTTTTAGGTATGCAAATTTTTTTTTAGGTAGTATTCATTTATTTTGTATTTTATCATTTTTAACTTTGTAAAAAATAACATTAATTAACGTAATAAAATAACATAATCAATAGCCAAATACCACTATCACTGACTCCCTAATCACAAAATCTCTAAATGCAATAGACTTAGGGCGCTGCAATTTGGTTCATAGGGTCATCTTGGGCCCTAGGGGTGCACTAAAAGGATTTTCATAAATTCGAACCCTAACTGCCAAAACAAAGATTTTTTTAAAAACCTTTCCATAGTTTTAAGATGGAGGACATATAACAATGCAATATTTCAAGTTTGTAACAATGTATCATTTAAATATTATGTAACCTATATACCACCAAGGTGTCGCCAAATAAATAAAAATATTTCCCCAAAAAATGAAATTGTCGCCAAACGCTAGAAAATGTCGCCAAATTTTAAAAATGTCGCCAAATAAAAGAAAATGCCGTCAAATAATCAAAATATAGTCATATATAAAATATAGTCACATTCTGGGTAAAGCACTTGAGCTAGTTAGTTATATAATTAGAATGAAAATCCCTTGCGTTGCGTTCGAAAAGTACTTGAATGACCTTCAACTCACCAAATTTTATACCTATGATTTGAGTTTATGTCCGGGTAAATTTATTAAAATAATAATATATGTGCGTTATGTTATAAGTTATCTATGATCATGCACTGATTTGGTTGTTCAAGAGTTGTTTGCTACGGTTTTATGGAGAAAAAAATTACCATATTTACATGATGATTTAAATGTCAGGATTTCTGTATTCTAATTAATGGATATTACTTTCAATTATATTTACCATATCATCGTTTTAGTCATATAAATTACACCAATTACAATTTTGTAATCCACTGATGTTGACAAGAGGAGAGCTAATGAGCTCTGTATAATCGAACTTTATACTAAATACTTTACGAAATTTATATTAAACTAGTAATATGGCCCGGCGTTGCTCGTGGTCACTTTGCACAGAAAGAGCTGCGCTATTTTGTCTTGTCAGCGTAGCCATCGCATATCACTTTCTGTGCACTGTGAGAAATAAACTTTATCAAAAACCAGATTTACTTTGAATATTACCCAGAATTACTTTGAGTATTTTTTGAGATACCTAAATCTATTTTTATGTTCACGACTTTACGTGCTATTGCTACTACTATTTAAACAGATATTTTTGTAAAATGTTTCTTTTTGTGAAATATAAATTCCTAAATTTTTTTTAAATTGCATATTTTTTTAATAAAAATTAACCATTTAGTAACAATAAACCCTTGTAGAAAAATTTCACATTCATTAGTTTTATTATTGGCGACGCAATAATATATCAAAGAAAAAAAATTGCATTGTTCCAAGTCGAAATAATTTATCGTATTTGGTGGTTTTTTTTTGGTTTTTTTTGTGCCAATTGGTGACCGGAATATATATATCCGTCTTTCAACATAATTTGATATGGGTCAATATTTACGGACAATATTTCTTATAAAAATTAATTATCAAATATTCCTTTTTGAATTCCAATAATATGTTTTTAAGGTAAAAATTTAAAAATAAGCTACATGGAAAATAGATAATATAGAAAACCTTAAATTAAACTTTTAGGGTGGCCCATTTCAAAACCATAGAAATATTTCAATCCGTAACAAAAAGCACTATTGTCATAAAGTTAAGTTGTTCAGAACATGAATACACATGGTGTCAGTCGAAAGAGCTGGTTTATCTTCCTCCTTCGGTTGGCGAGGTTTTTGTTAACGACGTTAATTTTGTTATTTGGTCACTAATTTCGCCATTGTGATGATATTTTTAAATATAAAACCTCTATTTTAGCTCATTTGGCAACATTTTTATGGATTTGGAGAATTTTTTTATTCATTTGGCGACATTTTTAATTCATTTGGCAATATTTGGTGACATTTTTAATTAATTTTGCAACATTTTTAATTCATTTGGCGACATTTAAAAATTTATTTGGCAACATTTTTAATTCATTTGGCAATATTTGGCCACATTTTTTAATTCATTTGGAAACATTTGGCGACATTTTTAATTCATTTGGCAATATTTGGCGACATTTTTAATTCATTTGGCGACATTCACTCATCAGATAATCAAAATGAATCGTTTATTCCAGTATTGTCGAAAAATATTTTTGGTCGATAAGGTGATTTTTAACAAAAATGTTATGAAGGGAAGATCGAGATGTAAATTTCCCATAGGCGTATTGTTAGAAAAAATGGAAAAAGTTCTATAACTTTTGAATGGTTGCAGATATCCACATGAAACAAAGTGCAGATTTTAAACTAAGAAAATATTGTTCAAATTGTGCAAGTTTCATAAAAATCCGTGCAATAGTTTTTGAGTTAAATCCGGACAAACAGACAGACAGACAAAAAAAATTTAAATGCGATTTTCTGAATCAGTGTATCCTAATTCGTGTAGAAAACTCAAAATGAGGGGGTTTGTTCGATTCCACAGACAGACACTCCATTCTTATATATAAGTATTGATATACAATTTAGATTTTTTTTCCTTTAATATTTATTCTATTTCATGACATTATAACGAATATTTCTATAATATTATTCTGACTTTTTTTAGGTAATACTTAAATTTCGAAATTACTTTATTTCTTACTTTATTTTTAAAAAATTTTTCATAGTATTAAGATGGAGGGCATATAACAATGCAATTTTTCAAGATTGTAACAATGTACCATTTTAATATTTTGTAACCTATATACCACCAATATGTCGCCAAACCAAAGAAAATATCGCCAAATGGATGAAAATGTCGCCAAATAAAAGAAAATATCGCCAAATGAAAGAAAATGTCGAGAAGAAGAGCAAAAAACACACCATAACTCAATTTGATAGGAGAACTGAGTACTTCTCAACTAATTTTAGTCTTAAATAATATTCGTTAAAGTGAGATACATCTTCCTTGAAACCCTTAAGACTGTTCACAATTTTATAGGATCTCAGCTAATTTGTTACTATAAAACAAAAAAATTTATTAATACTTAATAGGAACGTTTAAAACGAATTTCTTAGAATATTTAAAATTAGTTTTCCTTTGACAAAACCTTGCTTGGAAAACAAATCCTAGCAACGCCACTCTTGAAACCCGTTGAAATCAACTGTTAAACGGAAATAATATTAACTATTCAATACTATTCAATTATTTTCAGACACTTCCAACTCCGTTAATGTATAGACAATGCTCTACTATTACGCGATTGTAAGTTGAATGTGATAATTTATGCATCCGTAATGCTTTATTCATGTTAAAACAGTTCAAATGAAAGGATTTAAATTGCATATATATCTCCTTTTAACGAATGCCACAATAAGGTTACGGACCTTAAATAATTGTCGAAACTTTTCAAGGGTTGTAATATATAATTCACTGAAACTTCGTGAGTTTGGTGACTGGTTTGAAGTTGCGAATTAATTTCAATCGGATTTAAAAGTCCCCTAATGTAAATTACTTTTACAATGCCTTAATCTCAAGAAATTTATTGAGCAAAGTCCGAAACATTGGATTTCAAATAAATACTTGTATTTATATATTTATACTGTACTGGAATGCCCCAATGTAGCGCGAACTATTGGACAATAATTATAAATATATTAATACCGTAACTCAAACTGATATGCGAAACTCTACAATTAAAACTTTTGAATTACAATATAGTTACTCATAGAGATGAATTAGTATATTTAAATTAACGAAATTTTGAAGAAAAAAATCAAAATTGTCTTTAATAAAGTACTTTGATATATTGTGCTTATTTGTACAAGTACATTTGTACATCCACAAGGCATTGAAATTTGGATACACTCATTTCGCAGAACTTTTATTCATAATATCAGCCGGGTGTGCAATACACTGCATTGTTGTATAGCAGAATTTTAGTCAAGAATTATCACACAACGCTTTCCACACAAAATATCCCTACACGATACGATATGTACATCTCAATGAAAATCAATTTAACCAGAGTTAATTCCCAAATGGAGCTTATGAAATTATTATTCATAATTATACCAGTTTATTGAACTTCAAATAAAGCAAATGGTTAAGATTTAATTTTTTTACGTGCTTTTATAGTTCTTAAAGTATTGTACACTGTAGGCTGCATTGGACATACACATGCATCAATGAATACACCTTTCTTTAAATTTGTATTTTCGCGACATACACAATTTTGAACTCCTCTTTTGGTGCCTGTTTTTAAGAAATGGCTATATTGTTAGATTTTAGCTGTCGTGGCGCCAAATATACCGTGCAAGTGATGATAAATTTTACACCATATCATTAACTATCTTATTGATGTTTATTAAATAATATTGGTAGAAATATTTAATACCAAAACAATATTTAATGCGTTTACGTACCTGTTGGTATACATTATAACATGTTATATACATTATAACATGTTATATACATTATAACATGTTATATACATTATAACATGTTATATACATTATAACATGTTATATACATTATAACATGTTATATACATTATAACATGTTATATACATTATAACATGTTATATACATTATAACATGTTATATACATTATAACATGTTATATACATTATAACATGTTATATACATTATAACATGTTATATACATTATAACATGTTATATACATTATAACATGTTATATACATTATAACATGTTATATACATTATAACATGTTATATACATTATAACATGTTATATACATTATAACATGTTATATACATTATAACATGTTATATACATTATAACATGTTATATACATTATAACATGTTATATACATTATAACATGTTATATACATTATAACATGTTATATACATTATAACATGTTATATACATTATAACATGTTATATACATTATAACATGTTATATACATTATAACATGCTATATACATTATAACATGTTATATACATTATAACATGTTATATACATTATAACATGTTATTTACATTATAACATGTTATATACATTATAACATGTTATATTTATTATAACATGTTATATCACTTTCAATTTATATTTATTATAACATGTTATATACATTAATATATGTTATATACATTAAAACATGTTATATACATTATAACATGTTATATACATTATAACATGTTATATACATTATAACATGTTATATACATTATAACATGTTATATACATTATAACATGTTATATACATTATAACATGTTATATACATTATAACATGTTATATACATTATAACATGTTATATACATTATAACATGTTATATACATTATAACATGTTATATACATTATAACATGTTATATACATTATAACATGTTATATACATTATAACATGTTATATACATTATAACATGTTATATACATTATAACATGTTATATACATTATAACATGTTATATACATTATAACATGTTATATACATTATAACATGTTATATACATTATAACATGTTATATACATTATAACATGTTATATACATTATAACATGTTATATACATTATAACATGTTATATACATTATAACATGTTATATACATTATAACATGTTATATACATTATAACATGTTATATACATTATAACATGTTATATACATTATAACATGCTATATACATTATAACATGTTATATACATTATAACATGTTATTTACATTATAACATGTTATATACATTATAACATGTTATATTTATTATAACATGTTATATCACTTTCAATTTATATTTATTATAACATGTTATATACATTAATATATGTTATATACATTAAAACATGTTATATACATTATAACATGTTATATACATTATAACATGTTATATACATTATAACATGTTATATACATTATAACATGTTATATACATTATAACATGTTATATACATTATAACATGTTATATACATTATAACATGTTATATACATTATAACATGTTATATACATTTTAACATGTTATATACATTATAACATGTTATATACATTATAACATGTTATATACATTATAACATGTTATATACATTATAACATGTTATATACATTATAACATGTTATATACATTATAACATGTTATATACATTATAACATGTTATATACATTATAACATGTTATATACATTATAACATGTTATATACATTATAACATGTTATTTACATTATAACATGTTATATACATTATAACATGTTATATTTATTATAACATGTTATATCACTTTCAATTTATTTTTATTATAACATGTTATATACATTAATATATGTTATATACATTAAAACATGTTATATACATTATAACATGTTATATACATTATAACATGTTATATACATTATAACATGTTATATACATTATAACATGTTATATACATTATAACATGTTATATACATTATAACATGTTATATACATTATAACATGTTATATACATTATAATATGTTATATACATTATAACATGTTATATACATTATAAGATGTTATATACATTATAACATGTTGATAAAAAACGAGAAGGTTAATTAAGTGGTTTAATAACCTAACAATATTACACTTGCACATTGTTAAAAATATGTCCTCAAATATAAGTAAAATGTACTCATTTTTGATTGCATTCAAGGATTATCATGGCTTCGAATACATAACATTCAATTTTGAAAAAGACATGTACTCAAAAATAAGCATAATCAATAAAAAGAGCAGATGCTGGCTTACATAGGCTGCCTTCCTAAATCACTTTCAATAAATATCAACAATTACAACCAAGACTTACCAGGAATCGAACCCATATTTTAAGATACCGCAGTCCAGTTTCTTATCATTTGTATAACCAGGGAGAAGTGAAGAAGTTATAAACAGAAGACTTGTTTAAAAGGTGCGCCAAAAGAATAGAAAGTAAAATAATTG
Organism: Troglohyphantes excavatus; assembly: GCA_963932185.1. Lineage (NCBI taxonomy): Eukaryota > Metazoa > Arthropoda > Arachnida > Araneae > Linyphiidae > Troglohyphantes > Troglohyphantes excavatus. The sequence goes on along the minus strand of OZ010668.1, from coordinate 38,131,853 downwards.
AGTTGTAATAACTCAGTTTCCTTTAAGCCATCGACATCAAATAATGTAAAAAACCATCTTCTGAAAATTATTTTAAATTTTGTCAGTCGCTTTGTAAGGATGGCTTGAACAGTATTCAAAGCTCATATCACTGTTCATTTCTGCGAAAGTACTGTTGCTTAAATTTGAGTACGTCGTCGCTCATTTACGATCCAAATGTACTCAAAGAAAAACGAGTATGTTCCGGTAATCATTTTTAAGTACCTTTTTTTAACAATGAACTCTTGCCAAGAAAATACACAGTTTCAGTACTCTCTAAATCTTAGGTAGCGCTAAAATTGAATGAATAGTGCTATTTTGGTTAATGCAACCTAATAAAAGGAATGCGCCTTCAGATGTACATTAGGAACTTGTTGGATAATTCGGACTTATGCAAATAAAAATACTGTAAACTATAACCGTGGGCATACGGTACTATATATACGTAACTAGTCAATATGTAGTGTGTGTTCGTAACGGCCAGAAAGCCAGACCTTTTTGTTATCTTTATATATTTAATAAAGGATGTTAGACTTCCACATGCGTAGAGTCTATTATTTGACTTCTAATAAGGGTTACGGGACCCAGTCAGCATGGAAAAGCGTTCGTCAGTCAGTCGAAAAAAAAATAGGTTTTATTAAAATATGAATAAGTGTTAGGATTTAAAATTAGAAATTTTAACCGTGTGTGAATCCAGATGGCTGAGCTAAGTGAGATGAGCTTTAACTTTCCAAAATTAAACGGAACGAACTATTCTACTTGGAAGAATGATATCAGAGTTCTTTTGCTGGACAGAGGATCCTGGGAGTTCATTACAGGCGAGACTACGCCGTATTCCGAAGAAGCTTCAGAACGGGACAAGCGAGCATATGAGTGGCGGAAGAACAGAGCGTATACTTCAATATATCAAGCGGTTGAAAGAAAATATCAATCCTTGATATCCACAACCACTGATGGTAAAGAAGCTTGGTTTATTTTGAAAAAGAATTTTGAACCAACTTCAAGAGCACGCCTAGCCGGATTAGTAGACGAATTCTACGACCTGAGATATGAGCCGGACAACGAGACCATCGGAATTTTTATCAAAAGTGTAGAAGACAAAGCATTGCAGGTTAAAGAAGCTGGATTCGACATACCCGAGTTATTGAAGTGCTTTCAATTAATAAGAAGACTGCCTGATGATTACGACAACCTAGTTCAAGTTTTGTACAGACTGGAGGATAAGCAGTTCACGATGCTAAATATAGAAGACCAGCTAGTGAACGAGTCTGGACGAATACAACAGAAACAAAAAGATAAAAATATTGACAAAGTTGCGGATGCATTTGTGATGAAAACTAAGAAGATTCGAAAACCCAGACAGCAAATAAAAGAAGCCGCAGTACGCACGATTTTGGGGCCGTGCTGGAGATGTAAGAAGATGGGTCACATTTTGAGAAATTGTACAGAACGACTACCATATCAAGGAGCAACTCAAAAGCGTCACGACAACGTTTTTCAAACAAAAGAGCAAACCACAAGAAAGGATGGCATGTATTACATCGGATTAGAAAGTGATTGTGCCGAACAAATGAACAACAGCGAGTACGTCGAAAGAAATGAAAACAACCACGGAGTTACAGAGTGGCTAATTTATTCGGCAGCAACGTCGCATTTCTGCAACAGACGTGATTACTTTGAAAACTTCAAGCCTTTGGAGTCAACAACAGCGCTAGTAGGAGATAAAAACACAAGCTTGAAAATAGAAGGCACAGGTACTGTAAAATTAGTTGTGATAGATGAAAATCGTAAAATTAATTTAAGATTAATGAACGTTTTGTATGCACCAAACATACGTCGTAACCTCATAGGAGGGGCTAACATCGATCTTGCTAATCATACTATAATTTGGGGAAATAATAAAATGACTGTGTATAATGAGTTAAATGAATATTTTTTCACTGTGCATAGGAGGGGAAAATTGTATATAATGTATGCATATTGTAAAAATATTGAATCTGAATGTAATGTTATCAGTAGTACAAATATTGAAACTGTTCATAAACGTTTTTGTCATGTAAATATTCCCTTACTACTGCAAATGAGTCGAAATAATGTTGTAAAAGGTTTAGAAAAATTAGTAGGTAAATTGGATTCGTGTGATATTTGTAAAGTAGCAAAGTCAACTAGAACCTCTCTAAAACTAAATTATGACCGTAGAACCCACAAAGTACTAGACAGAGTACATATGGATTTATGGGGGCCAGCTCCAGTAAAAAACTTAGGCGGTAAAAGATATTTCTTATCTATAATTGACGAATTTACTAGAAAAGTAGATGTTTACACTATTAAAAATAAAACTGAAGTGTTCGATTGTTTTAAAGATTATTTGGTAAAATCTGAGAGACAGCTCAATACTAAATTAAAATGTGTAAGGAGCGATTCTGGATTAGAATTTGTTCATAAAGAATTCGAGAATTATTTAAGGAATTTGGGTATAAAAATTGAAAGATCGTCTGTATACACGCCGGAACAAATGGGTATTTGTGAAAAATTCAATAGAACGTGTATGGATGGGGTTAGATCAATGCTGTTAGATAGCGGACTAAATCCAAATTTTTGGGGTGAAGCACTTTATGCGTTTGTGTATGTAAGAAATCGCTGTGAACATAAATTGTTAAATGGTAAGACACCCATAGAACTTTGGACTGGTTACAAACCGTCTGTAAGACACTTAAAGATATTCGGATCTTTAGCGTTCGTTCACGTACCAAAAATTAAGCGAAATAAGTTACAACCCAGAGCTAAAGTCGGTATTTTAGTAGGGTATGCTAGTAGGACAAAGGGGTATAGAATATATCTTCCTAAAGAAAGAAAAATTGAGGAGACCATTCACATTAAAATAGATGAAAGTAAGAAAGCCGTAGATGTGTTATTTGGTAAAGATAGAGCGTGTGAATATGTAAAAATTAAAAGTAGCCTTAATTATGAATTATTAAGTGACCATGAGGATGATTTGGATGTAAAACGTGAATCCGAATCAGCTTTAGAATCTAAGTTAAAAAACGGGGTTAAGGACAATAAAACGCAAATTGTAGAATCCAACAAACAAGGAAAGGTTTTGGATGTTACAGATTGGAAAAGGGAGGAAAAAGTTAATGCGTTGGGTAATAGAGTGTATGTATATTATTTTACACCTGATAATGCAAGATTAAGATCACAAAATGATGTTCAAAAGTATTGTGAAATGCATGATATAAAATATGATCCCAATGTATGTTGTTTTAAGTCTGAACCTAAAAGTTTAGATTTGTCTGAAACTTTGTGCAACGACAATACGAGCTCTGACACCGATTCGGAAATTAAAAATACCAACGAGTCAATGTATTTCGAAAATAATATAAACGATATTTTCCAAAATGAAGTTTATAACGTAGAATTACCGAAAACGTTTGCGGACACGCAGAAAAGCACTAATAAAGATGAGTGGAATTCCGCAATGCAGGAGGAGATTCAAACTATGAAAGATAGAAACGTTTGGGAATTAGTTAACCCACCACCTGAAGCTAGAATAGTGGGAAGTAAATGGGTTTATACTATCAAATGTGATGAAAGTAATCGAGTGAAACGTTATAAAGCTAGACTCGTTGCACAGGGGTTCAAACAAGAATATGGTATGGATTATTTGGATATATTTTCACCTGTGATAAATTTTTCTGTATTGAAATTTTTGTTTATAATTCTTGTTTGCATGTTAAAGTGGCAACATTTTCAGCTGGACGTGAAGTCTGCATATTTGTATAGTAAGTTGGACAAAGTGATTTATATGAAACAGCCAACAGGTTTTTTGAAAAAAGGTGAAGAAAATAAAGTGTGTAAGTTATCAAGAGCCATTTATGGACTTAAACAATCTGGTAGACAGTGGAACAATGAATTTGATTCCATAATAACAAACCTAGGATTTAAAAGAATGAAATGGGTTAATTGTGTTTATAAATATAATGTTATTTTGTTAGTATATGTAGATGATTTAATTTTATTTGGTAAAGAATCAAATGAAATTCAAAATGTTATTGACAAACTTAAGTTAAAATTAGATATTAAAGAGTTAGGAAAAGTTAAATTCTTACTCGGTGTTAATTTTGAAACTATTGAAAGTGGAATTTTTCTGCATCAACAAACTTACATTAAAAGGTTAATGAAAAGATTTGAAGGATTGCCTAAATCTAATGTAAATTTACCATTTAAAGTTGGTATGATTCTTCCAGATAAAATTAAAGATTCCGAAATTGTTGACAATGATTTAATGATTGATTTTCCATATCGAACTTTAATTGGATGTTTATCTTCTTTGGCAGATAGAAGTCGACCCGATATAAGTTTTTCTGTAAATGTCATGTCTCAATATTGTAACGCGTACACGTTTGAGCATTGGAAAATTGTAGTGGATATATTAAATTATGTTTTCAATACTGTGGATTATAAGATTAATCTTTTAAATGTTTGTGATTATGATTTAAAAGCTTACTCTGATGCTAGTTGGGGCAGTAGATTATCAAACCGGCATTCTACAAGTGGATACATTTTATTTTTTGGTGGAATACCATTTAGCTGGAAATCTAAAAAACAGCAGTGTATTGCACTAAGTTCAATGTAATCCGAGTTTGTATCATTAACGGAATCTGTAAAAGAATTAATTTGGTTTTTTGAAATATTACGTGAATTAAATTTAATGAAAGTTGTAATTCCTACACAGTTTTGTGATAACCAGTCAGCTATATTTTTTACGAAAAATTGTGTAGAGAATGTAAAAACTAAACACATTGATATTAAATATCAGTTTATAAGACAATTGTTAAATGAAAATAAATTCGAGTTAAAGTATGTAAAATCTTCAAATAACTTAGCGGATTTTCTAACAAAACCACTTGTAAAAGAAAAATTGAAAAATTGTTTGTATAATATATTTCATTAAATGTGTTTGATTTATTTTTCATGTTCAAGTGTTTTTCAAGTTTGATGGTCAAGAAATAACATGGCCTATATTCAATGGATTCGAGTTTTCAAGAAGTCCGATGGGGCCGCTTGTTGGATAATTCGGACTTATGCAAATAAAAATACTGTAAACTATAACCGTGGGCATACGGTACTATATATACTTAACTAGTCAATGTGTAGTGTGTGTTCGTAACGGCCAGAAAGCCAGACCTTTTTGTTATCTTTATATATTTAATAAAGGATGTTAGACTTCCACATGCGTAGAGTCTATTATTTGACTTCTAATAGAACTATTTAAGGGTAAACGACTCAAAATATAAACCGCATTTTTATTAATTTAAAAATGATCTATAATGCTTAAAAAACTAAAGATTTTATTATCGATAATTCCAGGTAAACCGGTTGGAGAATTAATAATATAGGGTTAAGAATCGCAATGAAGGTTATCTTGATAAAACCTTGCTATGATTTAAATGAATGGCTATAGAATATAATGTCTACACAGATAATTTATCACAGCGTATAACAATCACTCTAACTCTATTGTACAACTGTCACTCCTTCTAATTTAGAGTCAACCTTTGTACCAACATCAACCATTTAAACTGCCACTCCGTTAAATACAATTGTCATTCAGAATAAAGTAAACCCTTTTGCTGTGGCACTTCACCACTAATATCAAGAGAAACCAATAATATTTCTGACATAAGATGAAACAGAGTTACAATGTTTAAATATTATAACTATGCAGATGCTCTAGAATATCTCGAAGCCACTCCAAAATCCAACCGTATTCCCCGCATCCTGCTCAAACGCACAATGTCCGACCATTGTTTCTGAGATAGTATTCATCAACGGCAATTAATCGTTAATCTCCAAAACGACATCCGGCTTTCTGCGGCAGGACAGGGTTGCCGGATTTGTTCCCGGATCATTAGGAACAACTTGCCCGACAGACGAAAACCGCTCTTTCAAGGGGGGCGGGGGAGCGGCCCCTCCCCCTATAAATCGAAAATCGTTACGTCAGCAAAGAGTTTTCGTGTTTCGAAGTTCAAAAGGCCCAGACAACGGAAGCGCCGAGGCCAATTAATTACGTATTGTACGGCCGCGCATTCTCTTGTTTATCTTGAGAAAATAGGGCTCTTCGCCAGTCGAGTCTTTAGGAAACGCCACGAATAATAATGCCTCTTTTAAATCTCGATTCTGAGTTCCGTTTTGGGGGGGTTGTTTAGGAGTCATTCTAATCTCATTAAATTCTGGAAAGTTTTTAAATGGGGCATCACATAACAAGGCTCTTGATGGGTCGTTAATTCTGGAGCCCGGATTTGTGTCCTGTGACGCTTCTTTGGTTCATTTGACAGTTTTCGTGGAGTAGATGCGGAAATAAGTATCCCATTTACAATTGAAAATCCCAGTATTAATTATGTTAAATGAATCTAAAATAACTTTACAATCGCATCCCTGTATTATAATACAAATGAGCCACTAAATTCTCTTTCGTCTCTTTCCCGCTCTTTTTGGAGTTTTCTTATTGTTTGTTTATACACTATAAAAAAGGTGCTTAAATTGAGTAACTGAACCTACTCGTTTTTCTTTGAGTGCAATTGCATCGTAAATGAGCGATGACGTACATACATTTAATTAACCGTACTTTCTCAAATGTGAGCAGTGATTTAATATTGCTAATATCAACTTCTGCTCATGTCATATTAACAAAGCGACCTGGCAAACTTAAAATAGTTCTTTTTTACAATATTTGATGTCGATTGTTCAAATGGAGTTGCAAAATTTCTCTTGCCCAAAAACTATTTTTCAATATAATAAGCGAAATAATAATGTTCCCGCTGTTTTATAACATTTAATGTATTCAGGTATTAATTATTATATACATTAAATAAACTTTTTTTATTCCATGTGCAGAAATAACATTTCACACGAAAAATTTTATTTATCGTAAATTTTAAAAAGTGGACAAAACAACGCCTTGGAACTGGGTAACTCAAATATAAAACTGAGCTACTTTAATGCCACGGCTTTTAAAGTCTAGAACTGTATACGATTTACAAAAATCAAAATCCGATTTTTTACTACATAAAATCGGCATGTACGCAGCTAAACCTAATAAAAGAACAAAACTATTTTTTAATAGATCAAAATATAATTCCTAAAAATTGTATAATATATGAGTGTGAATTTATTGCAAACGAACATATGGGCGGGTTAGCTGCCAAATGGTATGTCTAAAAATTGAGTTCAAATTTGCAAATCACTTTGGCTGTAATGTTAAGTGGAATGACATTAAACTCATCATTGGGCAACCTGTTAAACTAGGACCCACACCACTTAGCTAAATGTTAGATGAAGTTGCCTAGTAATAGAAAAAATACTTCATTTTTGTATTTTACGACTGGGATTAATTCAAGATGTCTTTAAATACATCTTATGCTATACTCTCAGACACTCAATAATAATAATAGAAGTACATTTAAAACCCTTCAGAGATTTTTTATAAATTTATATTATTTTGTTAGTTTTATAACTTATTCTAATTGTTATTTTACAATATTTTTGGGGAAGAGGGCCTGGGGGGCTAGAAGTAAATTTCTGTTTTTGTAATAAACTGGTACCAAATGAAGTATATTTAAAAATCGTTGCAATCAAAATACAATAAAACTGAGCAGGAAGATTAAAAAAAATCCATGCGTCATATTGATTAACAAAGGAATATTTTTTTGTCACCGGTAAAAAATTTTTTATCTAGTAACCTAATTTCAAAAGTCAACTTGAAGAGGGTTTTTTATGCTAAACTAACATAAAGTAATTGTATTTATCTTTTATCATTAAATTAAAGGTAATTAAAATGGTAACGTTAATTAAATAACCGTCTAATTAACGGTATTGATTAACTAACCATTCTACATTAAATATTTAATGTAAAAGGAAGAGGGGTTAACTTTGGCCGATTAAATCGTTCCTAACAGTGTTACCATTTGTATCTCTTTCTTTCTTGAAATTAAGTGTCTTGCAGTTGAACTTTAACCTCTTTATAAATGTCATATTGATTTGAAATGTGGCAACACTTTGCAATCCCATAATAATACACTCATGAATGTTTAAATGTCCCTGATCATTCATCCCGTCCAGTTCAAATTTTGATATGTAGATGGCGTCCCAATAATAACTATTAATGTATTAAAAATTAATTAATTCCTTTATATTTTAAAGTTTTAACACGTATTGGCGCATCAATCATTCACTCCCTTTAAAATGACACCTTGATTATAAACATTGGTTATATAGTTTAGAAGGAGTGACTGCCACTAAATATCGTCTTGCTTATTAAATATATAGATTTAATCACATTACTTGGTAATTAAATATTTATACAAATTAACAATTATACATTAAAAAGGGAAAAATAGAATGTTTTGAATTCAGGCTATGAACACAATTGGAAATCAAACATTCAAAACAAATTTCGTCAAAAAAAAAATTTAAAGATATTTTACTGCATCCATTCATGGAACTCGACTATTTTAATAGTACAAAACACGCTTTAACTTGTTGAAATAAACTTGCCAAAATTGGAATCTGTATACGGGTCAATTTATTTAAGAAAATTTATTGGCGTTTTTTCCAAAAATAACCGCCATATATACACAATATACACATTAAGGACCAAACAATCAAAACACGTTTTAATTGTTTGGTCCTTAATTATCTGACCACATACGGTAGAGAAACGAGACTTCTATGGGAATGGCTTCACAGAAAGCAATGGTAAATTAATTGAAATAAACTTGACAAAATTGGAATCTGTATACGGGTCACTGTATTTAAGAACATTTATTTGCGTTCTTCCACGAATAACCGCAATATTCCAAATATACACATTAAGGACCAAACAATCAAAACACGTTTTGATTGTTTAGTCCTTAATTATCTGACCACATACGGTAGAGAAACGAGACTTCTATGGGAATGGCTTCACAGAAAGCAATGGTAAATTAATTGAAATAAACTTGACAAACTTGGAATCTGTATACGGGTGTATTTAAGAACATTTATTTGCGTTCTTCCACGAATAACCGTCATATACACAATATACACATTTAGTACCAAACAATCAAATCACGTTTTGATTGTTTGGTCCTTAATTCTCAGACCACATACGCTACAGAAACACGACTTCTATGAGAATGGCTTCACAGAAAGCAATGGTAAATTAATAAAATGGTTATTATGCCCATAACAATGATTTGACTTATATTAACTTTGATTTTACATAACATATTTAATTAATAAAACCCATAAAATATTCAAAACAAGTCAATTATCGAACATTCTTTCTTAAAGCGCAAACGAACACAATACTTTAACGAGCAATATCACAAAAGGTAGCTGGAATACACGCAGAATTAAGTTTAATGACTACACCAAAATTAAAATCCGAAATGAGTATCGAGAACTTTTCCGCGAAGTCAATAATTATTATCTTGGCTTTCCCAATTATCCCCTACCAACCGTAATTAAAAGGATATCTTGCGGCGACAACGATCCTCCTTTTATAATCACGGGCTTCTCCCGTTACCTAATGAGGTAATAAAATAATAATGCCTCTGAAATTTACTTATTATCTGCTTCTATTATCTAATGATAAAGATGACAAATTCTTTTACGGCAGTCATACGGGATGTCTATATCATTAGTGAATTGTTGAAAAAATATATGCATGAGCGCATAATTATTATATAAGGGGAATGTACCAATAATCGAGCATTTAAGATCAATTTTCGACCAAACTCACATAAGACTGTACAATGAAATTTACCTAAGTTTTAAAAGCCTTTGAGTAGCGTTGTTTAAAGGAACTTTTAAAAATATTAGTTAGTTAGTTTTAATTTTCCAAAATGGTCGGTAATTGATAAGTGGTCTGTAACTGGCACATTCACCGTATGTTACAGTAAAATTTCGAAAGCCTTAACTACGCAAATTCATCGCTCGTTTTAAGATTCTCTAGGGAATCTGCATATTCACTGATTTGTTCTACGAAAGTGCGGTATGATCAACAAAATAAGAGTTTTCCGCACTTTAACTATGTGATCTGCAGATTCACGGTTTCTGAATGGTCAAAGTAAAAAAGTTTGTTCTTTATATATAAATATATAATAAATAAGAAAATAGTATATATATATTATGTTTCAACAATTGTCATATTTTTTTAGAATCTAGCATCATAATTACTGCTCAACAACATCTGGTACCCCCTTGGAGCATTCGTCAAGGGCATCTCATCCCCTCCGAGCAGTCGATTTTGGCTTCTCCCAGCCATCAATCATATGTCATTTTTTTTAAACTTTTAATTTTCAATAATATAATATAGGTCTTGGATCTATTCTATTCTTAGATGTGTGTGATTTCCTTAATTTTTCAAAAGTTATCACATTAAGGGGGTCCGATACCCAAAATTCGCAAAAAAAGTCATTTTTTTTTATATTTAAAAAATAATATTCAAACTTATCTTAATAACTCACAAAAAACTGCTTCAAAAAATTCCTATTACTTTTTTAGTTATGAATGTTTTAATGATGTGTTCCTATAACATAGTTGTATCATATGTAAACTTTAAAAGCAAATATCTCTGTTCGTGGTTTTGAAATTTAATGAACACTAAAAATGCTAAGGCTTTTTTACTATTATACTTAAAATCATACTTTTTGTGTGTATAGCAAGATAAATATATTTTAAATAGATGTATGCATTCAGATTTCCTATTTTTACATAATTTGTTTTTTAAAACCACTTAAAATGGAATTTTATTTTTTTTCGTAATTTTTTTTTCAAAAATTTCTAATATATTTTTTTTTTAAAGTGATGTATCTGAATCAAAATTTGAATGCATACATCTATTTACATATTATTCAAGATCTTAAATAAAAAAAATTGCTTCAAAATATTGAAAAACAAAAAAGGAGTAGGAATTTTAAAATTGTTAAAAAATTTACTAAAATTTTAATTTAAAAATAAATGTGCAATTAAAAAAAAAAATTGAGCGTCTTAAAATGGTTTTTTACGTATATTTAGAAAGAGAAAAAAAATTGGATTGTACAAGTATAAAAATAAAGAAAAAAATGTCGAAGGTATCGGACCCCCTTAATGAGTGTAAAAAAACCTTTCAGTTGTTCAAGAAACGATCTTATTTGCACTTTTACGAGTGCCAAGTTGTAATTATGCACATTCCCTAGTGAATCTGCAGATTCCCCAGATATTTTGCAGATTCAATAACGTTCGCACTTTTTACAGTAGCATATATTAAAATTACAAAAATCATCCGAGAGATTTCAAAGTATAAAATTGTTTCAAATGTTTCGTCAACAATCATTTATGGTTTTTCAGTTATCTATTGTAAACAGTTAAGCATAAAAGTTATTTAGAATGTTTTAAAAGCTATCATTTTATATATATAAAGCAAACACATTATCTAATCTGACAACCAAAGTCTCGCCGTATGGAGAGGAATGGTGCACGTTAACAAGGGAAGGGGCAAGTGGAAAAAGGGTTAACTGACAAAAATCAGTTTCCAAGATAAAACAGCTTTTTCCCTGACAACAATCGTACAGAAAAGGATCGCTTTCCGTTGAGCATCCACTATTTGTCGCCAAGGAAAAAATTGGCACAATTTTATTTCCTATGCATCGTCCGTTAGCGTGATTAGTGGTGATAGGTAAACAAAATTGGCGCGTTTTCGCACATTTGGCATTTAGGTTCGCTTAATAAAATCGAACCGTTATAAGTGAAATATATACATTTTACTGCTCTGTATCAGCCTAAATAAATCGGAGCCATACAATTTAGAGGGAAAACACATATGTACTTGAAGCCTTTATCTACATCAAAATTATATAATTTTTTTTTTTAATGTTACTTTTCCTCTTTCTTCCACTTACTCTTTCAATTTTCTCGTATTTAATGACTTAATCAAGAATATATTTAACGATCCAGAATATATTATTTCTACAGTCCAAAATATATTTAACGATAAAAATCATTTCATCATTTTAATATCGTGGGTTTGTGAGAAATACTCACTAAGTCATTGTTTGGCATGTTCGGTTTTCCTTCAAAATTGAGTATTAGTTAATATAAGTATTGATTTGATGAGTTTTTCCCAACAACCTAATTAGTCGAACTACTAAAGGACAATGACAAAAAATAATTAAAATAAAATTGATATGTCAATTTTTCCAGTAAGACCTGGATTATCTATTATCAGTCAATGGAAAATCATCAAATATTAGATTTTAAAAAATAGATTTATGGGACTTGATACCCCCAATCGATGAATTTTTTTTTATAGGTTTAAAATAATAATTGAAATCCCTGGCATGTTTTCCCAAACTTTTAAAAGGATTTGATAATTGTTAAATTGTACGATAAGGAGTCAAAAAAAGTTTATAATATGTGCCACATAACACACACCGAAATCCTAAAATCTATATATCTCAGCTTGCAGTTATAATGAACATACACTTACTTAAAATACTACAACTTAAACAAATATTGATGAATGAGCATGGAATTTTTTTACGTGAACAGAAAAACATAGTATATGGAATAAAATTGCGGATGGAATTAGAAAAAAATTAAAAAAAATTTATTTAAAAAAAATTAAATGTTTAGGAATTTTTATTCTTTTGGGAAAATATGACTTGGTTTTCACTTATTATATTCTTTCTCCTAAACTAAACCACTTATGCAAAATCCGATCCCTAAAGTTATCCATCATAAATTCATACAGCTTACAAAAACAAATCGATATTTAAAAAAAAAAAATCAGAAATAGAACAGGCGTATCGAAAAATGCCTTAATTCTTCATAAAAAATTTAATCTTGTAAAATATTTAATTTTCAAAAAATTTAATCTTTAAAAATTGTTAAAGGCATTTCACAAACGTTTTCTTTCCTGAATAATTTATATTTAACCATCACAAAAAATATTGATTTTTATTCTAAATTATAGAAAATATTTTTTTAGGATACCGAGTCCTCTTAAGTATTTAAATATTTCACCATTTTTTATGTTATGTGTATTATTTTATAAATACACTCAATACCATTTATTAAAAAGTATTGAGTAACCTAAAATGAATTAAAGTTTAAATTAGTTTATTCGAGCAAACTTAGGTTCCCGACCAACTAAATGACGCTCAAGAGATTTTTGCAATTGTGAAATTGTTTTTACAGCTTACTTATTTAAGTAATTTTTCTTGTGCATGCCATTTTATATTAATAAATAAATTTGCAAAGAGATAGATTGTATGTTGTTCTTTCTAAATTTGAATTAAAAATATTGTAAACTGAATTAAAAATTGTGTGACTAGAATAACTGGAGAACCCTGGACGTATATATACGGCCTTGAGCGTCAGAATGTTACAACCAATTTTAAAGTCACACATACATGGAAATATTCTTCAACAGCAATCAGTTTTTAAATAACCATCAAAACTTGCTTATTTTAAAAATTAAAAAATAAATTTAAAGCATTCATCTGCTTAATTATAGTCTTACAAAATTAAAATATTTTTGGCGTGAATTACACTATAATAAAAAATGTAAATAAAAATTAATTAAGCTTGTGAAAAATATCTTTTAAAACAAATACTACGGAAGTTAAGAGTAAATAGAACAGCAGAGTCACTCAAAATTTAAATAAATCGTAAACGTCACTAAGATAGAATAGAAGAAAAATATTTTACGTGTGTTTAAAACTCATTATTTTTACTTCCGTCTAAAAAAATTCCAAAATAAAAAAAAAATTAAAAAAAAAAAAAATTTCAAAAATATGTCGTTTTAAAACTATTTGCCTTTTATAATAGTAAAGTTTGTTTTTAAAAAAAAAATCCGGAATTTAGTTAAATATTATCTTTAGAAAGAACAATAATTATGTCTTCCTTAGTATAATAACTTTCCTTTACTAACAAGAAACGTTCATGACAAAAAAAATATCCTTGAGTTCTTTTTTACCGGCAGACAATATTCTTGAAGTCTTGAAAAAACTGATGCTGACAAGATAAAATAAATTTGAAAAAGAGTTATATATAACAGGATAACTTCAATGTACAAGATAAAAAAAAACTATCATTAAAAACTACAGTCAAAGATAAACATAATGTTTTAATTAAAATATTCTTTTTATAATTAAACAACTACTTAATTTTATCTACTGCGTATTTTGGATAGAGGTCGGATAGGACGCTTTAAGTCGGTTAAAAAACAACTTTTTCTACCTATATAATAAAAGAAGTAATAATCTGAAATTAGTAAAAAAATAAAACAATATTCGGAGGTATACTACATTTTCTTTATTTAAACTACTATAAAAAAATATAACATTCGTCAAAATACTTGTCATGGGCGATATTTTTCCTTTGGGTTAAATTCAAACTCCTTAAGTCCCATTGTCTTTTCTCGCATTATGATAGCAAGTAAAAATAAACATTTAAACTCGTTTCTCTAAATATGAGCAAAGCATAACATTAAACCGCGCTACCCGAAACGAGCTAAAAACACACAATATGTTAAAATTCCAGAAAATCACACTTTAAAGAGTCATTAGGCAAATTAGCATTCTTTTCGGAATTTTAGAATTCTATATAGAGAGAGAGTAGCCATTACGCAAACGATAAGCAACACAAAAATCTTCTTTATAATTACGGACATAAAAGAGCTCCCCCCCCCCCTCCCTTCCATTCTTAATAAAGCTCTGCAGAAATATTTTCTCGTGATCACCAACAGCTAACTTTTTAATATATATTTTAGCCCCCTACCAGAAAACTTTTCCACTTTGTAAGACACAACAAAATAATATTTTTATAATAAATCGCGATCGGTTTTTGATGCCTCCCCCCACCAACTCCTTTTCGTTATTTGTGTTTAAAGAAGAAAAATATGGGGAGGGGTGTTTTAAATTTTACGTTACACCGGAAAGTTTTTCAAAAGCACTTAAGCAACGTATTATTTAAGTCTAGAACTGTTCATAGTTCCTAACCCGCATGCGAGTGTACTATAAGCATTCGCTGTCGCAAATTACTATTTTCAAGATATTTAAATTCTTTGCAAGTTTAAACTATTCTAATACATCCCGAAATAACATAATTTTTTAATCAAATGTTATAAAACTCTTACTTTTAATTGCCGAAATTTAAGAAACATAATATAACTTCTTACTTAAGGCAATTTAGTTCAAAATATGAAAATATTATAGGATTAAAGTATGATTTTAAACACATTTTTCACCTGTTTTTAAAAGTAATTGTCATATTCTATATATATTCTATATTATAAAAATGTTTCGGAATGTTTTGATGATCATACTCAGCTGTAAAATTTTACATCATGAATATACAAAAGGATCTCATCGAATTACTTTATATAGGTAAATACACACCAAATAATCTGAAAGGCTGAGCATTAATTATGTTGAACAAAAAGATTATTAAAGTAAAATAGAAACTGATATTGTCAAATAATGTGAAAATTAATGCTATATAATGTAATTTAATATCATATAATATAATTTAATGCCCTACAGTGCCAACCTCAATAGGCGTCATGACAGTGGACCCCAATCAGATTTATCGCTCCCCAGTCCTATATACACGCCATTTAAAATTTGTTGGATGTTCTGGACGACTTTCTAGTATTTATTTTTGTAGCGAAGCTGGAAACCCTCCGATCGCAAGATCACTACTTTTTTACTTTTCTTTGTCAAGGCAATCGCACGGATTCGAACCAGCAATCCACTGATTACTAGCTGAAAGCCTTTATCCACTGGGCAACTGGGCCCCCGACAAAATTTGGGCCTTGGGTTCGTCTGGCCCTGAGGAACAAAACTCATACAATCCATTGAGGTTATTTACGTTAATTTTAATATTAGTTGGCACACAAAGCAATTAAAGTGCTCTAAAAAAACAAAAAACAAAATATTAAAAATATGTTTTAAAAAGGGATCTGACACATCACATTAAACAATTTCATTAATGCAAACCGCCAACAAACCTCCCAAACCGCAAGATTTAATCAGTCAGTATTCCCTCATCTCCAAACAATTTTTTTTAAAACAAATTTAATGTTCACTTCTTCAGTATGGCGACAAATGGATAGATACCCCATTCCCGTCACCCTCCAAGAAGTCTTAAAGCTTGAATAAGATGGATGTCCTCGGCTTGTGAAGCAGCATGTGTTCTGGGCAGTCCACTTCCTAGAGCTTGTCCCTTTTTTTTCCTTTATCTACAAAGGGTTGCATTTCATATTTCACTTTTGTTGTTGTTGTAGTTTTTAGAAGGCCCTATCTTCCTGTCTTGGCTTTATGTTGTGTTTTCTTTAAACAAAAATTTAAATTTTTTTAGGGGGTTCTCGATCGTTTTTCATCGAACCGTTCGACGTCGCGGCTGGAAAGATGGGGCTAATGAAGATGATTTACTTTGGTTGGAAATGCCTAAACTGTGTTTTTAGTTTGTTACATGGGGTTTTTCGTTGTACAAGTTGGGTACAAAGGAATGAGCTTCATAAAGGGAAGTGATGCAGTCATCTGGTGAGATATTGCGAAAAAATGCATCGCGTGTTTACATGAAATTTTGCTAGCTATTTCATAAATTATCACTTAAAGTATATCGATATTAGCTAAAATCACAGCGACAGATAGTGTAGGCGTTCGTTGAGCTTGGTTGTAACAAAAAACAATTATTATTCGTTGTTTTTAAACATGAAAAAATATATATATATATTATTGCACTATTAAACATAGGTACTCAAAAATAAATAAAATGTACTTAGTTTTGAGTATATTCGATGCTTATAATGACTCCGAATGCATAATTTTCAATTTTGAAAAAGGCATGAACTAAAAAATGAGTACAATGAGTAAAACTAACAATAGTTTGCAGGCTGCCTTCATAAATCACTTTCAATAAATATGAACAACTACACCCAAGACCGGGAATTGAACCCAGATCCTTAAGCACCGCTGTCCAGAGCCTTATCCGTTAAACTACCAAGCGATTTGAAGAAGTTATAAACTGAAGAAATGTTAAAAATGTGTGTCAAAAGAAAGATAATTAAAATAATTAATTTGTAATAACTCCGTTTCCATTTAAGCAATCGACATCAAATAATATAAAAAAAACATCTTCTGATCAACTATTTTAAATTTGTAAGGGCGCTTTGTTAAAATAGCTTGAACAGAATCTGAAATGAGTATTATTAAATCACACTGCTCATATTTAAAAATGTACGGTTACTTAAATTTGAATACGTCACCGCATAATTACGATGCAATTGTACTAAAAACAACAAGTAGGTCCAGGTACTCATTTTTAAGTACTTTTTTTTAACAATTTGATTTTTCGCTTAATATATAAGAAATTTAAAGACGATTTTTAAATAGAGCATTTAACAATTTCACTAAAATTTACAGATTTTGTATATCACATTTCCAACAAAAAATTTAAAAAATTAAAAAAATTAAAAAAAAATTAATATTTTTAGTAACACCTTTTTACTATCCTGGTGAAGGAAGGAAATGTTGGCAGTTAAATAAAACTGTCAAAATGTCGCAACGACTCAATAGATTGGCATTATGACTGTCATCAAATAATTTTTTTTTAATTATATTGAATTTAATACCATTTATTAGAAAATTAATAATTTTATGTTATTACAAAATAACAAATTTGTAAAGCAGATTGAGTTTAACTGGATATTTTAAGTTATTTATTATTATAAAAGTATATATTCATCTTTATCACTTTTAAGCAGTTTGAAATATTTTTCTTAAGTTTAAAAGCATTCATTTATATGAAATAAATGGCGAATTTCGAAATGTTATGTTAATAATATTAACTCTTACATTGAGATATAGTTATTCAAATCTAATATACTTTTAACGTTAAAACTATGATAATTTAATCAGGATAAGGGAGGAAAATATGGGTATATTAAAACTCTAATTTTTTACTTCCGTTTGAATTAAATATTAAATTACAATTGGTTTATTAAAATTCGCTTTTTCATTGGCAACACAATCATTTATTTTTATTTAATTATAATGTTCATAAATGTTTTTAATAGTTATTTTTCTAAGGTAACCTGCTTGGATTTATAGATCGAATCAAATGGATTAATTTTTTATTCCCGGAATTTTTCATCTAAAAAGGTATTTAAGCATTTTTTTGTTAATTTAATATGAACTTTTTGTCATATTTAGTCATTATTAGGTAAATAAAAGCAGCCATGATCTCTTTTTCCTACGTAGTTTTCATCTTGTTAAATATTTTTAAAGAAAAAATTACTACAATAAATGACGTGGCTTGGAACAAGGACGCTCAAAGTTCAATGTAAAACCTATGCAACATTTGATGTTCTTGTTCCTTAAGTCCTTAATTCCTTTACTTACTTGTTCTTTCAGATTTATGCCGAGTTATTGTTTTTTGTTAGTTTTATTGTTACCACCTTTATAATATATTTTAGATACCTGCTCTTCTATTTTTTTAATTACAAAAATTGTAAAACCTTGATTTTTCTTTTTTTTTTCTTTCTAGAATTTGTGCAAATGTATGTTAAAACGTTTCTCGTTATTTTATTCTAGTGATTAGGCAAAACCAACTATTATTTTTCTGAGACAGATTATATTTTTTTATAATTGATAGTTTACCATTTTAAATGGTAGGACCTACTGAATAATGTATTTCATTTTAAAGTTGAAATAAAAAGAAAAGATTTTTGAAGTTGCTGTTTTTTTTTTCTAAATAGATATTTTATTAGTGGTATTTAAATTTTTTATTTTGTTTGTTTTTATAAACCTTAAAAAGGTTTTTTAAAGACAATAACTGCTTAAAATCATGTTGCCGGATATCAGAACCGAAACAGAATGAAAAACAGTTGACATATTTTATTCTTACAGACTTGATGGTAAATAGAAGCAGTGCTTATTAAAAAATTACCCTCGGATTTTTAATGTATTAATCATAATTTTGTGTACAAGAAAAAGGGTTAATATTACTGGAAATTCATAACTGATTTTATTCACTCGATACTACAATAATAGCACTATAAACATAGCGCATTCCCAGATTAGTCGTAAAGATAATTTGCTTCTAAGAGTATTTTTTCAAACTGTAAGTGATTAAAATAATTGAAACAGATGTTTGTTAAAACACTTTACAAAAAGTACATTAGTATGAGAGGATATAATAATACTTAATTAAATATATTTTTTTACTCATGAACTAATACTTATTTTTAATTACATCGAATATCTACATTCACTCCATTAGCGTCGTTATGTTCCCTTAAGTGATTATACCGCAAATTAAATTTCAGAATACGGATTTCGTACCTTAACCAGTTTATATATAAAATTAGATGGATTTAAATTATTATTTAATTTTACGAATCTATTCGTTTCTATTTTTTAAGAAACATAAAAATAGCTTAAATAAATTAAATTCGCAGCACATGAAAAAATATTAGTCTTTTTGTAAATCACATTCCTTTACTAAAAAAAATTACAAAAATTATTTAAAAGTAGCAACTGCTAATACTAGAAATATTTGTAATTTTAAATTAATTTTTAATTATATTTTTTATTATAACTCTTAATACTTTTAATCCACCGTGTCCAAATTTATTTTTACATAACATCAGTAATTTTGTTATTTGTTAATAATAATAAAATAATAGAAAATAATAATTTTAAAAAATGTGGGGAAGCATTGTTTATATAAATTCAAATTAAATATCATAAGCGAGAAAGGAATATAAAACAGTTGTAAATCGAACATTATCAGGAAAATTTTAGTTACTTTGGTAAACGGTTAAAAATATAAATGTTATAAACACACACAAACACATTGAAAAATATAAAGTTAAATCTTATTTATCGATTAAACTCCTTTTAAAATAGTCAATTTTACTGAATGACATCAATTTTCACTAACTTTAATTTAACTATCATTTATAATGCATATTCGGAGTTTGTATTTTCAAAATTAAAGATAAGTCACTGTATTATTTATAGAGGGAAAATGATAATACCAATATACTTTACTATTATTTTCAAATGTAAACAAAACACTTGTCTTTTGACATTTTTTTTTAATTTAGTATGAGGATAAATTTAAATTTAAAAGCGACAGATTTTTTTTAATAGATATAAGAGCGATATAATATTTAAAAAAATATTTTTAAGCAAATAAAAAAAAATTGTTTTAAAATAACCGACAGATACTTATATAATTTGTTGTCATTTAAATTATATGTCAACGTCTAATAATGCTATTTCTTAACGCTTTCCAGTGGATCTTGGAAGAAGTTGCTTTTATAAGCATAACTAATTCATTTTATAAAATCTAGCTAAAACAATACATTTCTGTCTCCCAGATGTACAAATAGACAATGAATGATATTTTAAAAATTTCAGTTAAATGAAGACCGATGTTAGGATCCAATGACTCTTTGTATAGATAAGGAAAGCTTGTAGAAACTATTTAAAATTATTTATTTTAGAATACTGGCACCCGACTTTTAAAAGCCCACACTGTAAAATAAGATACTTATACAAATGAGTACAGTACATGAACATACTTGTTTTTCTTTGAATACAATTGCATCCTAAATGAGCAATGACGAACTCAAATTAAAGTAATTGTATTTTCTCAAAAATTATCAGTGTGATTTTAATATCGCTAATATCAGCTTCTTTTTAATTCATCTTAATAAAGCAACCTGACAAACTTAAAATAGTTGTCAGAAGATTGTTTTCCACATTATTTTATGTCAATTGCTTAAGTGGAAACTGAGTTATTACAACTCAATTATCTTAATTCCCATTTTTTGGCCCGCTTTTTTAATTTTCCTTCTGTTTAAAACTTCTTCGCGTCTCCCTGATAGTACAACTTTTAAGGCACTGGACAGCGGTGCCTAAGAATCTGGGTTCGATTCCCGGTAAGTCTTGGTAGTAATTGTTGATATTTATTGAAAGTGATTTATGAAGACAGCCTATGTAGGCAAGCAATTGCTCTTTTTATTAGTTTTTACTCATTTTTGAGTACAAGTCTCTTTTAAAAATGGAATTTATGTATTCGGAGATATGATAAGCATTGAATGTATTTTAATATGAGAAAAAATTGTACTAATTTTTGAGTACCTATATTTAACAGTGCAAGAACAACTAATTCGAAAATTCTGCAAGTCGCGGACCTTCTAATAACGTTAAATAAAATACTTCGGTACTAAACATAATTAAGATACTTCATGTATCTCATTTATTGTAAGTCGCCAATAGCCCACTGTGCAGCTCTAGTGCGACGTTAATTAACAAAACCAAACAAAACCATTTATTGTAAAAATTCTTATGATGTAAATTAATTTATTAGTTTAAAAAAATCTGCAATTTTGAACGTAATATATCTTATTATATTAAACTAATATCTGGTTCATTTCTAAAATAATCAAAGCAAGAACACGAAAGCATCAAATTGAGGAAACAATTAAAGACGTGAGTGCATGAACCAAACAGCTCTAATTGTTTTTCTGATTTATACTTTATCACTTATTCCTATAAAAAATCCATCTATCCATTGGTGCAAGAACGTGACAGCTGTAGGCAATAGCTATAAAACTATAAAAGAAAATTAGCTGTACTTTTGCATAATACGATATAAGAAACTTACAGGTTTCCTCCCTTCCTGATCAATTTTGAAAACTGGAGCCGTGTGGTTCTTACATCCACGTCTTCTCAATTTTGTTTAGTTCTTAGCTCTCATATTTTAATTTTCAATTTATATGTTTTAAAAGGAATACATATGAGGTGCAACACCTGTTTTTGAAAAAGTGTCAATGTAATTAAGCACGGTTCGGATCATTAGAACCATTTCGCGGACCACCAATGGTCCGCGGACCACGGATTGGGAACCACTGGTTTAGAATATCAATTTCAATGTTATAATTAAAATAAGATAAAACTAGTCTTATGAAACATGTCTAGATTTTATGTATTTTTTATTGTCTAATTTTAACATTGCATTTGTATTTTAGTATTCTTAACGCCATATTCTATAAGATGAAAACTCGTCTTATAGAATGTTGCGTTAAGAATATTAAAATACAAATGCAACATTCAAACTAGGCAATAAAAAAATACATAAAATCTAGACATGTTTCATGTTTACTGATGGCTGATCTGGGAATTTTTATGGTTGATCTGGAGATAAATCCCCAGATCAGCCATAAAATTTCTGAAATTCTCAGGAAATTCGACATGCGTTCCATTTATTAACCAATCAATAAGATCACCTTCACATAACTTAAAACACACATTGAAGACCTTAGTAACTAGGGCATATATAGTACCTTATGTCAATGTGGCATGTCATATAAAAAGAGCAAACAAAAAGAGCATTAGATTTCGCATTAAGGAGCACAAAGCACATACTGTCAAATAAGAAATAAAAAAGTATTCCATTTCCAAGCTCTTTTGGGAACATAATCATATATTTAATTTTTTATTTCACACATTTAATTTTCGAATCACACATTTAATTTTAAAATTTTATTAATTTGTTTAACCAACATTTAATTTGAAAATTTAAATCTCTGATCCAACTCGACTTCCTGGAGGCGTTTAATATTTTAAGCAATTAATTCGATTGTCAATGAATCATTTGCGGTTTCAGTATGTCCCGCTTGTTGGCACACAATAGTTAATGCCAACCGATTGAAATAGTTTTTGTTCTTTTGCAACACTTTCAATACTGCGTTTATTTTCATTTTATTGTGCACATAAACTTTTCATTTCTGCTGATGAAGGGTGATGTATCTACCGAAACATGTTTAGATTTTAAGCTTTTTTATTGCTTAGTTTTAACATTGAGTTTGTATTTTAATAAAATTTATATAATCTAAATTTCTCATTTCAAAACTGTTTTTGTATGTAATATTTATTTACTAACTTCAACTAAACATATAGATAACATTATGCATATAAATAAAATCATAATATAGTTATTTATAAACTAGCAATTTGTAAAGGGACTTTATCTTATGTAAATATTTATTTCCTCCTTTGTGAGAATAATGAAAACAAAAAGTCTTAAATTTTCTTTCAAACACTTACAGCTACGCTTTTAAACATTAAGCGTGGGCGTATGTGTTATAATAAATTCTATTAAAAGTCTCAAACTCAAATATTTCCTGAACATCACTCGATAAACTAAACATTTATTTAATACAGTGTTAAAAGAGGTATACAAACTTATTTTCTTAACATAGTCTCTAAACTCCCATAACTAAACATTTTGACGTTATGAAAATAAATTGACCTGTTCAAAATTTATATTTCCTCTCCCCAAAAAATACTATTCGTGAAAGCCTAATACATGTTTCTTCACTCCTTCAAAATATTTTTTTAATCTTGCCAAGAAAAAACGATTTTTGAGAGTAAACATATTCTTATTCTCCATACTTTTTCCCCTAACCCTAAAACCTGTTTAAATTTCATAAATATTAGTTTGGATATAATGTTCCATTTATCTTAACTTAATAGAAATATGTTTATAAACACTTTTTCTTTTAACAATATACTTTATATCAGCTTTAGAATGTCTATAAAATTTGCTTTTTTATAGCTGCATCAAAGAAAACAAATCTTACGCCATTTTTTTTTCATTCTAAAATTTATTTCCAAATAAAAACAAATCTTAAATGTATTAATAATTTAAATGTAATTATGTTTAGTAAGTCAGAATTTGAGTGCTAGTATATATATGCAAAATAATCAATGTTTTATAATGTAAATCTATAAGAGAAAATATTTTCTGAATAAAAACATAGTTCTATTTTATCCTGTGGAGTTCCGAAAACTCAAACTTAAAAAGAAGCCATTTTAATACTAAACATTATTTATTAAGGTTTACGCTTAATTAAAATTAATTAAAAAATTTACGTTTTCAATTTGAGATTGGATGGAAACTTTTCAAAGCAATTAGTATGCAAATTTGAGAAAACAATTATTAAATATTCTCGAAAATAATGAAACGAACGGTTTAATTAGAACTCATTAATATTTTATTGTATTTTTTTAATCATTTTAATTCCAAATGGACAAATACGTATTTTTCATCTGTGTTACTATTGTCAATATTTATTTAAGGAAATAAAATAAATGTTAACATTTCTGAATAAACAGAGTTAATTAATACATCACTTTCCAAAGTAGTTTTAAACCAGCAGTGTGTAAACAATACGAGTACCTAAATTTCAGGTATTTTGTATCCACGCAGTTTTATTTTATTTTAACTCACTTTATTGTTTTACACACTATCAAAAGCATAAGCTTCAGAATGTAAATTTAATCTCTTCATTTCCAAAATCCTCAAAAATAAATAAATATAAGCAAATCAAGTTTGTGAATCACATAATAATATAGGTATGTTGAACATAAGTTGTATAAACTGGCTTAAAAGATTATTAAAATCTTGTCGTTAGGATATACTATGTATTATTTGATTATTAAATGGAAAAGCACAAAAAACAATTTCAAAAGGAATTAAATTTACAAAGCAAAGAAAGAGGACTTACTTTTTTAATTTTAATACAATCGCAATGTTTCTTTCCTCAATAACTAACATTGTAATCTTTATAATACCAAAGATTAAAATGGAAAAATTTATTTTTATGCTACAATGTTTGATTCTTTTGTGAAAAAGATCATTAAAATTATCTTAAAGTTCATATAAATATTTAAAACATTATAAAATTGAAATTAGAGGGAAAAATACTTTAATAAACATTGCGTTATATGCTTTGCTTTTGTTATACTTGTTATTTAACCTTTCTTATTCTTGTCACTTAGAATGTTATTATAAGCGTACTTTAAATAAAGTATTTACGAACATATTTTAAATACATATGACATATTTCATTCATGAAAACATTCCATTCATTAAAATGTTCAGGAATTAATTTATAGAATAATTTGTTTCTAACATTTTAAATATTTCCATATAACATTCTCAAAATTTAAGTCTTTAATATTTTTTTAATTTATTTTTTGAAAATAATCTTTATTCCAGTAAACTAAAATCTATTAAATTGCGGGAAACACAGTGTAAGAAAATATTTTATTGCATAAAAGCTTTGCGAAATTTATTTTATGACTTAACGATACAGTTTAGTGGGGGCAGTTTAGCTACTAATAATGAAGAAGCATTTGATAGAAATGTAATTACTTTGCTGTTTCTATACTGGTTATATTACTTTTTATTATAAACATATTTTTCGTAAAGTATTTAAGAACATATTTTAAATACATATAAAATCTTCCTTCGTGATCAGATTTTCAATAAAATTTTTGAGAGCTTATTTTTAAAACAAAATCTTATAACATTTGAAATATTTCTATGTAATATCCTCAAAATTTAAATTGTTATTTTTTTAACTATTCTACTAGTAAACAATTAAATTGGCTAGACACAGAGTAAAATAATATTTTATTACGTTAAGGCTTTACGAAATTTACTTTATAATTTAACGATACAGTTTAGCTACTAACAATGAAGTTTAGAAGTATTTGATAGAAATGTAATTTTTTTCGAGAAATATCCTTATATCTTCGTTTTTTTCAATGTTCCCAACTATTAATTGCCAACGGACCACCTGTCGTAAAGTTGGGTTAGCACATTTTGTTTTGCGTTGTGTTATGTTTTGTTTAGTTTGTTTTGTTTAGTTATGAATAATGTTGGTGTGGAAGAAATACATGACATACACATAAATCTTAATCGGTGCTTATTAACAAATTAAGTTTATTATGGCAGTAGAAACTTAGGGTTGGGGGTTTACGTGTAATATTAGCCTAAACTGACTCTTACGTGAACTGTGGAGGAGAGTTACCATCTGCGGTGATTCATTGGTCTCCAGTGGCTCGTAGAAGTCCGGCTTTCAGGGGCGTTGTCATTCGTTGTTCATGGAATCATGGATCTATCGTCTTGGGTCATGGCATCGGGACTTTTCCGTCGTTGCTCATGGAGTCGGAAGTCGATGCAGTAAAATTCACTCGTCTTTCATGATCAAAGGCAAAGTCGTAAGTGGGGTGGAAAATCTTGAATTTCCCACGGTGGTCTTTTGGAATGGGGGCTGAAATTCTGCATGAATTATCATACCCACCAATTGAGATTAGCTCCACCCTTCTGGGTAACCCCTCCTAACCAATCTTTGTGTGGTCATAAAATAGCTCAGTGACGTAACTCTCCCCACATTGTAACACAGTAATAAAACCGACAACAGTCAGTCTAGCCAACTGACCAAATTGCACAAAGTACAGTATAGGTCAGATCCCCATATAAAAATTGCAACGTGTAACAGCACACTGTCACACCAAACCATTTTAATGACACAATAAAATCCATGCTGACTTTTTTTGCTGGATAATATTATATAAACTTTGCGATTTTTTGGAATTTTGTGGGGAGCCCTGGCAGTGTAACAAAACTCATGAATTGCACTTGAAATATAAGTGGCTATATAATATCAATTATCTTAATTTTTATCTTTAGTTTGTGAGCACTACAATTGCAGTGACATACCCATTAAACTCTTCCGCAAAATCTGAATTTTTGAACATATCCCTTTTTTACAAATACAAATTCATTTGTATTTATAGTAAAGACTGTGGAATTTTTTTGTGAAAAAGCAAAAAAAAGAACATTTTAATGATTGGACAATACCTTTATGGGCCACTTAAGACCTTTATCCGATCCACACGGGTTGAAAACCGTGGTTTACATAATAATTGGAATACTTATAAATAAATACAACTTTAAACGAACTCAGCTATTCTCTTTTACCGTATTAAAACCATAGAAATTTCAATGAACGTCAACTTAACCAAAATCCGTTAAAAACGACTTTTCATTTAATATTCTTATCAGCCTTCGTTCAGGCCTTCGGTAATAACATCGAAAGAGCGTTTTACCTCGAGTTGAGTTGCAACTCTTTCGCTTCCATCCCGCCCGAATTAATGGCAAATCGTTTGGCGGCGGGGAAAACTTTAAAAGACACCGGTTTGTAATTTCGAATTTAGGGTTAACTGAGTTTTCGGGAATAAACGCGAATTAGATTCGATTTCGGAATTAGGAAAAGTTCCAAGTTAACCGCCCAAGAATAAAGTTCCAAATTAACGAAGCGAATTGATTGGAGGAGCTCAGAGCGACTGCTCGGTTAGTTGGGCGGGTAAACGCGTTTTAATGGGACGGAAGAATGATTGAAAAATTAATGTGGTTATCCAGGGAAACTAACGTTTTTGATGTAGGGAAAGAATGAACCACGTCTATGGAATACATTTACGAGAGATGGACTACTAAATATATGATTTCTAATTTATAAAATAAGTTTTTTAATATTTAATATCACATGATAATTTACAAATATATATGTTTACGTTGTGTTGTAAATTAATATATCCATAACTCGTTTTTGATGTAGAGAAAGAATGAGCCACGTCTATGGAATACATTTAAGAGAGACGGACTACCAAATATAAGATTTCTAATTTATAAAATAACCTTTTTAATATTTAATACTACATGATGATTTGCAAATATAAATGTTTACGTTGTGTTGTAAATTAATATATCAATAAATCGTATTTGATGTATAGAAAGAATGAACCACGTCTATGGAATACATTTACGAGAGATGGACTACCAAATATAAGATTTCTAATTTATAAAATAAGTTTTTTAATATTTAATATCACATGATGATTTACAAATATATATGTTTACGTTGTGTTGTAAATTAATATATCCATAACTCGTTTTTGATGTAGGGAAAGAATGAGCCACGTCTATGGAATACATTTAAGAGAGACGGACTACCAAATATAAGATTTCTAATTTATAAAATAAGCTTTTTAATATTTAACACTACATAATGATTTACAAATATAAATGTTTACGTTGTGTTGTAAATTAATATATCCATAACTCGTTTTTGATGTAGGGAAAGAATGAGCCACGTCTATGGAATACATTTAAGAGAGACGGACTACCAAATATAAGATTTCTAATTTATAAAATAAGCTTTTTAATATTTAATACTACATGATGATTTACAAATATATATGTTTACGTTGTGTTGTAAATTAATATATCAATAACTCGTGTTTGATGTAGGGAAAGAATGAGCCACGTCTATGGAATACATTTAAGAGAGACGGACTACCAAATATAAGATTTCTAATTTATAAAATAAGCTTTTTAATATATAATACTACATGATGATTTACAAATATATATGTTTACGTTGTGTTGTAAATTAATATATCAATAACTCGTGTTTGATATAGGGAAAGAATGAGCCACGTCTATGGAGTACATTTACGAGAGATGGACTGCCAAATATAAGATTTCTAATTTATAAAATAAGCTTTTTAATATTTAATACTACATGATGATTTACAAATATATATGTTTACGTTGTGTTGTAAATTAATATATCAATAACTCGTGTTTGATGTAGGGAAAGAATGAGCCACGTCTATGGAGTACATTTACGAGAGACGGACTACCAAACGTAAGATTTCTAATTTATAAAATAAGCTTTTTAATATCACATGATGATTTACAAATATATATGTTTACGTTGTGTTGTAAATTAATATATCAATAACTCGTGTTTGATGTAGGGAAAGAATGAGCCACGTCTATGGAGTACATTTACGAGAGACGGACTACCAAATATAAGATTTCTAATTTATAAAATAAGCTTTTTAATATTTAATATCACATGATGATTTACAAATATATATGTTTACTTTGTGTTGTAAATTAATATATCAATAACTCGTGTTTGATGTAGGGAAAGAATGAGCCACGTCTATGGAGTACATTTACGAGAGACGGACTACCAAATATAAGATTTCTAATTTATAAAATAAGCTTTTTAATATTTAATATCACATGATGATTGACAAATATATATGTTTACGTTGTGTTGTAAATTAATATATCCATAACTCGTTTTTGATGTAGGGAAAGAATGACCCAGGAAAAAAAAGTCAGCATAAAACCTTCATCAAAATTTTGAAATTGAGGGTTTTTTACAGGAAAACTGCAGTTTTTTTTAAGATCTATAAAATTAAAGGTTTTTGTTTCAATGTCCTTCATAAAAACTGCAAAAAACTATCATAAAAACCTGCAAAAAGCCTTCAATTTTCAATCATGAAGAGAAAATGCAGATATTTTAAAGGTTTTATGCAGAAAAATTAAAAACTTCAAAAAAACTGCAGTTTTTTTGTTTCAATATCCTTTATAAAACCTTCAATAAACCTTCAATTTGACAATTTTGATAAAGGTATCATGCTGCCTTTTTTTGCTGTGGAGCCACGTCTATGGAATACATTTACGAGAGACGGACTACTAAATATAAGATTTCTAATTTATAAAATAAGCTTTTTAATATTTAATACTACATGATGATTTACACATATATATGTTTACGTTGTGTTGTAAATTAATATATCAATAAAAATAAAACGCATTATATAAAAAGTATTGAAAGTGATTTCGGTTAATTCGGATTAAAACGAAATCATCCCAGCAAAAAAAGTCAGCATAAAACCTTCATCAAAATTGTCAAATTGAAGGCTTTTTGGAGGTTTTATAAAGGATATTGAAACAAATAACAGCAGTTCTTTTGAAGTTTTTAATTTTCCTGCATAAAACCTTTTAAATATCTGCATTTTTAATTCCTGATTAAAAATTAGAGGTTTTTTGCAGGTTTTTATGAAGGTTTTTTACAGTTTTTATGAAGGACATTGAAACAAAAACCTTTAATTTTATGGATCTTCAAAAAAACTGCTGTTTTCCTGCATAAAACCTGCGATTTAAAAATTTTGATGAAGGTTTTATGCTGACTTTTTTTGCTGGAATTTTTAATACTTTTTATATATTGCGTTTTATTTTTATTGATATATTAATTTACAATACAACATAAACATATATATTTGTTAAATAATCATGTATTATTTTTTGTTATATGCAGGAAGGGGGTTGAATAATATTTAAGTATCGTGGATTAAGGGAAGACCCGGGAACACTGCCTCTTAATTTTGAATTATACTCAAATGAAGAGGACATCACATCACCTGGCGACTATTATCCACTTTTCCTCACAACAAGCAACTTGATGATATTTGGACACGACAGTTTTAACGTGCACCAGCCGAATATCCAACAGTATACAGCGGAATACAGAGAATAGTAAGAGTTTTAAACGTCACATCCATGTTAATCCTTCTTCTTGTACACTTAAAATTTCGAGTAATACCTTAAAAATACAGTACTGTAAGGCCTTGTGATCAAACAATTTTAATTTTTGACTTTGAAGACAAAAAAAATATGTACTGCTACTATTCATCAGCAAGAGCTCTTTTTTTTTATTTCTGTTTCGATTCTGAAATCTCGCCAGTTCATTTCGAAGGTGATTATTTACGTTTTAAACAACCATTTTTTAAAATTTCCAAAAATAAAAAAAAAGAGTAGGTACCTACAAATTATTATAAAGTTGGTAAAATAAAAAATACCTAAAGGCAAGTCATTTTTGCACAATTTCTGCTCTGAAAGAACACGTTAATTGACGGTTCTTTCTTTGATTGATACATTTTCTTTAAAAAATCTTTAACAAGACGAAAACAACGTTGAGACAAAAGACCATGGCATGTTGAATTTTGTTTTAAGTGTTCAAATTTCTTAGAACTTTGAAATAACTACCTTAGTAAATAGAATCAATGCTTCTATTTTCAAAAATGTCTAAATACAGTTAAAAAGTCATAATAAATAAATGAAAAATGATAAAAAATTATATACTTACAGATTCTAAAAGGCATGAGTTTGGGTGAGAATGAGACAAAAATCCAGAAACGTATATTGCAAACACGTGTTGTAAATTATGTTCTGAAATCAGTGATGCCGGAAAGACACTTTATCAGTTGGGCATATAAACTACCTCTGACTTCAAAGTTTGCACTATTTAGTCCAATTGTGAATTTATTTTATCTTCCAAAGTCTGAGAATATATAGTATTTTCTTTATGTAATGTTTGCCTTTAACAGGGTAACACTATAAGCCATAACAACTCTTTTTGAAAAAATGCCTATATTCACCCAATTCCGCGGTAACGAGAATCGAATTCGTAACCCTCCGATTACGAGCTCCAACCACAGACCACTCCAACTTCGTTTTTAGATAAAACTGTTTTTTAAACTAAGCAAGTCTTATTATTTATTAATTATACAACGATGCCGGTACAATTAGATTGGATAGGATTGAATTGTACGCGTTTTCATAGTTATCATTTCCGATTTTTTGCTAAACCCTTTACAAAATAATATTATTAACTTTCTCTCTTGATGCATTCAAAACTAAATCCACACCATGAGTTTAATTATTAATAATTCACAAACATTTTATAAATAAACAAAACTAACAAAGTTTGTATGAATAATTTAATGCAAATAAACACATTATTAGGTTAGAATTATATGCGATTCAAATACGTCACATTTCTTTCGTAGAAGGTTTCATACGTCACATTTCTGTGTAAAGAGGTAACAAACTTGTATAAAGAGAAGATACGTCGGAGGTTTTAATGAGGTTTTCTGTTTGTCTTGCTATCATTTTAACAAATCTTTAGTATTTTATTTATATTTTCGCTCTCCTTTGAGCCCTTATTGGAGCCACCAGACATCAAAATCGATGCAGCTTTTTAATTTAATTTTTAATTAGGCTATAGTAAAATCTTTAATAATTATATATGCATCAAAAATATATTATCCGAGCTTATGTATTGATAATTTTGATATATCGTTCATGTGCTGAAATTTGACATACATTCCCGATATTTAATTTTTTTTTATAAGATTTAATAAAAAAAATTATAAACTAGCACGGTAAAGTTTAAAACTTACTAAAATAAATTATTTGCTTTTGAATCATCAATAAAGTAAAGTGCACATATTTTCTATACCAAAAACAGAACTTTACCCCCGCCCCCCTCGACTTTACATTTCATGTAAAAGTATACATCTAGGCTGCAAATTAATCGAATTTTATAGAAAAGTGGCAGTTGTTATGTCCTTGTTGACTTTATGCAGGAATATAGTTTACTTAGAGATTTTCTCGTATAACTTTGCAATACATTACCGCATTTCAATACAAGAATTAATTTTATAAAATGACAAAAATAATAAATAACTCACTCTAACCAGCAGATTAATTTTCTTGTAGTATAATTGTCTAGACTATACAACAATGTCTTTTACGCACTCAAATTCCATCAAAAGGGTTATTAGTTTAATTCGTTTAGATTCCCATACAATACATTTTTTTACTATTCATTTAGAATATCCTTAACCCTTTAAAAAGTTAGAAAAAGGGCAAAATTGTAAAGTTGTTTGCCCTGAAAACTAAATTACTTTTAATTTTAAATGATTGTATATTACATTTTTATTATTTTAATAGGTATAGTTTAAGAAATATCCCAAATAGGTATAAAAATTCTCTAACACTTAAGATTTGAAAAACATTTTAACATCGAATATTTTTGGTAAATTTAAAAGTTTTGTGTATTGCCAGAAAAAACTTGAAGTCCTTGGACGACTTAAGTCGTTTAGCTCCGTCAGACAGTTAATAATTAATGTTTATAATATACTTAAAGACAATTTTATGCACAAAAGCGTTTAACACAAACCAATACCTACTGCTTGTGAACCACAACACACGAACAAGCATATTCAATACTAAAATCGGTACATTTTATATGATAGTACATGTATTTATGACCCAGTAAAAATAATATAAATGGAATAAAAGTCTATAAGTATTCGAAATTTTTAATTACTTTACATACAACTATACAAAAATTACATCAAAAAGTATTTTTGAATTAAACATTTAGAGGTATTGATTTTTAAAATAAAACTAACTACTTTTTCAAAAATAAAAGTAGATTACGTTCATTACTTAAAATTCTAAATTATCTTCTTTTTGTTTACAAAATATGAAATTCTATAATACAATGTATCGCATTTTAGTAAACTATTGAAATTAGAATTTTCTGAAGGAAGTAAAATTCATATCTTTAGGTATGATATTCCAATATTTATTTCCATATCACACTCAAAGTCAATCTTTTAGTTTATTTGTTGAAAATAAACGTATTAACACATTATGTGGATACATTTTCGAAAATGTTTCTTCATTCCTACTCCGGTGAGGTTATAAACACAATATCTAATGAGAATCACAGACATATTTCTTGAATAATTTATATCGTAAGATATAAAGTGTTGTATACATTTCTTATCCTATTGAAAAAATTTATACTTTTCCATAAATTCTGTATATATTTATTGGGTTTATAGTGTTACATTACTGGTTTCTCTATCTCTAATAATAAATGTTTTTAACTTTAAATGGCTAATGTGCACTATAAATATTTTACTTTAGAAAAAAACTTTAAAATTTAACAGATACTAATTTGTTTCAGTATTTGTTATTGGGAATGTGTGAAAAACTAATTGGGTTATATTATGCTTAAAGACGAAAATATATTTAAAAATTGTAATTTTACCCCACCTCCCAAATATTTAGATGTTTAATAAATATTTAGATTTCAATCTCTCCTAAGACAACAGGCATATTTTTATTAAGATAAGCATATTTAGAATTTATGGTTTTAAAAATAATCATTTGATTGTTTATAATTACCAAAAGTTGAGTGGAAGTTTTAAAATTACGGCAATAATTTGTCTTTCACGTAACGCTGATAATTAACTTGCATTTTAAAAAGAGAATAACGCAACTGAATTGCAATAATAACTCCAACTAAACTTTCACCTAGAAAAACTCATTATTTTTAATAGAAGCTCATTAGAAAATTATTATTCAGCAAACTTAGACTATATAATACGTTATAACTTTTAATGATGAAAATACATATTTTTGAACTTTACTAGAAAAGGTAAGAGTTGACATTGCAATGCCATCGACGTTTTATTAAAGTGAAATATTTTAATATGAAACACTTATCAAAATATGTAATGTAGGAATAAAATTCTAATAGAAACACATTTTCTTCAGAACTTTGTGTCTGCGAATCGTTATTTGTTTGTAATACATACTATAATTGGAGACTAGGGCTAAACGAAATAAAACTTAATACGTACTTACATTAGAAGTTTTCAAATATTAAACTCCAGACTTACCTATAAAGAAAAATACATAACAGTTAAAAAAAATGTTCATAGATGTATTTTAAACAATTTTTTTTATAATATAGTACTATATTGCATGTTTTCAAATTGTTTGTAACATAACGTTAAACGATCATTGACTATGTATATATACACGATTTAAATCTTCTGACTCAACATTAATATGTTATTCAAAATAATAATATAAGTAAAATCAAAAATTTGTAAAATTTATCTTCAAACCTTTTTTAATAAAAAAATAATTAACAATTTTTTAAATAAATAGTTACCAAATCAATGATGTAAACTTTTACTAGGTCTTAATAATTATTAAAAAACACATAATCTTATTCATTATTAACAAACACATAATCTTATTCATTATTAATAAACACAAAATCTTATTCATTATTAATAAACACAAAATCTTATTCATTATTAACAAACACATAATCTTATTCATTATTAACAAACATAAATGTCACTATTAGTAACTAAAATTGCTTTTGATTGACTGGAAATTGTTCAATAAGTGTTTAGAAAGAAGAACAACATCCATGTTTTGAAATATTGGATTTTAAATATTAAAAGTTTTTCATAACCAACAAAATATTTTTGTAAAATTTGAAGACGAAAATATTAATTGGGGCATTTTGCAGGAGTCTTTTTCGTCAAAAATGACGAACATTTCTTCCAAAATGAGTATGCAGTTTTAACAGCATTAGTGGTATTTCACCCCAACCAAATCTTAAACAAAATATCTTCTTCAAAATTATATGTATAATGGTGCTCAAAGTTATTTAATTGCGAATATATATACCATTTTAAATTTTAAAAATTCTTTTGTAATCCCAATATATCCTTTGTTTATTCTGAAAAAAAGACTAAGCTAAAGATTTTAAAAGCAGAACTGCATTCAATTACAATGAAACATTTTCCCTTCTTAGCTTAAAGTTAATTTTGATTCACAGTTTATGTTCCATATTCGGATAATAATACCGCATAAAAACAAAAGCTCCAGGAAGCAACTTAACTGTTCCAATATCCAGAGCAATATAAATCACGCAGAGGGATATCCAGGTTTCAGTAACCAAAACATCCGGCAAAAGCAAACAGTTAATTAGATACATAATCCGTTACATTAAGGCAACTGCTACAAAATAAAGATAATCGTTAGCAACACAGAACCTAAACGAACACATCCAAAATGTCATAACTTACCGGGATTACTCTAGACTTTTATTAATGTCGACGCTGGGAAATAAATGTAAACACAAAATCCCTATAGGTTTACCAGATGAAATATATCGAAGAACCCACCGAAATATTAAAGCTACACAAAATGACGGCCATAAAGGGCGCTAAGCCTAACTGTGTTAAGCCTAACTCTATTCCAGCTTTCTCTTATTATGTATTTAACCCAGATAAGACTGCGATTCGAAGAAATTTCGGGATGCGAAGTGTAATCTTCAGGATGCAGGTGATTAGATGGAATTAATACTAAGAATGTGGTTTAAAATTAAT
Source organism: Troglohyphantes excavatus (assembly GCA_963932185.1). Lineage (NCBI taxonomy): Eukaryota > Metazoa > Arthropoda > Arachnida > Araneae > Linyphiidae > Troglohyphantes > Troglohyphantes excavatus. Next base: position 38,096,025 of record OZ010668.1, on the reverse strand, counting down.
GAGGAGTGCTTAAATGGCCTTCAAGTTAATCCCTAATTTTTATCTGCTAGGAATGACACATCTGGTTCAAGGTAGCATTATTTGTGATAATTGAATGAAGTAATGTATCTATCTCATTGAATTAGATTAATACTAATTAAAATACATGTTACATTTATTGTATCTTCTTAGGTTAATTACAGTTTATTAATTGGATTTAGTAAGGTAAATTATTTAAACAAACTAATTACATACGCATTTTTGTCTTTTAAGTTTTATTTATACTTCCGTCGATTAATCTTCAATTTTATATATTTATATTATTAGTTTCTTCAGTTTTTGTTTTTGATATTTACATTATTTTATTTTTTTCTGGTGATTTGATTTCTTGTATTTGAGTCACAAGCTACTTAGAAAATTAATAAATAACTGCAGGTAAATGCATTCTGTATGCAACAGTGTGATTATGTTTTAAATGTCCTGCACAATTACGAAAATATATTTCAGTGAAAAATGACACTTGTAAATCATTTATACTTAACTACGTTATAAACACACTGTCATTTTTTTAGGTGAAACTTTTTAAATAATTAATTGTTAATTATAGAATTTACTTTTACATTAAATACGAATTATTATTATGAACATTACAAAACACTTTTTACATCAAAAACATAATTATCACAATTAACATGACAATAACTTGTAGATATTTTTAACTAAATTGACATATTTGCTAAAATAAAACAGAATTAATAAATTATAACTTAAGATAATTAATGTCGTAAGAATTATTTAAAATCAGTTATGTGTATCAATTTTTATGTGTTAGATCTATATTTTTATTATCCACGTTTACAACATTTTTATACATGTGAAAATAAAACAAAATGGTATTAAGATAAGTATATAAATGCCTTAGATCACATATATTATACATTAAATACATTACAAAAACACATGCATAACTCATATGTACTATAAGGCATTTCAATGTGATATTTTTTATCCTTTTAATGTTTCTTTCAAGTATTTCCTATTTTAGTTTTTAGAGTAGTAAGTATAGTGAAAAACAATTTCACTCAATCAACAAGAAATTATTTTTTGGAAATTGTAATTTGTGTGTGTTATCGTAATTTATGTGTATGTGTCAATGTAATAATGCCATTACAATAGATCTGCACTATCTCATGGAATCTGCTATTTTATTTTAGATATGTATAAACTTAATTTTTATACATTTATGAAAGGTGACATTTTACCTCGCTTTTAAACAAATTGACCAATTCCACTTATTGTAAAAATTTTAATATATGCGGCACATTGAAGTCTTGAATTGGTATACAATTATTAAAGTTCATATATTTGTTTTTGCTTTGTTTCTAAAGCTTAGTCATAAATAGAAGTGCAATTTAATAGCTTTTATCTTCAAGATTATTAAAATACTTTTCTGAAACAGCTTTACGTCAATATTATACATTTCATCAACTTCACATTTACAGTCTTTCTAATATAAATTATATTTCATAAATTATGCACCACGAAATGGCAAAGGCGATTGCAATTTAATAAGCAAAGAGTTGCATTCCTAGTATATTTTTTTATGTTCCTCTCGTATGTAAATGCCTAAGTGCACTGATATTACAAGTTGCAAATACCTAATTTTTCAGGGCAGCCATTTCTAAGTCAGAGTTTAATGCCGATTAAAATATTCGCTTTTCAAATACTACTACAATTATGAGTTATGCATGTGTTTTTGTAATGTATTTAATGTATAATATATGTGATCTAAGGCATTTATATACTTATCTTAATACCATTTTGTTTTATTTTCACATGTATAAAAATTTTGTAAACGTGGATAATAAAAATATAGATCTAACACATAAAAATTGATACACATAACTGATTTTAAATAATTCTTACGACATTAATTATCTTAAGTTATAATTTATTAATTCTGTTTTATTTTAGCAAATATGTCAATTTAGTTAAAAATATCTACAAGTTATTGTCATGTTAATTGTGATAATTATGTTTTTGTACTACAATTAGATATTATTATAACGACTTGAATGAATTAACTTTTCATCTCTCGACGAAAACTTATATTGTAGATAGACTCACGAGCTGTGTTAGATTGAGAAAAAAAGGCGGAACTCGTGCTTTAAAAAGAGCAGACATCTGCGTTCTTTTTTTCCCTTCCTTTTTTTCAACTTGGTGCGTTGTGTTGTGAAATCCTAGTTGACTACTAGTTGTAGTTAAAAGTGTATTTTCGTTGGATCGTCTTTATTAATGATACTAATACCCACTTCACCATGCTTTGAATTACGCTAATACTTCACACTAAATATAATCTAATTTAAATAAATCGAATTAGCTCTTACCTTAGCACAAAAATGCACCTAACAAATATATGTCCTAAGGCTATTACTATAAAGTTCTTACATATCTCCCCCTCTTCCGTTCCAAAACCATTTTAAGAAGACATAAATGACACAAGTATGCAAGTGTCTAAGATTATTTCAAAGCGGGCGGTGCATTTAAAAAAAAAATTTACTTATAAATGAGTACTTGAACCTACTGAACCTTCTCAAACATGAGCAGTGTGATTTAATATTGCTAATCTCAGCTTCTGTTCAATCCATTTCAACAAAGTGACCTCACAAACTTAAAATAGTTGTTCAGAATATGGTTTTCCACTTTATTTGATGTCGATTTAGTAAATGAAAACTGAGTTATTACAATTCAATGATCTTATTTCCCATTCTTTTACATAACATTTTTAAATTTCTTCAGGTTATAACTTCTTCAAGGCGCTCTGATAATTTAACATTGGACTGCGGTGCCTGAGGATCTGGGTTCGATTCCTGGTAAATCTTGGTTATAATTGTCGATATTTATAAAAAGTGAATTATAAAGGCAACCTATGTAAGCAAGCATCTGCTCTTTTTATCCAATGTACTCATTTTTGAGTACATGTCTTTTTCAAATTGATAGTTATGTATTTGGAGTCATGATAACCATCGAATGTACTCAAACATGAGTACATTTCACTTATTTTCTAGTACCAATTTTTATCAGTGCATGTTCAGACAATATTACCTCTTTGTTGAACTAAGTAGCAACTAACTAGCTATTTATGTAACGTCGTCTATCATATTCAGTACATGCTTCAAATGGATTCCTTAAGCTTTGATTTGTGTGACGTCTGTACTTTACACAAAAGCAAGTATTCGTACCCTTCGAGCATGAATGGACAGATGTAGAGCGAATATGACGTCATAATCGTGAAACCAACATCTCAGACCGAATGGCCTCAAACACGTGACTTCTTTTCAAAATTATGAATTAAAAAATACTCGCGATTGGCTGATGAATTGGGAAATGCTTAACAGTGAAAATTTATTAATGGAATGACGCAATTTACCACGTGTCTGAGGCCATACATGTTGGCCTCACTTTGACGTTAGCGAGATTATAACATTATGTGTTCTCTACAACGAAGGATCCATGCTCGAAGTTCGTACCATAGAGTAATGATATAAATAGAGGAATAAAAATGCTGATTTCCGTGTGTCCAACATTGAAACCACGTGATAGGTGGAAATGCCAATTCATTCAATATTACTTGGCAGGCCTTGGCGACTTTAAGAACTAAACGAGATCGAAGTATTGTAATAAGGTTTTGTGTTTAATTTTGTATTTAAATATCGTTTTTTTGAACGAGTGTCACAATTTAAGGGAGTTTAACAGATATATTAAGGATATTTTTCTTACTTTGTAGTTTTGAAATAATTGCGTTACGTTTTTATGTAAACAATTTACCATAAGCGAAGTTCTTTCAATAGTTATTTTGTATACTTCAATAAGAAAATATAAACAATAAAACCTGAGAAATATAAAGAGTTTCGCTTCTTCGAGTATTGAACACAAATAAATTATTTTCGTTTCGTAAATTATCTTCGTTATGAAGAGGAAATATTTAGCGCATATTGTTTGAAAACTAGTTAATACGTACATATATGTTAAAAAGTTGAATACGGGCAGAACTCCTTATCACCAAAAAAGAAGAAAGTGCGCCAAATTTGAAACTCCTGCAGATGTCTGAACGCCAAATGTGGCAGCGCTATAACCACGTGATTAGGTTTTTCTTTTCAATGTTGACACCGCGGCCTTACGAGAGTCTGGCATTGAAGGCGCTCTCTATTTAATATTACAACTCTCTGGTTCGTACCGCAATCACACGAGCATATGAATCATTTGGAAGATTAAATTCTTCTTTTTATAAGAACTACTTTTAAATCCAATTATCATGCATATTTAACATTACCAAATAAATCCCTGCATGCCTATACCTCTGATTCCCTTATATTTCAGGTATAATTAAAACCCTTCGAGTCCCTCTCTATGGGACCATTAATTCATGACCGCAATTCTCTCCGACATGGACAGGTATGAAATATGATACATAATCAAATCCCAATTTTCTCATCCAATTAGCAAAGACGAGATATCTCCAAGGACTCTTAATCCCTGCCTTCCAATCAATTATTTAAAGTCGAAATTCAAATTGCGGAAGAAAAGGACGTCCTGTTAGAATCGATCGCGCTCCGTCATAACGACGTGGAAGCCCTTTTTTCTTTCCAGGTGTAATTTGTAATGGCTTCCTTCTCTGTGACGTTGCCTGATATTTCTTGATTTATCCTTTAGAAATATGCTGGGGAAATTATTCACTCTAGTGATGTTAGGTTCGAAAAAAGGAGTACTTTTGACATGGGGCCTTTTCACGTGAGCGTGATAAATCGAGCGCACTTTATTTGGCCTGGGTTAGTAATACGTAGGGGGCGCTGTCGTCGCGTTGAAAATTGTGTTTCAGTTTGTTTCTGTAATGGGGTTTTATTAAGTTTATGTATGTGTTGTGTGTTATAGTGAGTTTGTGATTGGTATATTGTACGAAAATAATTTTAAAAAAAGTATACCCCAGCAAAAAAATTAAGCATAAAACCTTCATCAAAATTTTAAAATTGAAGGTTTTATACATGAAAACTGCAGTTTTTTTGAAGATCTATAAAATTAAAGGTTTTTGTTTCAATGTCCTTCATAAAAACTGTAAAAAAAAAATTCATAAAACCTGCAAAAACCTTCAATTTTTAATCATGAAGGGAAAATGCAGATATTTTAAAGGTTTTATGCAGGAAAATTAGAAACTTCAAATAAACTGCAATTTTTTGTTTCAATATCCTTTAGAAAACCTTCAAAAAGCCTTCAATTTGACAATTTTGATGAAGGTTTCATGCTGACTTTTTTTGTTGGGACACTATAGGTCTAAATTAACTTGTGCACCCAAATTTTAAACTTACACTGTTGAACATAAGTACTCAAAAATAAGTAAACTGTACTCATTTTCGAGTGCATTCGATGCTTATCATACTCCGAATACATAAATTTCATTTTTGAAAAAGACAATGAGTACAAAGATTAAAAATGAATAAAAAGAACAGTTGATTGCCCACATAGGCTGCCTTCATAAATTACTCTCAATAAATATCGATAATTACAACCAAGACTTACCAGGAATCGAACCCAGATCCCCAGGCAACGCAGTCGAACGTTAAATTATCAGGGCGCCTTGAAGAAGTTAAAAACAGAAGAAATGTTAAAAGGTGTACCAAAGGAATGGGAAGTAAAATAATTGAGTTGCATTAACTCAATTCCCATTTAAGCAAATCGACAACAAATAATGTAGAAACCATCTTCTGAACAACTACTTTTATTTTATCAGGTTTTACTAAAATAGATCGAACAAAATCTGTGATTAGCAATTTTAAACCATACTGCTCATTTTTGTGAAAGTACGGTTACTTAAATTCGAGTACATCATTGCTCATTTACGATGCAATTGTACCCAAAGAAAATCGAGTAGGTTCAAGTACTAATTTTAAGTATATTTTTTACAGTGTAGGTATACTGAATTTTATTTGTGTGGCAAAAAAAAATCACGAAGCAGAAACTGGATCGCAAAACGAGATCGATCGGCGCGGTTAAACTTGAATCCATCTTCTCATATCAGACATCTTACACTTTAATTCTTAACGAGTCGCATAGCTCTCCAGACTTTTGATGAATTTTTTTATTTAAATGTATCGGGTTATATCCGTAATTTTTCATAAGATTTCGGTAACTCCGTAGTTCGGTGTCGTTTCCATAAAAACTACGGTCAATCCGTAGAAGTTGTCATTACTTTCAATAATATCAACAATTACAACCAAGCCTTACCAGGAATCGAACCCAAGAACCCCTCTGATTTCCTAGGGTGTATTTATTAAAGATATCAACATAGATTCCGATCTATTCGCATAAATGATTAACATTCAGCTACAAAGTTGAACTTCAAGAATAGCATTTATTTATTTACTTTTTGTGTATGATTTCTTATCCTTCTAATCGCTTAAGATTAATAATATTTTCTGTTTAATATTAAAGTAATGTTTCGGATGTTTTACGATTAAATCCATTCAAACCCAAATGTATTAGCATTCCGAATACCATCTCAGTTAAATATCGTTATTCTAAAACTATTTCTAATAACACTGTGTGCACTACGAACTTTAAATAAATTCCTGTAACATGATTTCAGTATATTGGGTCTTTTAAAACAGTAATTAATTTAAAGTACCTCTATACAAAATAATTTTTGAGTATAATTGTCTCAAAGTACTATTCCTTAAAAGAACATTCGATTAGTATTTAACTTTCAGAAAAAAAATCAACGTTTCCGAAATTTGAAGCTGCAACATAATTACATTTATGTTCCTTGCGAGTAATTTTTCGGAAATAATTCCAAAAGATTATGGAACTTAATTTCTTTAAGAATATTTCTAAAAGTAAAATAGAATAATATTACTCCAATTTTTGAAAAAGAACACCAGATGCCACCCTAAATATTAAAATAAATTTTGTTAGAGTCGAGTGTTGCCATTTTCCTAGATTTAAATAATCGTCTTTATAAGTGTTCTGGAACAGAAAGACATCAAACAAATAAAAAAAAATATGTATCAATTTAAATCGTTTGCTATTCGTTTTGTTGCCTCCAAATCGGGAACGTACGTAAAAGCAGATTACGAATTACAAATTTTACGAAATTATGTTTACTGGTCCAAGAAACTTTTAAAGATTACTCCTTCTAAAAGCATCGAAACATTAAACATAGATTTGAATAATTAGAATTATTTTAAGAAAACTATTGTGTTCGAAAATTTCGTTTCGTTAGAAAAATGCAAATGAAATTTCTTTATTCCACAAACAAACGATTATCATTCAATTATAACATTCTGTTTAAGCTTTAGAATATAAAAATGTAATTTCCAAGGATTAACTGCTTGCTCTTCTGTTTTAAACAAAAACAATATTATTTCCTAATAATGCTTACTAATTTGAATTTAAATATCTTCCATTCTAATTCTAACTTTTAAAAGAAAATAGAAAATTAATGTTGGCAGGCACTAATTTGTATTGTTATACCTCCAAGAACGATTTTACGGTCAGAAAATGGAATAAAACTGTTTTCTGTTTTGTAAAAACATTCATGCGCCTTCATTTACTTTCATCAAATAAATACAATTTGTGTACAAGAATAGTGATTTATTAATTATTAAGAAACCGTTAGAAATAAACAATAGTTGAGTGAAGTTATTATCGGCCTGAAGTTATTATCGGCCTGAAGTTATAAATATGATTTAAAATAAATACAACATAAAATACACATACTTTAGCAATAATATTTAATTTAAATTTTATAAATTAACAATGAATGTTATAAACTACGAAATAAAAAAAAACTTGTCATTGTGTTCTACTTCAATAAATAATTTAATTTATATTAAAGTGATTTGCGTCCATTGTTCGGAAATGTAGTAAACAAAATATATCAATTAAACATATATAATTAAATTTAATCTAATATATTGTCTGGGGTACACGTCTTTTCTTTTCTTCGTATTCTCTAGTCTAACGTATCCTCTGGGTTTAACAACGTTAAAAAATATTTTTTTGATGTGACGCACTTTAAATGACGCTCAAGGTCGTATATATACAGTGGTGAACTAAGGTGTCAAAAAGGTGTTCCAGAAGAATGGGAAGCGAGATAATTGAATTATAATAACTCAGTTTCCATTTAAGCAATCGACATCAAATAATGTGGATAACCATCTTCTGAACAACTATTTTAAGATTGTCAGGTCGCTTTGTTAAGATGGCTTGAACAGAAGCTGAAATTAGCAATAATAAATCACACTGCTCTTTTTTTAGAAAGTACAATTGCTTAAATTTGAGTACGACATTGCTCATTTACGATGCAATTGTACACAAAAAAAATGAGTATATTCATGTATTGATTTTTAAGTACTTTTACGGTGTAGTAAAGAAAAATGGTGTTATTCTGTTTCGGATTTGTTTGGACTTGTATTTCTTGTATACCCTATTTTTTGACAACAGTTGTCATATTTATTCAATTGAACTAAATCATTTCACTTCTAAAATAACTTTAAAGTGAGTTTATAGATAATGTTAATTATAATAATCACAAATCTTTGAATAAACTTAATAGACCATCCGAATAAAGTATCCAGTAGCAGTATTTTTAAAGAATTTGGTTCTTCTGCTGATAACTCGAATTACAGAAAAGTCGAGTAAATTCCTAGTGTACGGTGCCTACTTGGCGCGATTCTGAAAATTGGCGCCAAAGCCATGGCAAGCAACGTGAAACGGTACGAAAAAAAAGTAGGGTTGCCGTACATCATGATATTGCTAAGAACGTTGTGAAATAGTGTTGCCAACACATAAAATTTATCGCCCACCAATTGTCGCCAAATCACCTTTGGCGGGGGCACCGTACACTAGGAATTAACCAAAAGTCTTATAAATTACACGTAAATTGTTCAATATCTTAGCTCCAGAAAATATGAAAGTTATTAAAAAATGTTTCCACAAATAACCTTCAACTATAATTTTTTTTATGTTGTTAAATTTTTAATTTCAAATTTAATTAAAGTGGCGCCATTTTCATTTCAAATGAACGTCATATATACAATGTTTTGTAATTAAAACGCTTTAAATATAAATTTACTTCCTTCTTTTAAAACCAAGAAAAGTACAACTAAAGGTTTGGGTTTCATTATACTCTAAAAAACACAAAAATAATTATTTTCCGCCTTTTAAATTGAAAAATACATTATTTATTTTTCATTGTTTATCTAGCTTAAGTCTAAATAAAGAATTATTTTCATTGCATTTTCTTTTAATATGTCAAGATTTCATTTATGTAAATACACGGGGGCAAAATAATTATTCGAAAACACCCTAAATACATTGTTTAGTTTGTGTACGTTTAGTTTGTGATTTTGTTATGTGTATTTAAATTATTTTTAAGTTAGGAAGTTATTTTTTAAGTAGTGAATATTTTAATTATCATAAATTATTTTCCATTTTACCTAACAACTCTATCAATTTGGCTATAGTAAACTAAATTTACTAAAATATAAATTTCATTCAGAGCGATCTTTCTAACTGATATTTATGCATTTTTATTTATCTGAAATTTTATATATGTTTAATAGATTAAGGTGGGTTAAAATAGATAGTGAGGGTAAAATGGGTATATTGAAATGAAATATAAATTACATAATGTTATATTCATACTTTTATTATGTTCCTTTTTTTTTAAATACTTTGCTGAGATGTACACCATTAAGGAGTACATTTGAGCATTAAATAAAATTTGTGTGTGATTTAAATCAAATCCAAAAGACGATTTGTTTGATTCTACAAAAAAGAAACTTGTAATAGTGTGATGTATGAAAATTTATAAAAACAGAGAAAGTCAATAGAAATGAAACATTTTAATACATTCCAATGAAAAAATTAGGAAAATATCTATTATTTAGCTTTTTTTTCAATGATTTGATAGGTGGGGTAAAATTCAACGTATATTGCTTCCCATTCTTTGGGCACACCTTTCTAACATTACTTCTGTTTATAACTTCTTCACGTCGCCCTGGTAGTACAACGGATAAGACACTAGAGTGCGGTGCCTGAGGATATGGGTTCGATTCCCCGTAAGTTTTAGTTGTAATTGTCAATATTTATTGAAAGTGATTTATGAAGCCAGCCTATGTCGGCAGCCTACTGTTCTTTTTATTCACTTTTACTGGTTTTTGAAGAATCTACATATACTACTATCTAATAAGAATCTACATATACAACATATCTACATATCTAATAAGAATCTATATATACTACATATCTAATAAGAACCACATATCTACATATCTAATAAGAACCACATATCTACATATCTAATAAGAATCTACATATACTACGTATCTACATATCTAATAAGAATCTACATATACTACATATCTAATAAGAATCTACATATACTACATATCTAATAAGAATCTACATATACTACATATCTAATAAGAATCTACATATACTACATATCTAATAAGAATCTACATATACTACATATCTAATAAGAATCTACATATACTACATATCTAATAAGAATCTACATATACTACATATCTAATAAGAATCTACATATACTACATATCTAATAAGAATCTACATATACTACATATCTAATAAGAATCTACATATACTACATATCTAATAAGAATCTACATATACTACATATCTAATAAGAATCTACATATACTACATATCTAATAAGAATCTACATATACTACATATCTAATAAGAATCTACATATACTACATATCTAATAAGAATTTACATATATAATAAGAATCTACATATACAACATATCTACATATCTAATAAGAATCTATATATATACTACATATCTAATAAGAACCACATATCTACATATCTAATAAGAATCTACATATACTACATATCTACATATCTAATAACAATCTACATACTCCATCCAGAAACTCTGAACAAACCCAATAGCATCTAACATCATAATATCCCACACTATCTAATATATCACAACTCCATTGAATTCGTACCATTTCTGTCAGAAACCCATTCAGCCATGCGATCTCTAAAATGGATTCATTGGAACGGCAAGTCTCCTTGGCAGCACTGTGAGATAGGGACTCGTCATGTTTATCACAGTGTCCTAGACTCAGCCGTGCAAGTGATCAGGGGAGGGGGTAAGTGAGCTTTCATTGCAGATTCGTCTGGGGAACCTTGACCTCACTTGATAGGCAAACAAACGGAATGGGCTTTCCAGGAAGACTTTCGGGGTGAATGCCGATGCGGAGTTGATGAAGACGATTGCCTTACGTATTCGTATGAGGGATTTAATTCAGATAATAGTAGAGATAAATCTGTGGGTGGCTGTGTAATCTGTGGAAATATCGGGTATTATGTGGGTTGGATGAGTTTAATGAATTTTTGGAGTATTTAAAATAATTTCGCACATGAGGTATTTTGCATTTAATATTTCTATAAAAATCGGGTTGGCACAGTCCTACTGTAATGTAAGAATTGTTTCGTGAATATTTTATACGCGCGCCTGCTCCTTCTTGCGTCTTTGGTAACTCTAGATATATCCGCTATTGTCATAAGTGTAGGTTTCTTAGTATCATTTTGATCGCCTAGAACTGTTCTTTCGACCCGTTTAAGTTTCATTTTCCGCAATCGATTGAATTTCAGAGTGGTATATTTGGGCTTCAAATGGAAATATTTTCAAATCCTCACTTTCCACGCGAAATAGCTTAAACTGTCAACTAGTAAGATACAATTGCAAAACATACTTTTTCTTCCATTTAAGTACACATACGCCACGATCCATTGATTAGAACTGAAGTTGCAGTTTGTCTCTATCCACCCCCCCCCCCCCCCACACACACACACACACACATACACACAAAGCGTTACACAATTCACCATAGAGGGCAAGAAGGATTAATAGCCAATCTAGTAGACGCAGCCGATCATCTTCTATTACTATGGCACGTTATTTATCTTTATACTATGGTTCCCCTGGAGGTATGGAGCTTTGAAATTTCAACATCATATTATTTTTTGCGCAAGTTTCTGCCAATACCTGGACTGATTTTAAAGTCGTATTCACGTCAAAAACTATCAATATAATTTAAAATTGTAGTTAAAATAGGGATGTGACAGTCTGGTGGAAATGGCACCAAACTTGAGATTGAAGTTTAACAAGTAACGTTGAAGATACAACCGAATGAAAAGTATTTGCAAATGAAAAGTCACATTGTAAAAACGCTCATTCAAATGAAAGCCCACATTCAACATATTAAAATACAAATGCAACGTTAAAATACGCAATAAAAGTCCGTATTTTAACGTTGCATTTGTATTTTAATATTCTATAAGACGAGTTTTTATCTTATCCACATTCAACATGTTGTGACTGAAATATCCTGAAATTAGTCATAGTTAATGATTCAAACTAGTGAGGCTCGTCTGGTAGGGGTACAAAATTACCAGGCACTGATTCCGGAGATATTGCATGATAAATTACGAACAGTCTGCTATATCCCGACGTGTAGCACTAGTGCGAGGTATATTAAGTCAACTAATAATATTTTCAGTAAAAATCACCGCCTTCACTTTCCATTAAAAAAAAAATATTTCAGCTTTTTCGTGTAATACATATCTATGTTAGATTTTGTGAGTCTATTATTATATTTTATTTATAAGATAAACACGTTTTTTTTTCAAAATTAAAAAAATTACAAAAAGAGAATTATTTTAGCATATTTTATAAATATATTGAAAGATAACAGCTCAAACAATAATACACTAAATTTTTTTTCTTGGAAATTGGATGTTGCGCTAATACATAAAGACACCAATGATATATGGCAAGCTACAAAAAATGGCAATTTATGTCAAAATAAAAATCCTATTCTGGGTAAAATATTTGTTTTAAAAAATATTTATAAATTGCTTTGTATTAATAAATGCCTAAATAACAATCAACGTGAAATACTAAATAACAAAGTTAATAACAAATGAAGGGATTTTTCAGATAAACAGCTGTTTCACTTACTAGAATCTTAAAGAAAAGGGTCGCTTTCCGTTGAGCATCCACTATTTGTCGCCAAGGAAGAAATTTGCGCGATACTTCAGCGTGGTTATGGGTGATAAGTTAACAAAATTGACGTTTTTTCTCCATATTTGGCATTTAGGTTCGGTTAATGAAATTGAACCATTATAAATTAAACATATACTATTTACTGCTCTGTATCTGTTTAAATATATCAAGAAGATCCATATAATTTTGGAAGAAGATTCATATGTACATAAAGCCTTCATTTACATCAAAATTATAACTTTTTTCAAAACTGGTACTTAACAACTTCTTCCATTTGTATGTTAAAATCCAAATGTCAGTTAACAAACAAAATTTCAAAAGTTCAAAATAAATCTCCAAAAAGTTAAATCCTTAAATCGTTTAAAAAAATAACGATAAATTGAGTCAAATAGATATTTTCACACTTTCTTCATTATATAGTGGTTTGTAAAATATTTATCAGAAATTTATAACGAATACTGAGATTAAAATTACATTTTGTGAAGTTCAAGTTATTTTCAACTACATTTCTTTCAAATAGTTTGTACTCAAAGTTTTACATAATTCTGACATTTCATCTAGAACTTCCAGTTCCTGTATATTGAACACTTCCAAGGTTAGATATTGCAATAACTTTTTTAAGATACTCATTAAAACTGCTGTAAGTTTAAAAATTGGATTCTGCATTCCGATTACTAAAATAACTCCATTCTCAAAATAAACTTTACGTAACTTATGGAACACTTCTAAAACGGGAAGAGAAAAAATTTTGAATTTCGAACCCAAACTACTTTGATGAAATTCTTTACATCTGTCGGACCACTATCGGTTTTTACTGCACTGGGAACAGCAACAGCTTGTGTTAATATTTTTTCGCTTTCGAAGCCGTGGTACTGACAGAAGAAGATGGTTTCATCTCCATCGAGCTCAATGGTCTTTCTTCCCCGGAATATTTTCCTAAACATATTCATTCTGAAAATACTGCTATTTCGTATATTTTTCTGAAGGTTAGATGGTGCTATTGAAGACCAATCATTTCAATGATTTTTCTTCAAGAGCCGTTACTATCGAATATCGGATTTTTGAGCAAAAGAAAATTCAGATTTTTTTTATTATTATTGTATTTTCGTAATTGACCAATTGTAGAGAGATGTATACTCAGTACGATATATAAATTATATTGTAATGTACTCTTACATAATTTCAGTTTTATTATATCTTGTGCATATCATGAGCATGTGAGAAATATATTCCGATTGTAAAAGCAATTTGTAAGGCTATTTCTGTTAATTAAAATTATTAATAAGAAGGGTATATAAAATTTATTTATCTGACAACAATATTATATTTAACGATGTTTATTGCTTAAAATTAAATCTCTTGGAAGTTATTAAAAATTGTAGTATTTAAGAACGTAATTTAAAACGAACGTTTTACTTTTCAGATAAAACATTTTTTTTTCTAATGCATTATTGAATTAACGAAAAATCGTTTTAAGAATATTTGTGTTTCTTGTTATAATACAATTTTTATTTATTTAAAAATATGTATATTCTGCATATCCTAAAAATATGAGTTATACGATTTATCGAACTCAGAAAGAATAAAGCACACACATACATTTGAATAATTTATTTTGTGTTATAAGCTATTCAAAAAATTAATTTATAGGGAAACATTAATGGAACATTATTTCCGCAGAAATTTTAAACAAAATTAACAGTACCTAATAGTCAACTAGATATAACTATTAGATCGATTTAAATTCAACTATTTTTAAAACTCGTAAAGTGTATTAATAATCCAGTTTCCTTTTGCAATGTTAAGAATATTTGAATCAAATTTATAGCATTAACTAATCAAATTTATAGCATTAACTAATCAAATTTATAGCATTGAATAATCAAATTAATAATATTAAATAATCAATTTTTTTTAATAAAAACGGAAGTGTTGGCGATAACTTAAAAATGAGTACCTGAACCTACTGGTTTTTCTTGACACTGGTTGAGTACAATTGCATCGCAAATGAGCGATGACGTACTCAAATTTAAGTAACCGTACTTTCTCAAAAATGAGTAGTGCTATTTAATATTGCTAATATTAGCTTCTGTTCAAGCCATTTTAACAAAGCGACCTGACATACTTAAAATAGTTGCTCAGAAGATGGCTTTTCACATTATTTTATGTCGATTTCTTAAATGGGAACCGAGTTATTAGAATTCATTAATCTTACTTCCCATTCTTTTGGCAACCTTTTTAAGATTTCTTCTGTTTATAAATTCTTCATGGCGCCCTGGTAGTTTAACGGATAAGGCTCTGGGCTGTGGTGACTGAGGTCATGGGTTCGATTCCCAATAATTTTTGGTTGTAATTGTCGATATTTATTGAAGGCAGCTTAAGTAGGCTGGCATTTGCTCTTTTTTATTCATTGTACTCAGTTTTGAGTACAGAAAGAATTGCATGCATTTTTTCAAAATTTAAACTTACATATTCGAAGCGATGATAAGCATCGAATATACTCAAAAATGAGTACATTTTACTTATTTTACTATACTTGTTTTTAAAAGTGTACTTTTCCTATTTGATGAGTTTCAATCTTACGAAAAATAATTTGCATAAAAATATCCACACACCCAAATATACACGTACTTAAAAATAAATATTTATTAACTTACAAACTTTTAAATTAACATATAAAAATATACATATATAAAAATATACATATATAAAAATATACATATATAAAAATATACATATATAAAAATATACATATATAAAAATATACATATATAAAAATATACATATATAAAAATATACATATATAAAAATATACATATATAAAAATACACATATATAAATATATATATATATATATAAAAATATACATATATAAATATATATATATATATATAAAAATATACATATATAAAAATATACATATATAAAAATATACATATATAAAAATATACATATATAAAAATATACATATATAAAAATATACATATATAAAAATATACATATATAAAAATATACATATATAAAAATATACATATATAAAAATATACATATATAAAAATATACATATATAAAAATATACCTATATAAAAATATACATATATAAAAATATACATATATAAAAATATACATATATAAAAATATACATATATAAAAATATACATATATAAAAATATACATATATAAAAATATACATATATAAAAATATACATTTATAAAAATATACATTTATAAAATATACATATATAAAAATATACATATATAAAAATATACATTTATAAAAATATACATTTATAAAATATACATATATAAAAATATACATTTATAAAAATATACATTTATAAAATATACATATATAAAAATATACATATATAAAAATATACATATATAAAAATATACATATATAAAAATATACATATATAAAAATATATTTAGACACACAATCATAAAAGTATACTCTTAAAATAAAGTTCCTCAATAACAGACCAAATGTAAAAAAAATAAAAAAAAAATCCTTAGATAAAGTTTGAGATACAAAGTTGTAACTTCTAGATACATTTGCAATTAAAGTTCCAATAATAAACTTTAATAATAAACTCTCTCAATACTCAAAAATCAAAATTTCAAATAATAGGAGTTTATACTTAATGGAATGCACTCCAATTAACGGAACGCAAGATATTGCCCTACGTGATTAAAACGTTCCCAAAATTAACATTCCCCCTCCCCCCCACCCAGTACTGCTAAATATAACTTTCAAATAACAGGGAATAATGAGAGCTATACTGCGGCTTGAAATTGTACGTGGAAACTTCTGCCTTTCCCTGCAGTATCTAAATTTTAACATTTCCATATTCTTGCCATTACTCTGGCCGAAACTGTCCAAAATTAATCAGAAGAGATAATCAATCACTGTTACTAGATCAATAGGGATAGGGTAATACAAGCTTAGGGTTAGCTAATTAATTGTTCTTCCATGTTAGGTGAATATTGAGCATCTTGTTTAATTCGAGTATTATCCGTTCTGAACAATATGTTATGTCAAGAGAGTTATTGAAAATGCATTCGGAATATATGTTTCCGAAATTGATTCCCGATTTTAATTTCACCCAAAAAAATAAGCCTCAATTTTTGTCAAATTATTACGGCAAATTTAATATTTTCTTTATAATTAACATGATCTTATCAATTTACTCGGCAAACTTACTAATATAAGACGTAATATCGAAGAAAAAAAACGAACCAGCTCTTGTTATTTAGCTCCTATTTATCGTAAGCCTAAACTTAAAATACCATTTGTTTAAGGAATAAAGTATACTACACAATTATATGCAAAACATTTGCATGGGGGGGAGGGGCTGTATTCATATTAAAATACTCTCCAAATTTAAAAATTTCAAGAGCAACACGTACTTTTGATAACGCAAAAATGTTCTTCAGCCTCAAAATAATCTAAATATAAATTTTCGTTAATTTCCTACACTTATATGCAGAAATAATAAATATCGCTCTAAGTTGAGGGGCTACCTCTATATTGAACATAGTAATACTCGGACTGCGAAATGAAGGACGCTGGTAGAAAGTTTTGGCAGTAGCCGAGGTTCTTCGTTTTGCAGTCGGACTTACGTTGCATATCAATGTGTATATCAATGCATATCAATGTGTATATCAATGCATATCAATGTGTATATCAATGCATATAAATGTATATATCAATGCATATAAATGTATATATCAATGCATATCAATGTGTATATCAATGTATACCAATGCATATCAATGTGTATATCAATGCATATCAATGTGTATTTCAATGAGTATATCAATGCATATACTAATGTGTAGTAGACTTTATTCCCTACAAAATGGTATATTAAGTTTAGTCCTACAATAAATAGTAACCGAAAACATAAGGGGTGGTTCGTTTTTTTTCTCCCGACAGTACATATCTAAAAAAATTTCAAACTCATTTTCTTTTAAATTTTAGAAGAAGTATTTTGCTTTTTTTTTATTTCAAATGATTATTTCTAACTCAAAATGCTATTAATTTCAAATATAATTGTTATATACTATTATAACAAATGCATATCTTGGTTTGTTATGCAATTATTACACAAATGCTTGGCTTCAAAATGATATTCAACAACCCACGTATTTTTTTAAGTACCTGAAATCGCGAGTTTGGGTTAATAGTTGACTAAACCCAAATCTTTTACGACCCTTTGCTCTATTATTTCCTTGTTAAAGTTCCGTTAAATTTCATCAAACTGTATAGCAATTTGCATGCCAGGTCATTTAATTTTTTGCCAATCAATACGCCTGCCGTATATTAAGTTTATTTTTTTATAAATCGAATAACTTATTTGTTAATCAAAATTTAAATGTAAATGCGTTTCTAAAAACATATTTTTTCGGAAATTTAAAAATGTTTCAACCCTTGTATTATTATTTAAGGTTTCAACAAGACAGCAAAATAAACGGTTTCGGTTATGAATTCTAGAATATCATAATTTGCATACTATGCACTTCACATTGAAATTTCTCTTAAAGGATAAATTTAAAAAATTCAAAAAATATACAATGTGGATTACATAAAGTTCGATAATATATTCAACATTAAAAATGAAAGTTGATATTTTGCCATCCAAGACTAGATCATCTTGAGTCAGTTTTATAAAGTTAGGTTATTGATGTGAAATTGATTACCATGCTTTGTGGAAACGGAATAAAAACCGTCTCGCTTTACATTATGAATATGATTTTTTTTCTCAAAAGATTTGACATGTGAGTGGAACACTTTGGAAAATATAAAAAGTTTTTCCATATCAATCTGATTAAAAAGATATTAATGTTTAAGAAGAAGTATAGTTATGTTTTTAATATAAATGTAAAATTATATGGTGTAACTTTTACACAGTAACTTTTTATGGCTAGGAAATGTTTCGGGTTATGGGTTTGGGGGGGTCACTAAATATACTCGAACACTTTAGATACACTGTGAAAAAATGGTACTTAAAAATGAGTACCTGAACTTCTTACTCGATTTTCTTTGAGTACAATTGCATCGTAAATGAGCGATGACGCACTCAAATTTAAGTAACTGTACTTTCTCAAAAATGAGTAGTGTGGTTTAATATATATAATCTCAGTTTCTGTTCAAGCCATCTTAACAAAGAGACTGGCCAAACTTTTAATAGTTGCTTATAAGATGGTTTTCGACATGATTTGATGTCGATTGCTTAAATAGAAACGGAGTTATTACAACTCAATAGTTTTACTTGGATCTGAACTGCGGTGCCTGAGGATCCGAGTACGATTCCCGGTAAGTCGTGGTTGTAAATAACGATATTTATTGAAGGGGCTATGTGAAAGCAACCTACATAGGCAAGCATCTGCTGTTTTTATCATTGTACTCAATTTTGAGTACATGCCTTTTCCAATGATAAGCATCAAAGGTATTTTTTTTACTCTAAACAGCATATTGAACTCAATGCTACCAAATACTAATTATTACTGTGCAAAAATTATTTGGAAAATACATATTATTTCAAACATAAAAAAAATCGTATATTTATCATTTCAAATTTGTAGGCATCAATGAAGATTCAGTATGTACAAACAATTTCAGTGTCGCTTAAAAATACAGTCAAACGATTCATAAATTTATTTTAATTGACTTTAAATATATTTGCATATAAAGGGTTCAGAGGAAGAACGATGATCAATGCAAGGTCAATGACCGATGATGAAGGTAACGCCTAGCTTTTATTCCCATGCACGGCATTTTATTCTGCTGATGGACTTTCATCAGTTTTATTTGTTTCACAAATCAGCACTAAAATAATAATACAGTCCAATGACTCATGTAATGTGCTTAGAACTCGCTTTCAATAAAAATGGGACCCTCATCGTGTTTTCCCTAGACCCTTCATACGTTTAATTACTTAAATGTTTACGTTTAAATTTATCTACGAAGATATAACTAAAACGAGTATTTTCTTTAGAAAATTATACCATTAGCTTAATGTAGAAATTGGCGCTGCTGTATTCAGTTTACTTAAAAGGGGACTGCAAACACACTTCCAGGTATTTTCCAGCATTATTTAATTAATTTAGGCTTAATTAATCAATATACGGCAATCTGGCAGAGAAAATCTACTTTTTTATAGTGTATAAATTATGAATTAAATCAGAACATATTTATAAAAAAAAATGAAAAATATATAAATTTTGACTCATTTTCTTTATCCTATATTATATAAATACACACATACATTAATACGCACACATATACATTAATATATACACACATATACATTAATACACACACATATACATTAATCACACACACAACACATTAATATACACACATATACATACATGCACACATATGCATACATGCACACATATATACATACATACACATATATACAGACATACACAAACACATAAACATATATACATACACATGCACAATAATATATACACAATATACATCAATATACATATACATTAACATACACATAGACATCAATATACATATACATTAATATACACATAAACATCAATATACATACACATTAATATACACATATATACACACATATACACACATATACATATATATACACATATATACACACATATATATACATTTATATACACATATTTATACATATACATTAACATACACATAGACATCAATATACATATACATTAATATACACATAAACATCAATATACATACACATTAATATACACATATATACACACTATTTACATATATAGATACACATATATACACACATATATATACATATATATACACACATATATATACATATATATACACATATTTATACATATATATACACATATATACACACATATTCAAATACATATACAAACACATATACAAACACATATGCAAACACATATGCACACACATATATACACACACATATATATATATATATATATATATATATATATATATAAACACATATGTGTACACACATATACACACACATACACACATATACACACACATAAACACACACATACATACATATTAAAAACTAATTAAGTTTGAAGAAAATTGAAGTAAAAATTTTGTTAATTTTCAATTTGCAACCGTCAAAATGACTCCTCTTCATATTCTTTCGAATTTAATGGCCGTTACAATATTCGAAGCATATATCCCGCTATTTTATTGCAAGGTAATATGAAAGACATTCATTTCACGGAATTTGAGTTAATAAATATCAACCCAAGTTTCATAAAGCGTACACTTAAAAGCTTTTATATTTTCTTTAAAAGCTACACATAAAATTCATAATTATTTCAGTATTTTGTTATGGAAATATTTTTATATTTTCTGTTTATGCATATTTTTTAAGCTGAATCCATTCTTTTCTGTATAAAGAATGTACACAAATTAGTCTAAATAATAGGGTTAGCTTAAATTTATTTAACGTAAACAGGCATAAATGAAATTTAAAAAACTCTATTTCGAGGGATTTGACTATTCCTCATAAATCAACGGTATCACTGAAGAATATTAAAACCTTTGCGAAACACGATTTTTGGTTTCTTTTCATTTGCATCTAGATTGTGCTTATTTGACTTATAAATATTTAACAATAATGATATTTTCAAATTAAAAGGATTTTCTTGTAAAATTTAAAATCCTATTCACCTCAATCTATTGAAATTTGAAATGAAAATACTGTAGTTTACATTTTTGTTTGTTAGTGCAAATGAACGAAATATTCTGTAAAGTGATGTAAATCACAAAAACCCCGAAAATGAACTGACAACATTTTTCATTACTGTTAATAGAAAACTATATCAATTGGCCAAGTTCCTAGTGCAACAGGTTGACTAATAATGAGTTGAATTTCATTCCACTTAAAGTTTTATCATACAGTCAAGGCGAGTTGCGAACTGTAAACACTCTTATCTTCACTGATAAAAATATGTATTTCCAAAATATGTAAAATGTACTCATTTTTGATTACATTCGATTCTTATTATGGTCTGAGTACATAAGTTTCAATTTTGAAAAAGACATGTACTCAAAAATAAGGACAATTAATAAAAAAAGCAGATGCTAGCCTACATAGGATGAAATCATAAATTGCTTTCAATAAATATCAACAAATTACAACTAAGACTTACCGGGAATCGAACCCATATCCTAAGGCACCGCAGTCCAGTTCCTTATCCGTTGTACCACCAGGTAGACGTGAAGAGGTTATAAACAGAAGACTTGTTTAAAAGGTGCGCCAAAAGAATGGGAAGTCAGATAATTGAGTTGTAATAACTCAGTTTCCATTTAAGCTATCGACATCAAATAATGTGGAACACCATCTTCTGAATAACTATTTTAAGTTTGTCAGGTCGCTTTATTACGATGACTTGAACAGAAGCTGAGATTTTCGTTTTTATATCACACTGCTCATTTTTGAGAAAGTACGGGTACTTAAATTTGAGTACGTCATCCTCATTTACAATGCAATTGTACTCAAAGTAAAAACGAGTATGTTCAGATACTCATTTTTAAGTACCTTTTTTATACGATGTTTGAACTCTGTTATTCACTTGTCAATCCAGCCAATTACCTTAACTTTTACTCTAAAAATAGTAATATTTAATAAGATAGAAAATTGGAGTTACTTTTGATAAATAAGATAGGTACTTGGAGTTCATTTTTTAATCTCAGCACTATTATCACTAATTTTTTAATCAATAAATTCCTTTGTTTAAATTTCAAAACAAGAAGAATAATTATTAGTGATACTCATGATCTCCTAATGCAATTGGAGATGTATCTTTTTTTATATAACAGAACAAACGATGTGTCTGTAAGATATATCATAATTGAACAGTCTCCAGACAAGAAAAGTGTTGTAGGATTAGATTCATCTATTATATTGTCATAGAATTAATAGTTCATTCAGAATACATATCTGGGTAGGAGTGACGTAATATTAATGGTTTACTGATAAATGGATTTTTATTTTTACTGCATTCTTGTAGAACTATAACTAATGATCTCTCCTGAGCTCATTATACGGTACATGTTTAATGAGATTTCGATTTTCTCATTTATTTTGCGGTACAAAACCGTATTTTAGTGTGTTGTATTGGGTGTGTTTTTAAATTCGTTACTTAAAAGAATAAACAAATGGATTTGTAATTATATTTTGAGCACTTAAACCGAAGCATATCATTAAATAACTGGAATTTCTGCTTCAGTTATTGGAATAACTAAGAGTTTGGGTGTACGAATGTTTCTGTGGAATTATCGGTACACTGTTAGAAATAGGTACTCAAAAATAAGTAAAATGTAGTCGTTTTTGAGAACATTCTATGTTTATCATGGCTCCGAATACGTAAATTTCTACTTTGAAAGAGACATGAACTCAAAAATGAGTACAATGAATAAATTAATAAAAAGAGCAGTAGCTTGCCTACGTAGCCTGCCTTCATAAATCACTTTAAATAAATTTCGACAATTGCAACCAAGGCTTTCCAGGATGAACCCACATCTGCAAGAACCGCAGTCCAGAGCCTTATACGTTACCAGTACGACGTGGAGATATTATAAACAAAAGAACTGTTAAAAAGGTGTTCCAAAATAATGGAAAGTAAGATAATTGAGTTGTAATAACTCAGTTGACATTTACGCAATCGACATCAAATAATGTGGGAAACCATCTTCTGAACAACTATTTAAAATTTGTCACTACATATTTTTTTTAGATCACTACATATTTTATGTGCACCATCCCTCTTTTGTGTTGGGGACCCATTAAATTATGACCCATTTTTGGGTCTCCACCAAAACTGGAATTTCAGAAAATGTTCTTTATTTTATTTTTTTCTCGGGCTTAGCCGTACGACCAAAAATATATACCGACCGAAGTTTGAAAAAATCTGTAATTAAATATTAGTTTCGGTCCCCATATTTTCAGTACAAATATTACATATAACCAAACAATGAATATTTATCCATATTTTTTAAAAATAATATTTAAACTAATGTAACGAAAATTTTTACGCATATTTTAATCCATCTTATTATGTTTACGGTGTTTCGTTTTTATTCCTTAATTAATAATAATGAAATAAAATTTTCGTCGAACGATGCTAAC
This sequence comes from Troglohyphantes excavatus, assembly GCA_963932185.1. NCBI lineage: Eukaryota > Metazoa > Arthropoda > Arachnida > Araneae > Linyphiidae > Troglohyphantes > Troglohyphantes excavatus. Next base: position 38,071,785 of record OZ010668.1, on the reverse strand, counting down.
GAAAAAGTGTGTGTCATTCTGAAAAGAATTTTTCATTTAACAAAAGTTTTTTTTATTATTATTTTCCTCATCTCTGCGCACATTGAAGCAACGTTTCTTATTAAATAACGACGAAAATGCTGTTCATTTAGCTGTTGTTGTTTTTTAATTTTTAGTTTCCTTATTACATTTTTCAAAAGATCTTTTTTTCAGAACTCGGAAATTCTGCACGCTTTCTAAATCTAATTATACGAAAAGTAATTTAAAAAAATAATGCCCTAAAAAGATTAAAACAAAAAAGATATTTACATATTCAAACCAATAAATAAAACCGTTTACGAAATTGAAATCTTGTATTTATTAATAAATCTCGGTTTATTTGATTAATGGAAAAACACTTTTATTTTGTAAACATTAATATATATATACTTTTTTTAAATTTTTAACTGATTTGTTTATTTAAATATTTTTTTTATAAATTAGACACATAATATGAAAATTAAAAATCAAATTAAATAAAAGCAAAAATATTATATTTTTCTATCAATGTAAACACTTTTATTATACAAATTGTTTGTTTTTTAACGTTCAATTGAGAATTTAATTTTATATTTTGTGTAAATAAACTTCTTTTTAATTGGCGGGATTTTGCTTAACCATACGCCAAACTGAGAGCATACACCAATAAAATGCCAAGGAAAATTGTGGCCTTTTTGTAAAGAAAGGTAACGAATAATTGAATCGTGTATTTCAGAAATCGGATAAGTGAACTTTTTCAAATTTTCGGGAAGCAAAAAAACATGCTATCTCCATTATTAATATAAATTTTGGTTTTAAAAAATTTAAAGTATTAGTGAACATTGTATAATTAGAGATTATTATAAGATCCTATTATTAGGATGTTGCCAATAATTAAGTTGTAATATTTATTCCGTACTCTTTCTTTAAAAAAAATAATTTTTCAATTAACTAGTTTTTGAAATAAAATACGTTTTTACTGTAAAAAAACACATTTCTAAAATTAATTTGGCAGTTGATGGAATGGAAGTTGACAATGTTGTGCACAAAAATATGTATTTTCCATATGAAAATCCGATTCTGAAAAAAAAATCAATTTTTGTTTTCAGAAATCCGTCAACAACCGATTCAATTTTGCAGTCACATTCAACATGCTATCTAATCAATGTCTAGTTTCTGCAATAAACGCAATATTCACTGTGAAAAATAGACCATAAAATGGAATGAAATTTAGATGGATTGTGGACAAAAAATATGTGTTTTCCTTATGAGAAAATCTAGTCTGCTAACTGATTTCTGAAATAAACGATTCATTTAACGTCTGTACCAACAAGACGAACACAAATCAACACCCACGCCTTTCCTGGATTTGAATGAATACCCTCAGTGGAGGAGCTACATGTTTTATCCAGTAGGCAATGGGGTTATCCAGTATGCAATAGGGTTATCCAGTAGGCAATATGGTTATCCAGTATGCAATGGGGTTATCCAGTATGCAATAGGGTTATCCAGTAGGCAATAGGGTTATCCAGTAGGCAATGGGGTTGGTTTGTGATGAATTTTAAGAATGAAGTGTTACTCCCAATTACAGAATTGATTTTTTCATTTCGAATTTTTAAATGAAGTAAGTCACTAGCTCTTTCGATTTCAGAGCACAATTAACGCCGAGTTAAACAGTCTATAGAAAGTAGGGTACCGATCCGCATTCTTTATAAAAATAATTCTAACTATTATAGAATAAACTATTTTTATTAAAAATTATTAATTGTTTTAAATAATTAACGCTCCTGTTCATGTGGGTTTATTTAATACATATATTCAGTGTATAACACAAAAAAAAAAATTAGAACTATTTATTCTGTAACTATACCTTGTAAAAAAGGTACTTAAAATGAGTACCTGAATGTACTCGTTTGTTTGAGTATAATTGCATCGTAAATGAGATTAAAAAATGAACTCTAAGTATCTATTTTATTTATCAAAGTAACTCCAATTTTCTATCATATTAAATATTACTTTTTTTGGTGTAAAAGTTAAGCTAATTGGCCTGATTAACATGTCAATAACAGAGTTTCAACACTATAAAAAAAAGGTACTTAAAAATCAGTACCCAAACATACTCGTTTTTCTTTGAGTACAATTTGCATCGTAAATGATTGATGAAATTTAAGCAACCGTACTTTCTAAAAAATAAGCAGCCTGATTTAATATTGTTAATTTCAGCTTCTGCTCATGCCATCTTAACAAAGCGACCTGACAAACTTAAAAAAGGTGTTCAGAAGATGGATTTCCACATTATTTGATGTCGATTACTTTATTGGAAACCGAGTTATTACAATTCAATTATCTTACTTCCCCTTCTTTTGGCACATCTTTTTAACATTTCTTCTGTTTAAAACTTTTTCACGTCATCCTGGTACTACTACGGATAATTTAATGGACTGCGGTGCCTTAGGATATGGGTTCGATTCCAGGTAAGTCTAGGTTGTAATTGGTAATATGTATTGAAAGGGATTTACGAAGGCAGTCTACATAAGCAAGCAAATGCTCTTTTTATTCATTTTTACTCATTGTACTCATTTTTAAGTACGTGTCTTTTTCAAAAATGAAACTTATGTATTCAAAGCTATGATAAACATCGAATGTACACAAAAATGAGTACCTTTTACTTATTTTTGAGTACCTATTTTTAATAGTGTAAACAAATCTTTACAAACTCAAATCTAAATGCACAAGTATTCACTAACTACCTTGAGATAATAACACCTTCTTAACAGACGCGTCAACATTATTAAGCGATTTCTTCTGTTTCGAAAATTAAACACAATAGTTTATAATTTTCCCCCAAACGATTTCCTCTCCGGCACTCCCTCACCTCAACTCCAAACCATCTTAACTATTCGAATTTCTGAAAACGCTTTATCATCTTTCAATTATTCTACTAAACGAGAAAACAAAGGTGAAGTTTTCTTTCTCGGAGGGGAAAAAAAGTTTTAAACAGTTTTGGAAAGTTTCGTCGGTAATAGCGTTAAGAATGGCATAGTTTATCGGCAGTATTATTCTGCGCGGGAAACAGCCGGAAAAGAATCTAATCTCATCACAAAAATTGAAAAATTCTTATTATTTGAACTAATTCCGCAAAGTGCCCTTTCACTCAATGGAATAATAATTTAGATTGATGATCCTTTTATGTGGTAGGAAGTTTTAAGTGATAAAGGTTTATTTATTATACTGTGGGCTTTTATTGTGTGAAGATGAATACAAAATGGTTTAGGATAAATAATAAAAAAAGTAGATAATGATTTTAACAGATAATATTTTACTTTGATATAATTTTTGTTTTTTTACGTAATACCCAGCAGAGGAAGTCAGCATAAAACCTTCATAAAAATTGTGAAATTAAAGGTTTTTCAGATGTTTTATTAATTATAATGAAACAAAAAACTACAGTTTTTTTTTTAATTTTTAATTTTTTTGCATAAAACCTTTAAAATATCTGGATTTGTCCTTTAAGATTAAAAATTGGAGGTTTTTCTGTGTAAGATTTTTTTACCGTTTTTTACCGTTTTTATGAAGGTTATTGAAACAAAAACCCTTAATTTCAAACATCTTCAAAAAAACTCGTCATTTTTTAGTTTCTTTTTCGGCACTCTTCTGGGTTTTCTCGTTTTTGTCAGAATTCAAACGAACCTTCTTGGTCGAGTGGATAGAGCGTTGGACTGTGGAGCGATAGGTCCGCGATAGGTCCCGATGTTGAATTATTATATTATTTAAATTCGTCCTTATTTTTGACGAAATATAAAAAATCCTCAGTTTGTCGAAATATTTATTCGGAGCATATAAAAGGAGTCGGTTTCCTAAAAACTGACCAAAGTTTTGTTAAATTGCATTTTTAACAGTACGTTTCTCGTACAAATAACACGTTAATGTCACGTTAACTCATTTAAAAATTAACAAATAAATTGCAAAATTTACCAATAGTATAAGATATAGTTGTGTTTAACTAGTTTATTGAATTATTAGTACGTCCTTTAAAAAGTAATTCCATTGCGCATAAATAAATTAGAAGTATTTTTTATAGATATTAGTAGCAAATCTTTCAAAACAAGAAAATAAAGTAAAAAAAATAAAAATACCTTAAAAAATAATTTATTGTTCTTTTTATCAACAACAAAAAATAAAAACACTTTACTGGGTAATAGAAAAAAAAAAACCTAATATCAGAAAAACTACAAATAAAATATTGAAAAAGATACAACACGCGTGTTTCATTTTATCTCAAAACTAATCAATTTTTAGAACTAATCAATTTTTACAACTCGCAATAAATAAAAACTCCCCATTAATTCAAAATCAAAAGCATCAGTATCCATTTTTCAGAATCCCCATTCCCCCTTTTTCCCCCCATGAAACAAAAAAGATCGTTTCAAAATAATTTCCGCCCCTGAATCATTTCCTAAGAAGCAATTGTTCCTTCTCTTCCCCCCCCCCCCCATGTACTGAGATAATAGTCCCTCCCCCCCACCCGTACGACTTTGAATTGTAATTTTCACCTCTCTCTCTCTTCCCTCAAAATTCGCAGCTGTTGTATTTCACACGTAACTTTTAAAAGACTCTGGATCCCTCGTCCATAAAAACCGGATAACAATGAAGAAAAATCTTGTTAAAAAATCACGTTCTTTCACTCCTTTCCCCCCCCCCCCCCCCCCCCCCCCATTTTAATTCCGCTGCGCTAAATGTTTCCATTAGGGCTGAAAATCAATATCTCATTAATTTTATTGTAAATTTCGGAGTTCTCTCTCCATTTATTTGGGATTTTTGTAAAAGAAAGAATAGGGGGGGTTCGTTTTTTTTTTTTTTTTTTTTAAGTTTTTTTTTTTATTCGTAATTAAAGCTCTGGAGGGTGTACTTTACTATTCTAATTAACTTCTCTCATTTTCGATATGTATTGTGGAATAACACTAGTGACAAGTTCTTTTCGGTCGTAATAAGAAGATGGGGAATCGTTAATTTTGTATTAGGAAAAGAAACCCGAGCGCGAGCTTTTATTTTAGTTCGTTAATTAATCGAGACGTTGTTATTAGAAATAGAATGTATCGCATTTTGTGTTTCAATATTAGAACTTTTTATTTCATGGATTAACTCAAAAACTGGTATTCATAAAAAAAAATAATATAGCGCCAAAACTGATTTGTTTGAGTGATGTGTGCATTTGTAATCAAACAATTGAAAAGAATGTTAAGATAACATGATTAGGAGAAATTATATCTCACAAATATTTTCTCTAGTAAGCGCATATTAATGCCTTGTTAACAGTAATATCATTGCACCATTACCAAAACTAGATAACTACAAACCGTATTATTATAACTCAAATCCAGATAACTACAAAATACATTGTTATTAGAAATAGAATGTATCGTTTTGTGTTTCAATGTTATAACTTTTTATTTCATGGATTAACTCATTAACTGGTATTCATTAATTTTTTTTAATATAGCGCCAAAACATATTTGTTTGAGTGAAGTATGCATTTGTACAGAATAGTAAAATATTAAATAATCAAACAATTGAAAAAAATATTAAGAAAACATGATTAGGTGTACTTATATCCCTCAAATATTTTCACCCGTAAAGCAGCTTACTTTTTCGTTAACAGAAATATCATCACACCATTACCAAAACTAGATAAACTGCAAATTAGTTGTCCACAAAAATACAAACAAATCCATGCTAATTTTGTAGTTAGTTATCTAATTGTAGTATTGACGGGACGACATGCCACTCTTAAAGTAAAACGTTTTACAAGATTTAGAGACCATCAAAAATTTTAAATCAATGATTCCATGACCTTACAAAACGTTATTTTAAGCTACTTCTTATTCAATCATTCTGTTATGAACGGTAGAGTTTAAACAAATATAACGTGAGACCGTATGAAACTAGAGAATACTATACAAAACTACGTTTTTATTTCTATTAAAAAGTGTTATTTAAAAAAATTGTAAAGATTTTGTCAATAGAATAGAATCCTTTTAATACATACCAATTAAAAAATTAGAAAACATTTAGATTCGTTATTTTTTTTTTCAATATTTTGCAAAGTGGAAAAAATGGGTTTTCAAATTTTCAATGTTAAAGAATAGAAAATTTGTAAAAAATTTACAATATTTTGGCAAAAGTGCAATCATTCTACAAAAAAATTAATATCAAAGCTTATAAATGACAAGAACTAACTACAATATTTTTAACACTGTTTATCTGTTAATATAATGCAGTAATATACATGTATTATTTCCAAATAAACTGTCTACGAAACATATACTTCGATAAAAAAAATGGATGCCTTTGCTTGTTTTATTAATAAGTGAGACATAATGTTTTAAATTAAATAAAAAATATAGCACGAGGAACAATTTAAAAATAACGTAAATACAACGTAGGTTTCTGAATAAAATAAAACAAGTTATAATAGTAACAAGATGTTCATTTTCCAAAATAATTAATAATAAAATAGGCGATTATTTATTTCAACTTACTTTTTTAGGAATAGACTGTTATAAAACCTTCCGTTAATAGTCAAATATAAACACTTATATAAACTTGGAAAAGTTGACAGTTCTTGTTCATTCCATTTTATTTAAATTGCTAATTTGACTTGAATTTTGTTCTAATGATGCGTTTTCATACGAAAAACAGAATAATTTTTAACTGGGGGACCCGAATTACGCCATATTTCAATCGTAATAGGTTATCTTATAAAAATAATTATTACAAATATTTCTAAACCTCAGAATTAAACAAAAAACACACGATTATGTTTCCAATAAAGAAAAGTGAACGTTTTTCTAAAACAATTCTAATTTTACAATTTTATTTCCTGAATGAAAATTTACTTTAAACATCAAAAATCGAATTTTAAGACCCATTCCCCCCATTTCAACCTATTTAATAACTGCTATCTAATTTCCCCGATAAAAATTAAGTTCATACATAGTTCAGTTTCTTTCTGAGAGCTTCTGTGCCATAACCCTACTGATAATATTATCTCGTGATAAATGTTTAAGTCATCTTATAGAAAACACACACCGCTGGAATAGCAAATAACTCCGGAGAATCGTGGGAATTGAAATAAATTTAATGCTCGAAACGTGCCCAGGCCTTTTCCGCCAAATACAGACCTTTTTGACATTGATGTAATGGAATCTCCCGATCACGTTCCCAAAGTTGCATTAATGATAAGTTAACTGTCTCAACGTATTTCTTAATATACTTGAGTACATTTCTTAATCTATCGTGTTATATCTCTGAAGGAGTTGATATTAAGTTTGTAAAATAAGGAGTTATAATGTACACGGGAAAAATCGTTTTAGTTTTTATTTCAATACCTAATTCAATACCTGAATTTAAAATGTGTTTAATAATAAATAAATAAACTGTGTCCCCTTCAGCCATTTAATTATCCATTGCAACTATATTGTGTTAATTTAAATAAATATGTCATTTCTTTAATCTGTTTTTTTATTATTATTGCCATTCCAATCAATTCACTAATTTGATCACTTTTATATGGTCCTTTTTCGAATACGTTCCTGGTAACGCCCACAACATCTGGTAGTAGTCACTGTTCTTGTTGTTTTTTAATGGTGCCTTAATTCTGAAACTCTAAACGAGCAGAACAATACTGTACCCAACTAATTTTTAAAAGTGATTTTGTGTGTGGGGGGGGGGTGTTCTTCCCAAACCGTTATAGAAATGTTAAATATGTTTTGATATTTTATTTTCTATATATAGAATCAATTTATATATCGCTAAAAATATAATTTTTCCTTCTGCTTCTTCACTTATTTTTGGTTAAAATGGATTTAAAAGAATAGGTTTTCAAAATGGGTTTAATGGAAAATTTAATAAAAAATAGCCAAACGCACTTCAATTTGGCATATTTTAAGGGGAGATAGTAGTTTCAAAAGGTAAAATTGGCAGATATTTTACAATAATTTTGAATTTGAATAAAAAAAATTGGTTTTCCATGTTTCTAATTGAATTTTGTGAAGTCTAAACTATTGAATGTTGGCTTTATTAAAAATTAAATCCATTGATTGTTTTTAAAAAATATTTTGCTACACAATTCATCGCTACAAAAATCCACGATAGAGTTCCCCGTATGCAAGATTACTTATTAGGTTGAAAACTACTATCTGCCCTTAGTATGAACAATATACGAAAAAACAAGTAGAAATAGAAGTGAGGTACAGTTTTTAACCTTCAATTGGCTTCAAATTCACAAACTGCCTTGCCCAATCCAGGTACAGTTAGAGATGAGTGTTTCTGCCGGTGTATAAAAAAGTGTCCTAACGCTTTTTTTTATTATTACGACTCAGAAATAAAATCACAACAAGCCTTCCCCGAATACTCCATTTCTCATCTCCGATTTGAGCGAATAAACATTTTATCGCCGAAATGAATATCCCAGCCACTCGTCCTGACAACCACTTCCAACAGCATCGACCCGCAATCAACATTCCCAGAAACAACGCATCCCACCCATTTACGCCCGCAATAAACTCCTCAACCCAAACCACATCAACAACTAAAATCAGGGGGGATGCAATCCCGGCAATAAAAATGGGGGGCAGAACTACCTTCTGCGCCGATTAAATTTCTCGGTCATTCCCCAAGCTGTGTGGGGAATTATGATCTCCCAACGAAGATAGTTACCGATAACGCGATCATTGCCGCTCGGGTATTTTATCCTGAATAAATTTTCTACGCCATAACAGAAGCCAAAGTTGCGCCATGTGAGGGGGGGGGAGGGGGCGGGTAGCCTCAATGGACTCGCTGCCCAGGGTGGTGTTTCAGATAATTTGGTTCGTTCTCAGGAGCGTTGTCATCAAACCCATAAATGTAAACGATTATATCTTTTGCAATTACTCGAGCTAATTCTTGCTAATTATTCAGACATTGATCGGATGAAGTTAACGGTGATTCGTGATGGCGTCCTGCGGAGAATGCCCAGAATAGAGTATTGCTTTTGTTGAGATTGTTTAAAGAGAATGGACACCAAGACGGTGGTGTTTAAAGTTAAGTTTTTGTATCGGATTTAATTCTATTGTTGGATCGCCATGATGCCATAGCTTCCCAACATAGTAATAATTGGGAAATAGGTGCGCTTCGTGAGAAAGTGTTAGAATTCACACCTGGATTTTCGGAAAGAATTACTATGTATTTCGCGGCTCGCAACTCCTTTTGTAAAACGTATGCTTTACCCAAAATGGGAGTGTCACATAATGTAACAAAAGTCACTTCCTGGTCAGGCGAGTCCGCCCTTCTCAATAGTGGCATATAAATGTAGAAAGTCATAACTTATGAGCCTGGATTGTTGAGAGCTGAAACTTGACACTATTCAACAAAAGCAAAACTTGAGATTGGTTTCGCTTTCAAAGTTCGGCCTAACGAAGTAGCCATATATATTGAGGAGAGGACGCGATCTGACCAAAAGTCGGGAGTCTATGGGGGTTAAAAAGTAGAGTGAATCTGACAAATGCTTATGGCTGGAAACTAAGGTGGGCCCTAACCTAACCAGTGGCGTGTTAACACATAAACCTAGGGGGCAGTACCCTGATTTTGATTCGTAACTGGAAGGAACGGGTCGAAATCGGGGATAGTTTTAGGTTAATCATGGGGCATTCGATTGAAAATTGGCCTCTACCTCAAAATATATTTAAAAAATGGAGAGATTTCTCTAAAAGAATAAGCTGATCGCAGCATAATGATCAGGACTCGAGGACATAGTGAATTCGCTCCTGAGCGACCTACCCGAGGCAAAGTCGTACGATTTCGGCCCATGTCTCGGCCATGAGACCAACGATTTGGAGATGCACTGGCTTTGCTCCCTTTGAGCGAACTTCGAACCGGTTACGCCTTCCGCCCCCTTTATTTTTATGGCCCCTCTACCGAATAAAGGTGAGTGGATTGTTAATTGATAAGCTGTGCACACACACCCCTCACTTCCACTGCCAAATTTTGATATAATTCTTATCGTTATTATGATTCGCTATTATTATTATGAGTACACCATACTTAGTGTATTTTGTATAAGTGTAACTTCACTGTTATAATAATTATTTTACCGATATTTAAGCCCCATTTATTTATTCTGGTAATGGTAAATGTATGTACTTGTGTAATAATTAATTCAATAAACATAAATCATAATTAAATAAATATGATTACTGTTGTGAACTACCGCCTCTGTGATTTTATCATAATCTGATCAGCTCTCTATGGTGGCCTGGTTTGTTATTTAGTTATTTAATTATATATAGTTAAATATTATGTTTAGGCACTAGTATATTTTAGACACAACGCGTAACTAAATTTAATTAATGATATTTTTGTAGTAGCACTATAGGCCATATTAACCCTTTGCACTCGTAAGGCGCCTCTCAGGCACCAACATAACGGCCCGTTATTTTGTTTCCCTGTTCTTTAAAATAAACGAGAACAGCGGGATATTGTATTTAAAACATCAATCGTTTTTGCATCTTGTTCTCTTGCAAATACTAAACAGATTAGGATTTTTTTCCCTTTATGATTATAAAAAAATCTGTGCAAAAGAACGTAAAGAGGAATAACTGTTCCAAAGAAAGAACACAAATCGCAAAGTGTTCGCGGAGTGCAAAGTGTTAAAAGGATGAAGTTTTTAAAATGAGTGATTTTGGGCAATATATGTCTATTTACATATATTGCCAACTTTTCGGGAATTATTCCCATGATTGTGGTGATATCGCAAAGATGTTGGTCGCAGCAAGCCTACCACAATTGTATTACTAAAACAGTTGAACTGTTCTTTTAGCAGTATTATTAACCTTCTGATGCTCATGGACATAATATCACGTACACGGATCACCAGTTTTTCCATCAAGAGACACAATTTTTAAATTAATGAAAATATTCCATTTTATAATATTTTTAAAATCTAATCTAATCCTGAAAGCCATTCCTTTACAATGAATTAAAAATTTGGTTAAAAAAAAGTGCGACCCCAATGTAAAAATTATTTAAAAATCTAAGCAGTGAAAACAACTTTACTCTTGCCAAAATGGCGTGAGAGTCAGTGGGTTAAGAAATTAACAGTACTTTTATTAAAATTTATAAATCTAAACATAAGTTGCAAAATTTATAAAAAATCTGAACAAATTTTGGAATTTTATGAAGCTATTACAAAATTTTATAAAGTTTAACGAAATAAAAATATTTAAGCAAGTAAAACTTTTTAATGCTAATGAAAAAAAATTTAATTTTCAAATATTTAAAAAATAAATTAAAATTAATAAATACATTTATTTGTTTTATATATTTTTTATGTGTGTAAAGAAAAGCGTGTTCATTTTATATTAAATAAAATGGCGTGTCTCAGTATACTTTGATTAAATTAATTAACGTCAAGCTCATACTATCCAATATTCAAAATAACGATATAGTGACCACGAGTCTTTCTTGATAAGTGTATCCTAAGTACAACATTAATACAACCAACCGACTGGGCAATTGTTCATAAATATCAATTTATAACACTTTGCTATTAATTTATGCACCTTTCTGTCATTTCTTTTTATTCTAACATCTATTTATTTAATTACATTTGCTGCAATGACCATTTGATGTTTTCATCATCAATATTTAAGCATGGAATCCCAGCACGATCAAAGAAATAAAATAAATTTAATTATCCCATTCGCAGACGAATCTTGAAATACTCGCCGTTTCTAAAAAATTATCTATAAAGGTAAAAATAAATATTTGTAGGAACGACTTTTAACGAAATTGAATTCGGATACATAAGCGTGCTAGGGTGAACTTTGATAGAACAAATAAAGGAAGAAAACTATTTCAAGTGTTTCTAGAATAATTTTACATTGTGATCAAAATGTTACTGATCAAAGTATTCAACCTAAACATTGACAGATGTTACAAGATGATAGATGAGAACACATAGAAATACATGCATAGTTTGTTTACATAATCAAAAACATCGAATATTATTAAAGAGTACTGTATAATATTCAGTTGAAGAATAAAGAGATAAAATATTTTCTATCCATAGTTTTGATGTCAAACTTGCATAGTATAATACAAAAGTACAACTCCTTTTCCTTTATATCTGTAGAGCCATTGCTTGGAGCTGTCCGGTTCTTGCACCAATCGATAGAGGATATTTTTAATAGGAATAAGAGAAAAAGTGTAAATCAGAAAAAAAGTGGAGCTGTCTGATTTTCGCACCCCCGTCTTCAGTTCTAGTTGTAATTATTGACATACCAGAGAAATGTGATATTTATAAGGTTTCAATATCCATACAAAGCTTCACGACTATAATTTTGGGGGAAATTCTTTTTTGGAACTTGTATACTTTATTAACCAATATGCATTGACAATAGCAAACCTATGATTCCCAAATTTACGTAATCGAAGTGTTCCGGATTATATCTTCGTCTCGAAAAGATTAGCAAACTCTCAATCGAAGGGTTGCAAGCTCGAGCTCATCATTCGCAGAGAGGGATGTTGCTCATTAATCTGAGGTAGTAAACATGTCTTCACGTTGGCTGTAGTGTGGAAATTTAAAGAGTGTAATCTCAGCTCAGAAGTTGTCCTCGTCATCTGATCATGGATCAATATCACGAGCCAGTATTTCCGTGTCTTTCTTTTGTGACAGATTTCGAAAAGTCTCAAGTAACCCATTTCATTGTGCAGCTCTAGTGCAACGTTATTTCAACCAACCCGACCCATTATTAAAAGCCCATTTAAAGCTCCAGTGTGCCGTTAATGCAACCAACCACAAAATTCAAAAAACGAAATTCCAACAATAGCAAGAATCAAACCAAAACTACATCAAACATTTCATAATCTCTCAATAAATTAAATAGTTAAACTGCGCATTTGTGAGTCTTAGAAAAATTATCAATAAATCATGAGATCTAAACGGTAATAATACCCTCGCAAGTAAACATTCCCTTGTTCTCTGGAAACTATGTAACATACCCCGAATCATGTAGATAAAAAAAATCGCTTTTCAGATGTGCTCCAAACTCTTCCATTGTGCTTCAATGCAAATATTTAAATAGAAGACCCAACTGTAAAGCTCATTACACGATTGTCAATACAGAATCTTTGTACTCCAAACCATACAATAAAGTCCGCTCAATTCTTGGCAAACAAAAACCGAATAACAGTGGCCCCAAATCGAGGCCTATTCTGGAATAGATTTCACAAAAGCGGAATTCGCTCCCTAAGCTGTGTGGTGCAGATACGTTCCCGATCTTGGACTGTTGCCAACGAGCGATGGTTTTCGTGAATAAAAAATAGGATCGTTATGTAAATATGATATATACCTCGTGAAAGATTCCCCGCTTAACGCTTGATTCCCTTAATTTTTCATCACTGAATGCATCCCGGATAATTAGTCGATTTCGAGAGGTTATTTTTTTGCATTCTTTCCAGTGGTTTATTGTTAACTAAAATAACCGTAATATATACGACGCGGAGGAATACAAACGCAACGGAATTTCCGTTTGCTGTTACGTCTGTTATTTTTCATCTTTTATCTGTCTGGATGTTCGGAGGGGGGTATTCGTTTAATATTTATTAGTTCCACGCAAATGTCGCGGCATATGAAAACAAATGAGCTCTATTTTGCGGAAGAATAAACAGCAAATGGAATATTTTACATCGGAGAATTCGTTGTAGTTTTCAAGGCAAGCTGATCAAGACGCGATTCTTTAAAGAATGAGATACAGGAACTGTCTGACGGGAAAGGATTTCGTAACATGGCGGATGGAATTTTGTTCTTCAAGTACTGAATAATTGAGCGATAGAGCGAATATCAAAATATTTCGAATTTCCTGCAGAAATTTTCAATTACGATAGGGAGTCAATGAAATGTTACTGTTCAAATGGGTCGAACTTTTTTTATTTGTTTGTAAGCAGGAAGAACTTTTGATAAATTAAATAAGTAATTTTGCATTATAAAATTTTTCAAAACAAAAAAACACTTATTTTTTTGTAAATATTCAATACTATGTTACAAATTTAGGTATAATTTAGCTGTATTACATATCAAGGTGCAATGGCATTCTGGATCCTATGAAAATGATAATTAAAAATATTGCACTCGACCTTCAAATGGCTCTAAGCAAAATAAAAACAACTGCTTTCCAAAAAAAAAGTAAAGCGGTGCTATTATAATTGTCACAAATTAAAAACAATTAAGAACATAAAGGTATTAGGGTACAGGTCCGTCGCACCTGGGGGCAGGGGGGGGGGGTCCAAATGATGTCGTGATTTGAAATACTATAATGCCGGTCTGATTTAAAAATAAGAATGCTTTTGAAGTCAAAAATAATGAACGTTTTATCATTTCCCATGTTAAAATGTAATTTGATTAGTAATGACTTATATGCACTTTTAATAATTTAAATTTGAAGAATTTAAAATAAAATAGTGTATATGTCGGAAAGTATCTCACGTGGACCATCATTTTAGAAAATTATAAAAATAAGAAATGATGACCAACATTAAAACTTTGACGAAAGAATAAAGATAAACAAGCTATTCCGTCTGGCGCCTTTGCGCCCCTATTCACCCTCCACTCGTGCTTTGCTTTATTTCAAGATTTTACACGCATCTGTGTCTAATTCCCTATTTGTGACAGTGTGAGAATGGATTTAACATCGTGCTTCTATCCTGATACCCCATGCAGCTATTTTCAAAAACGATGCGAATAAAATATTTCGAAAGTAAAAATTCGTGTCCGTTTTTATTGAGTTGAAAATAAGTATATTGGCATTATTAAGGAAATAAAAAAAAACTGATAAATAATAATTTACACAGAAAAGCTAGGAAATAGGTTTGCTGAATTACCCAAAACAAAAATTACTTACTTGCATACATAAAGCATAAAAAATTTAATTTATATACTTAAAGTCACGTTTATTCCTATATACGTCGAGCCCCAGTTGCTCAGTGGATAATGCGTTCAGCTAATAATCAAAGAATTGGTGGTTCGAATCCGTGCGATGGACTTGACAAAGAAAAGTAGTGATCTTGCGATCGGAGGGTTGCCAGCTTCGCTACAAAAATACTAGAAAGTCGTCCAGAAAATCCAACAAATTATACTGGCGGGGATACGGGACTGGTGCTCGATACATCTGATCGGGGTCCAATGTCCTGACGCCTATTGAGGTTGCGTCGGGTGCCAGCTCAGGTGTTGTCCTCGTCATCTGACCATGGTTCAAAAATACGGGGCATCGTTCCCGGGTCTTTCCTTCGAGATAGGCCACCAACCATCGCCAATAGTGCGACGTTAATTAAACAAGACAAAACCAAATCTTATATACACGTCTGACCCGCTTAACACTAGAACGACGGCAGTTTCGGTATACCTAGAACGACGGGATGGGTCAAATTGACCCAGAGTACAAAAATCCATGTTTAAGTTTTAAAAATACAACTTTTTTTCAGTAATGACAATTATATCATTGACAGTGATATTAAGAGTACAAAATAGAATATTTAAATTATAAACCTTAAAAATAAACAAAAAATTATGTTTAAAAACTGTTTACACTATATTAAATTTGAACTTTTTTGAGGCATTTTGTCATTGATGTGTAAATTTTTTATTCATTATTTAAAAGTTATTATCAGGAAAGTGTTCGTACATATACTATACAAAGTTGCGGCAACTTTTTTTTACGTAATTTGTGCACTTGTTACACATCGGAACAAATATCAACCGTTTTGTTTACACACTTAGAAACTTGACTTCGAACTCTTTTGCGTCCTACTGATGGTACTCACTTGTTTCTGTAAATCTGAATTATTCTTTTTACGAGTAGGCTCAATATAAGGATGGCGAAGCTCATCAATAAGTTGTTGGTAAATTTTCGTCTCGAAAGCTTTTACCGATAACTCTTTTATACAAAATCCAGGAACTTATTCAAGCAAGGTCTAGAATATTGTTGAAGACAGGCACTGGCCACCTTCTCTATGCTGCCTTCACCAAGTATTTTCGTGCATTTGACAGCAACATCTACACTGAATTTTGTAGAATTGTAAAACCACATTGTCTATGGAAATTTTTTTGGCCCGTTATCGTCAACATAAACTGTGGGGTTAAATGAACTGAGTAACATGACATTCTTATTATTTTTCCCTTGGTAAACTGTCATAGTAGTTGTACTATCATTATGTTTCAGTAACAATGTTTCGACAATTATGTCTTCATTTGTTTTCACTATTTCAGGCAAAAATTTTCGATTCCACCTTACAGTACCTATCAAACTGGTGTTCTTTGCTTTTAAAATTTCCGATAGTTTCAGTGTTGTGAAAAAGTTATCAGTGGTGACGTTTCTTCCTTAGTTTTCAAAAGGTTTCACTAAACGTAAAACGACGTGTTTGGCGAGTTCTAGAGTTCTAGATTTGCAAGACGCTCATCTTTACCTAAATATGGAAAGCCATTTATTATGTATTTAGTATCAACATCAGCTGCAAGCCAGAACTTAATTCCTAATTTATCTGGTTTGTTAGCCATGTACTGTGTAAATCGACATCTGGATTTTGTAGGAAACAGTTGCTCATCAACTGTTTCGTATAAAACCTTGCTTTCTTGGTTGTTTGCACTAGAAACGTTTCAGTTTTACTAGAAACGTTTTCATTTCTACTACATGCAATAGGTAATTCGCAAGAATCAGATTAATTGCCATCATTATTTGAAGATAAACTTTTAGTATTTGAAGGCACAAATTCTTCATCCCTAGAAGCAAACTCTTTATTTCTACAGTTTTCGGATTCATTTTCCGACAACTGTTGAAAGTATTCTAATGCTTCGCTAACAGTAAGTTTCCGAGACATTTTACTCAAGCTTTATCCTATCTGTACTTATTCAGATGCAGTCCTGTCTCCATCAGGGGAAAAAAATGCCATCTGCGCTTTTTCTCATATAAAAACAGTTTGAACGAATGAAAATCCAATATTATTCGACCAGTGACATTATATTGTAGGTCAAGGTCACTCACCCTCTGGATGAGTCAAGCCGAATGCGCACGACATGGGTGCAATGTGTTTTAGTTCTATAAATCGTTGTTATCTGCTTTCTGTATAGGAAAAGGGTGTTTGGGTCAAAATGACCCATTCAGTCGTTCTAGGTATAAGTGTTAAAAACACCAACTATAAAAACTGCTAGACGAATATTATTTTTTCAGGCTGTTATATGCATGACTTTAGGAAAAGTCAAGGAATTTCAATTAATTCGGCCGGTAAGTTTTTGAGAAAAACATAAACGAAATTAGATTTGGGTCAAATTGACCCACTTCGTCGTTCTAGTGTTAAATACTAGTAAAATATAATGTGTATGTCCTATTACAAATATGAATTTTTATTACTATTGTTCAAATTTAATTTTGCTAGCATGCCCGTGCGATAATTATCGCAACCCCCCCCCCCCCCCCTAACACCACACACTCATTAGTTTAGGTAGAAAAAATAAAAAAGTTTAACGGTCTCCTCATAGATGGTAATCTTAACAAGAGCTTATTTAAAAAAAAAACAGTTAAAATGAATTATTTTAAACACATTAAAAAAAACGTTGATATTTATGAGGTAAAAGTAAAATTTGTCGCTGGTCCGTGAAATTATTTTTCTTTTGATATCTCATGTGTTAAAATTCGCTGTGTCTAAAAGGCAGCGTAAAAAGGATCTTTGCTACAGAAATAATATAAATTATCTTTATATATAATTCTCTTACGCGGCTATTGAAAAACGCTGTTTTTCTCTATGCGGAATGGCAACAGTTACTTTGTTCACAAAATTCTTCAGGGGCGGGCGGAGCCTCTAGTATTTCTTAAATAATTAATATTTTATGAGGTATAACAATTTAGCCTGGTACAGAAGGATAAATCCTTTGCTTAAGTTGTTTTTTTTAAATACAGTATTGCAAACCCTTTTAGATGTTGATGCAATGATAGTATTTTAAAGAATTATACAACACAAAAGTAATAAAGTCCCAATTATTTAACGTAGAGCATATTTTCGGGTTTCAAATATATATTTAATTTTTTTAATGTTAATATTGATAAAGATTTTATAAATACATTTTTTATTTGTTTAATTTAGATTCATTAGTCTCTGCTATAACTTTTTTTTTTAACTAGATTTGACTTTTCTTTTTAATTTAAATTCACTTTTCTAAAACGATTATTTTAAAAAGAAAATGTTTAATGCATGTTGGAAAGGTCTTGTTTAATTACAAAAACAATACAAATCGCAGATTTGTTAGGAAAATAGTTACAAAATTGAAAATATTTTTAATTTTATGGAACTGATATATATACACTGATTATATATTTTTTTTTTAATCAAATAGATTTTTGCACTAATTCACATAGTACTCAATAAATTACACTTACTATTTCTCGCAACGGATACTGAAAATACAGATAACATTTTTAATTAAAACTTTAAGAGAGTCATTCTAAACCTCTTGTATATCCAAACACAAATAGATCTCAAATAAAATAATTACTTAATGCATACTTCAATGTAACTCAACTTTATTGTACCATTTTATCTGGGAAGATTCAAGAACAATTTAATATCCGTAAGATTCAAGAACAATTTAATATCTGTAAGAGAAAACTCAATCGATTTATAAAACTCAATCACAGATCCAAATTCACATAAAATATTAAGTCAAGCCTTATTTATACTTACAAATGAATCCTACCGATATTTAAGATCAAACTTAATTCAACGGAACGCTTATTAAATATCTTGATGCCGAATTAGATTAATGCCTGGAAAACATTTCAGCAACAACTAAACAACAAAGAAGGTAAAAAGCAAGCTGGGATTAGATTTCTTCTTCATTCGCTTAATTTTAATTCGCGTTTCCGAAACAATAAAATGCGAAATCAATAAAACTTGCTCGCGATTCCATCACGCCCAGTGAATCTATCTAATTAATTTTATGTTAAATTTCCTTCGTTGCTTGAAAGATAATTCATTAAAATATTTCTGTAATGTACATGGATGCGAGATACCTAAATGTAATCTTTAGAAATAGAGCATCGTCCATTATTTTAGGAACGAAAAATATAAGAACTTTTAAAATGCTAATTACTTGCTTCCATAACGAAAAACGTCTTATCTCGGGCTTTTATAATTCCAACCAATCTGTTGCGGCTGAGCCTTGAACGTTTACGCGACATTTCAGTTTGCCTTAAGTGGAAACGTTTACTGTAACGTAGTAGAAGAACGGATAATAAAATGTTTTTTTTAATACATTCGTATTCCGTAAACTTATATAGATTTCAGTCTATTTACAATGTTTAACTCCAACACAATACTTAAAAATATTTATAATCCGTTAAATGTAATATTTAACGGATTATAAATATTTTAATA
Source organism: Troglohyphantes excavatus (assembly GCA_963932185.1). Classification (NCBI taxonomy): domain Eukaryota; kingdom Metazoa; phylum Arthropoda; class Arachnida; order Araneae; family Linyphiidae; genus Troglohyphantes; species Troglohyphantes excavatus. The sequence continues at coordinate 38,052,330 of OZ010668.1, read as the reverse complement.
GGTTAATAGTTTTGACAGCGGCCAATAGCCCACTGTCAAAACTATTAAAATATTTACTATTTACTTTAAAGAAATAGCTTGAGGCGCAACGTATTGTTGCATCAAGCTGTTACATCTCAATATTAAAATACAAATACAACATTAAAACTACGCAATAAAATACATGAAATCTGGACATGTTTCGGGAGATACATCTCCCTTCATCAGCAGAAATGCATTCCTGCTGATGATTGGTTCGGTTTGGTTAATTAACGTCGCACTAGAGCTGCACAGTGGGCTATTAGCGACGGTTCGGGGTCTATCTCGAAGGAAAGACCCGGGAACACATACACATTCACACACATTCATACATGCACCTCGTTATTTTAGAACCATGGTCAGATGTCGAGGAAACACCTGAACTGGCACCCAACGCCTTCAATAGACGTCGGGACTTTGGACCCCGATCAGATTTATCGTGCACCAGACCCGTATACACGCCGTTAATTTTTGCGAATGTTCTGGACGACTTTTGTAGTATTTTTGTAGCGAAGTTGGCAACCCTCCGATCACAAGATCACTACTTTTTTACTTTTCTTTGTCAAGTCCATCGCACGGGTTCGAACCACCAATCCTCGGATTAGTAGCTGAACGCCTTAACCGCTCGGCCACGGAGACCTTTTTCTGCTGATGAAGGGAGATGTATCTCACGAAACATGTCCAGATTTCATGTATTTTATTGCCTAGTTTTAGCGCTGTATTTTAATATTCTTAACGCAATGTTCTATAAGACGAGTTTTTATCTTATTATAGCTCAAGCAAAAAAAATACATAATATATTTAAGAAGCTTTAATTATTTGTTTATTGATGCATCCCTTTGAATGATAGTTGAATCCATGTTATTTTGTTAGTTAGGCCAGTTATTTTGCCCTCGAGAGGGAAAAAAAGGGAAGGGATAAACGAAGAGAACGAACTAATGGGGAACAATTTTCTTCTTAACGCGTGTGAACCACGGTTAACAGCTAGTAATTTTATAAACGAATAAACATCCTCTTAAAATTTGATGTGCAGTGTACTATTTAGTAATATTTACAACAAATTATAATGGTACTTTTTAATACGCGACTTAAAAATAAAACTACTAATTAGAAATTCCTTTTAAGTTAAATAAAGTAATTTTTTCATTTATTAAATTTTCATCGATTATTATAAAAAGTTATTCTGCGAGCCCACACATCGAATATCGTAAAACAAGGTAAACGTTTGGATGTGACTACAAGTTTAACATACACCAGCCCCCTCTAAACAACGAACATTCGGTTAAACAAAAAGTTTCAAACTCGGAACTTTCCTATAACCAGCTCACCGCTCCGCCATCCTGGTTATCGTGTGTCGTACACTTTAAAAAAAACACTGTGAAAAATAGGTATTCAAAATTAAGTAAAATGTACTCATTTTTTAATACATTTGATGCTTAACATGGCTCCGAATATATAAGTTTCAATTTTGAAAAAGACGTACTTAAAAATGAGTACAATGGGTAAAATTGAATAAAAAGAGCAAATGATAGCCTACATAAGCTGACTTCATAAATCACTTTCAATAAATATTGACAATTACGACCAAGACTAACCGGGAATCGAACCCAGATCCTCAGGCACCGCAGTTCAACGCCTTATCTGTTGAACAACAAGGGAGCCTTGAAGAAGTTATAAACTGAAGAAATGTTTAAAAAAAAGTTGTGTCAAAAGAATGGGAAGTAAGATAAGTGATTTGTAATAACTCAGTTTCCATTTAAGCAATTGACATCAAATAATGTGGAAAAGCGTATTCTAAACAACTATTTTAAGTTGGTCAGGTCGTTTTGTTAAGATGGCTTAAACAGAATCTAAGATTAGCAATATAAAATCACCCTGCTCATTTTTAAGAAAATACGATTACTTAAATATAAGTACGTCATCCCTCAAATGTACTCAAAGAAAAACGAATACATTCATGTACTCATTTTTAAGCACCTTTTTTTACAGTGCAGGAATAAGCATTTAAAATAGTTTATATGACGTTTATGTTTCCTTCGATATGTTTAACCAAGTAAACAAACAGATTTTGTTTAAAGTCTTACAGAAAATATCGACTTTAAACTTTATATATATATTCTATCTAAATCTGATATCCTCGAAACTTTCGCAGGAAACAAACTCCGTAAAGCTTCCCCCTTTTATGACTTAATCCGAAAAGGGATTCCTCCCTATCAGCCGTTTTTACTCAGAGAAAAGGACCGAACTAACCACTCGGATACTACATCTCCTAAAAGCGAAATAGAACAGGGGAAGGTAAAAAAATAAAAGTTCCAAAAGCTTTTAACGTATGGCTTAGCTTCGATTCCGGTTAAACTTAAAAGTATTGATTTTTACTTCCGCGTACATTTCTCGGAAGAGGTAGTTTTATTTCGCTTGGTAACGAAAGTGATAGGTTTCAGTCTGATACACGAAAAAAAATATTAAAAAGAAATACTTCAAGAGAAATAAAGCAAAACGAGTGTCTTTTAAATATCGAAGACAGCTTTGTCCTCGAAGGCTTTTTGCTCCAGAGCGGGATCCAAGTTTGACAGTCGCATTTGCTGTTGGGGTAATATGATGCGTTCCTGATTATTGGCAAAGCAAAAGCTGATTCGTTTTGGTTCGGCTTCTCAAAACGAGCGTTGGCAGATTGGAAACTTAATACTGAAATTGGTAATTCAACCTGCAAGTTGGAAGTTAGGGCATTGCATGACATTTTTATAATATTTGACAGGACTTTTCAGCTGTTTTATATTTCAGTAAGTGTTTTGTGCAGTTTTTATGATTCGATTTATCTAAGATTAGAAATATATAATTTATAAAAGCTTGCAGCAGATAAAAGAATTGTTTATTGATTTTCCAGTGTAGGAGTGTTAAATATTGATATTGATGAAAATTGGCGTTTTTTGATTCCTTGAGATCAATAAATAAAAACCCAATGGAATAGTACTAACATACCTTAATGATTTATTTATTCAGAAAATGTTATAAGGATATGGATTACTCGCTTTTCAAATATATTTCTGACAAAAAGAATATAAACATTTGTAAATGTTCCGTAAAAAGAATATAAGTGTCAGAGACGTTCTTGAACACATTAACTGAACGTTGACTCTTTTGAAAGGCTAACTCTTTTCAAAGACGTTAACTGAACAAATAAAGCGACAGCACCAATAAGAAGTCCCCAACTGTTGCAGAACGTTTGTTCTCCCAATAAAATCAAAGCTGATAATTATATATTATATCATCAAAAGATATCCAAAAATTTTGAGGGAGTATAACAGAAAACGAATAACTGTTCTATAAAAAGAACATAAATGTACAAATGTTCTTGCAGTGTAAAGAGTAACCAAAAATAAAGCAACCCACCAATAGAAGTATGACATAAGGATAGGGTTACCATTTTTTTTTAAGTGACATTCAAACACGCTTGGGGAGGGGTGAAGGGTCTTATGAGGGTGCGGTGGGGATCAGAGTTTAGTATAAAATTCTAATAGTTACCTTCTTTCATATCACAAGCACTGAGTTTGAGGAAATAAAAAAAAGAGGATACAAAAAAGATACCATTTTTGTTTTTATTAATAAAATGTTTGGTAAATCAACATTACATTAATAAAAGAAAAACAAAAATGCCAAAACATTTAATTTTCAGTTTGACTTGGGCTCTGGATGCCGTAAAAGTAAATAGCAACACGCAACAACTAGTGGGCATCCAAAGTTGGTAAGAGAGGTTGTACCAATGTGTAAACAATGAAGTTTTTTTATAGGTGAAATGACATCAGATTTTTTTTAATGCCTCAGATTTTCCACATTACAACCTAATTTCGGGCCGCATTCACTGGCGTAAATTCGGACATTTTGAAGCTCCAGACGATATCGCGGACTTGAGCTTGAAATCAGAAGTGTCTTGACGAAATCCAGACGCATGGTAACCCAACATAAGAAGAGCCTCCTGTTGCTCTTTCATTAAATTGTGCACTGAATAACAAAAAATCAGGTAACTACTTTCGCCATCCAGGAGCATAAAAGATTTTCTGGGAATAACCAGAAATGTAGTAACTGTTCTGTTAAAATAATTTAAAGGGCAAAAAGGTTCTTGGAGGACAAAGGGCTAAGTTACAAATAAAGTCCCCGTACCAGTTAAGATATGATTAAGACCCACGTGTCCCCAATTGTTCAAATCGGTTTTTTGTTAGCCTGTTCTCTCCAAACAGGTTCGTTCATCTTCTCTTTTCCATGTTCACCAAGATTTTAGTGAAAAAAACAGAAACGAGGTAACTGCTCTGTAAAAATAACGTAAATGCTAAATATTTTCTAATGGATTAAGTCACAAATAAAGCGATTGCACCAATAAAAAGATGATTAAAACCCACATTAAAATATAGAGTTTCCAATTGCTCAAGCCCTTCCTTTGTTAGATTGTTCTCTCCAAACAAGTTATTCCATTATTTTAGTTATCCAGGTTCACCAAAGATTTTGAGAAACTGAACAGAAACGGGACTAACTATTCCAAAGGCGTTCCTGTAGTTTTAATAGGCTAAGTCACAAATAAAGAGATAGCATCAATAAAAATATTATTAACACCCACAATAATATATAGAGTCTCCAATTGCTCGTATTTTCTTTGTTAGCTTGTTCTCCTCTAACAAGTTATTTTATTCTTTTTGTTTACCAGATTCACCAAAGGTTTTGGGGGAACAAAACAAAAAAGCTAATAACTGTGCCAAAGTCGTTCTTGTAGTTTAATTGGATAAATACAAAGATTATTAAAACCCACATTAATATATATAGTCTCCAATTTCTCACGTCTTTCCCTTGTTAGCTTGTTCTTGTTAACAGGGTATTCCATTATTATAGTTATCCAGGTTCACCAAAGATTTTGGGAAACAGAACACAAACGGGACTAACTATGCCAAAGGCGTACTTGTAGTTTAATAGGCTAAGAAACAAATAAAGCGATAGCACCAATAAAAAGATTATTAAAACCCACATTAATATATAGAGTCCCCAATTGCTCAAGTCGTTCCTTTGTTAGCTTGTTCTCCCCAAACAGGTTATTCTATTATTTTAGTTATCCAGGTTCACCAAAGATTTTGGTGGAACAGAACAGAAATGCGAAATAACTGTGCCAAAGGCGTTCTTGCAGTTTAATAAGCTAAGTCACAAATAAAGCGATCGCACCCACGAAAAGATGATGAAGACCCACGTTAATATATGGAGAGTCCCCCAATTGCTTCAGGCGAACCCTGACGAAAAGTGAAGCGTCCGGAAGAGCGATTCTTGATGGAAAGGATTACCAGTTCCTCCAAGAGCAAACTTTGCTCGGGACTAACCTTCATCAATCAGAACATCGACTCTTTCATTTATTCCTACCCTCTCTTCCCCCCCCCCCCCCCCCCCCAACCTTATTTTTCATTATTTTTCTTCCGACTTTTTCTTCGTAACCCTCTTTCCATCGGGAGGGTCTCAGGGCTTTATTTCGACGAAGAATTTTAAAATTCTCCAGGAAGACGGGTGCTGATGAGCTTGCCAACTCATACAGCCCAGGGCTCGAAACATCCTGTTCTAAAGTGTAGAAGGTATTGAGGGGGGTATTTTTGTGTTGTTATTGTTGACTTCGATCTTTTTTGCTTTGCGTGTGTGTGTTTTTGGTGTGTTTTGTGTGAGGAATGTTGGGGTTTTTGTGTTTGCACCTAATGATGAGGGGTCTTGAAAGGAATTTTCTGTATCTTTTGAGGGGTATCTAGGAAATGAGATGGAGTCGATAATACTAGTGAGGAGTGAATTGAGTTTTTGTTTACCTTGGAAATGATGAAAGTTTCTTTTCTATAAGAAGTTTTTATAGTAATGCATTATATTCTGAACACAAAAATGAGAGAGGGAAAAAAAATTTGTCTCAAAATACTGAGTATAATCTTAGGATTTTTCAAAAAGTAAAATACATCTCTTTAGAATTTCGTAGTTAACATAATAATATTTTGTCAAGTAGTCAAATTCATCCAAATATTATTACAGTGTTTTTAAATATTAGACATATTCTCGTTCAACAAGAAAGTGTGTACTTTAAGTACAACTTTATTAACAATTTGCACTCCAAGAAGACTTTGCGATTTGTGTTCTTTCTATGGAACAGTTATTCCTCTATACGTTCTTTTCCACAGATTTTTTGTATACTGATAAAGGGAAAAAAAATCCTAATCTGTGTTGTATTTGCAAGAGAACTAGTTTAAAAAAAGATTGATGTTCTAAACACAAGATCATGCTGTTCTCGTTTATTTTAAAGAACAGGGAAACAAAAGAACTGGTCGTTATGTTGGCGCCTGAGAATCAACATCGGAGTACAAAGGGTTAACCTTTTCACGTGGGATCCATCAAAGCATTGTGGACGAACGACTTGCCTTACAATAAGAGGCGTGAAACTGTCTGACGAACGGACCATTAACAATTCTTGTTACACATGTAAAATCTATGGGACAGATGCTGTCCCATCCTACACGTAAAGGTTAATATAGTCAAACAAATAAACAAAAGAATTAAGACAACAAATTTGTAACATTTATTTTTTAAGAATGAAGTTTGAACCTTCCCAATTTTACAATTCTGATGCCCTTTCCACATTAAATATTATTTTAATAAACGAATTCAAGTAGCAAAATTTTAAGCAATTTTAACATTAAAAAAAGCAAACTGGAAAATATTATTTGATGGCCCAAACCTCGCACATTTAGGTGATAATGCGTACACTTTTTCTACTCAAATACTGTACGCAAATTAATACTAAAGTATAAAATATCTTTAATAATAAAACAAATTTACTTAAAACCAGATTTGTTTATGACTTGGCATAAACAAATTATTTACAAAATGGAACATATAATAAATAAAAAAAATACAAAGACAAATACAAGACCCACTTTCAAATAAATCTAAAAAAATTAAATTCACATAACGATTTCTAAATTTTTCAACTAGAACAAATATTTAACATTTCGTTTCGAGTACTTGTAACGAAAAATGCAAGCCAAAACTATATTTTAACGTTTCAACTATAATTTCCAGATCAGCGAAAATTATTTTATCGATACTTTCGCGAAACTATGAGAAACTTTTGCGCGTTTTACGACCTCCGCTTAACTTTTAGACCCCCCAATAAAACGAATTTAAAATGAAAGGCTTCAAGATGGATTCATTTAAACGCTTTCCACTTGACGCGCCATTTTTGTTTTTGTGTTCCTTTTTAAACCATTCGGAAGAACGGCCATAAATGCCGAATTACCGCCTAAAACCAGTTCCAATGTTTCGCAAGCATACACTGTCAGTAAATTCCTGAAGGAAGGGCCTAATGTCTGATAAATAATTACGCGTTAGATTCGTATTCCTCCAAGAATTCTTTAATGGCCTTCTGCCCTCGAAATGGGAATTAGAAAATCTCGATGCCCTTCAATCCTGGCGAGGCGGTCATTTGTAGATTTAATTCCTTCCCCAGAAAACAAGCCTCCTTGGGGGATTTGGAATTCCCCAAAGTTTGCTGTTCTATATTCCATTTAATTTAAATTAGGGAATGATAAATAATCATGAACTGTAATTAATGTTGAATATTCTGCCCTGATAAGGAATGAAATGTAATTAATAAACCCGGCCATTTTGTTAAAACAATAACAATTCCTAATTAAAGTACCGCTGAGGATTCCTCGATGCTTTATTGGTATGGCGAAGCAAAGTTGTTCGGTGAGTACAAGCCATGAAAGTACCTATTCGATATACCTCGTACTAATAAATGTAAGGGAAAGAGTTTGTGCCTTGGACCTTACGTACTTTTGACAATCAGGCGGTTCAGAGACATCTGATGTGCGTTTGAAAATAGAAATGCAACTTTCATCAGACTTTTAGAAACAAAAATGAGATGTAGAAACTTTTCAATTGGGATGTACTATAAAAGGTAGGTATTGGTTTTCATCAGTGACAAAGTATCTTTTACTCCGAGTAGTATTAAAGTAAAATATTACAAAGCATCTATAGTAGTATAGTGCAAAGTATCTATAGCAGCATAGTACAAAGTATCTATAGTAGTATAGTACAAAATATATATAATAGTATAATACAAAGTATCTATAACAGTATAGTACAAAGTAGCTATAATAGTATAGTACAATGTATCTATAATAGTATAGTACAAAGTATCTGTAGTAGTATAGTACAAAGTATCTATAGTATCATAGTACAAAGTATCTATAGTATTATAGTACAAAGTATCTATAGTATTATAGTACAAAGTATCTATAGTATTATAGTACAAAGTATCTATAGTAGTATAGTACAAAGTATCTATAGTAGTATAGTACAAAGTAGCTATAGTAGTATAGTGCAAAGTATCTATAGTAGTACAGTACAAAGTATCTATAGTAGTATAGTGCAAACTCAAACTAGGTCAAAGATACTGTACCTTTCAATTGGTATGAACTATAAAAGGTTGGTATGAATATTGGTTTTCATCAGTGACAAAGTATCTGTTACTCCGAGTAGTATAAGTAAAGTAATATAGTACAAAGTATCTTTCTCAGAGATAAAGCTCCATCACTTGTTTTAATTTTTATGTGGGTGTGGTTTAAGACCTAACCTCTACAATTTGTAATGTATATATAAGGAGTCAGGACTGGAATAACACGTTTGTAACCGCTTTTGGCAGTTTAGGGGATTAGCAACAGTTGCAGATTTACAGCCCTTTTTAGGTTTGAACAGAAGAGGTGTTCTATAGCGAGGCAAAGCTTAATTCTGATTGGAAAACATAGATAACATAATTCATTCAGAAATGTTACGTCTTTAATTTATTGCCCCAATAGTATCATTCTAAATCTAAAAATAACACAACGCAATCGTTTGGACCTATTCAGAATCCCTATTACAGCACAAGTATTATCATGAAGCAATTCTGTTTTTGTACCACGACGGTCAGAACCGGATTTAGAGTTGGTGGGTCCCTAAGCTGAATATGTTATCCGGGCCGCATATTAACTACCTATACACGAGTAGATGCATTGGAAAATTTCGAGCCTTCTGATTCGTCGGTTTCACTACGTAGCTGTGACGTCACACTATTTCTCATCCATTATACTTATATTTCAATTGTTGGTCAAAAACTTCTTTCTTTACTTTTAGCTTTTATTTTTACCGGTCATTTTTCGTCCAAATGTCCGTATTTTCATTTTTAAAGGAGGCAGAATCAAATTAATTAAATTTAACTGTTTTTTTTAAGAAACATTTTTATGAAAATTTTTGGTGGCGTCATCTTTTGGTTGCGCCGCGAACAACACGGCGTAGTTAGTCGCAATAAAAATTATATCTAAATTTAAAATAAGATTATTTTGAAAAGAATACTTACGAGCAAACAAATCTTTCTCCACTTGGCTTAGATGTCCTAGAATTCCATCTAGTATTTGTAACTTCTCCAAATTCTTTTACCCATTTATTGCACTCTTCTAAATTTTTAACATTGCTACGCAGAACAATTAAATTTGGCGAATTCGTTTCTATCTCATTTGAAAATGAGGATGGAAGTTTATCTTCCAAATATACGGACATTTGGACGAAAAACGTCAGGTAAAAACAAACAAATAAAAGTAAATAAAGAAGTTTTCCATCAACAATGCAAATAAAAATATTATGGATGAGAAAAAAATGTGACGTCACAGCTACGTAGTGAAACCGACGAATCATAAGGCTCGAAATTTTCCAATGCGTCTACTCGTGTATAGGTAGTTAATATGCATCCGGGCCCCCTCAACATCACAGAGAAGGGGGGGAAGATAGAATATCCCCAGTTAAACGGGAAGGGGAAGGGTCAATATATTTTTTTTATTATATATTCCAGAACTGCAAAATAAATCACTTTTATGTGTACAAATGGAATTAGGATACAGGTTTTTTTTTTTTTCCAAAACTATGTTACAAAATTTCAACGGTTTCAATGAATCTCAAAGTACAATAGCATTCTGGAATCTGTGAAAATGGAAATTAAATATTGCAGTCGTCTTTGTATTACTCTCAAATGGCTCAAATCAAAATAAAAATATAATAAAAATAAAAACAACTGTTTTTCAAAAAAGATAAAACAATGCCATTTTAATTATGTCACATTAAACTTTTTTTTAAAGAACATAAAAGTATTTTGGTCTATTTACATTGTATAAATCTCTTTAGAAAAATGGAATTTTTCACCATCATAAAAATATTGTTGTATACTCTTTTCAATAGGATTTAGATTATCATCCTTCATAATATTGTTTTCCAGAAGTTGATGCTTTGAATTTATATTTATTTATTTTATATTTATTTATATTTATTTATTTTAAATTTATTTATTTTACATTTATTTATTTTATTTTTATTTATTTTATATTTATTTATTTTGTATTTATTTAAATTTATTTATTTTACATTTATTTATTTTATTTTTATTTATTTTATAATTATTTATTTTATATTTATTTATTTTATATTTATTTTAAATTTATTTATTTTACATTTATTTATTTTATTTTTATTTATTTTATATTTATTTATTTTATATTTATTTATTTTATATTTATTTATTTTATATTTATTTATTTTATAATTATTTATTTTATATTTATTTTATATTTATTTATTTTATATTTATTTTATATTTATTTATTTTATATTTATTTTATATTTATTTATTTTATATTTATTTATTTTATATTTATTTATTTTATATTTATTTATTTTATAATTATTTATTTTATATTTATTTATTTTATATTTATTTTATATTTATTTAATATTTATTTTATATTTATTTATTTTATATTTATTTTATATTTATTTAATATTTATTTTATATTTATTTATTTTATATTTATTTATTTTATATTTATTTATTTTATATTTATTTATTTTATATTTATTTATTTTATATTTATTTATTTTATATTTATTTATTTTATATTTATTTATATTTATTTATTTTATATTTATTTTATATTTATTTTATATTTATTTTATATTTATTTTATATTTATTTTATATTTCTTTTATATTTATTTTATATTTATTTTATATTTATTTTATATTTATTTTATATTTATTTTATATTTATTTTATATTTATTTATTTTATATTTATTTATTTTATATTTATTTTATATTTATTTTATATTTATTTATTTTATATTTATTTTATATTTATTTTATATTTATTTATTTTATATTTATTTTATATTTATTTATTTTATATTTATTTTATATTTATTTATTATATATTTACTTATTTTATATTTATTTATTTTATATTTATTTATTTTATATTTATTTATTTTATATTTATTTTATATTTATTTATTATATATTTACTTATTTTATATTTATTTATTTTATATTTATTTTATATTTATTTATTTATATTTATATTCTTGTTTTGGTGTATGGTGCGGGCCCCTAGGCTGCAGCCTATGTTGCATATCCTTAAATCCGGTCCATACGATGATAATAACCCTTACTACGATGTAAAATATTCTAATACGTTGAGCTTTAAATCTAACTATGAATGATAGTTCCATGAAAATTCATTTAGTGATTCTTACATGAATAAAGGACAAATATAAACAAACAAGGTAGAAACATACATACATTTAAATATGTTATTTGTAGCTCTTAAACATGCTAAACAAAGCGCTTTATGTAAAATTTACAATAAAATCATTAAAGTAAAAATACAGTGGCATGTATTTTTATTTTATTTACATCTTTTATATTCTGTTTTTGGGGTGCTTATTAGAACTCGAATGAATTTTTCTATTATATTAAAAAAAAGGAGGTGAAATTCGAAACTAATCGATAAAATCCGCAAAATGATTTTTAAACAAATAAACAAACACAATCTACGAAACAAATCAATATGATATTTCCAACAATTTAAATCCATGCATATTTTTTCTAACATATCTTTGATACGGCAAAGTTAGAAATAGACATTCTATTGGTTTAAGTATTGTATGCGACATACTTTTACCAGTTTCGACTTGTATCCACCCTGCTAAACAAAAACGTCAGTGTCTCTCCTTTATCTACAAAATCTAGTTTCACGCTGTACGACTCAATTACCAATAATATTAGATTGTTTTGGGGAACATTTCTAAAAAATGAGAAACACAAAATATATCATAACATTCCTTTCGTCCCCGAAATCTATTTTTTGAGCCGTACATTCCATTTATGAAATTCCATTTCCAGACCGAATCCCGGCGTACCTTTGAAATTTTAGAAGAGACGCCGTTGCTTCTCGCTTTCTATCCAATAGGAAAACAAGCAAACCGCAAACTTGTCAGATGCTGTCCAATCGCGGAATTGATTAGATCAGGATATAGACGGTGGTAAAAACAAACACGGACTATCCTTTATCTTTTGCCTGGTGCTGCGGCATCTTGCTTGTTTTACTTGCCTTGTCAGCTCGCAATCAGTAAATGGATTTCAAAAAGTTTCTTTTTTCTTCTTTGGCAACGCGGTAACTGATTTTTGTTCTGTTTGCTCGATGAATTTATTGAATAAGACTGCTGTGGTGAGAGTATGGTTCGAACAATCGAATCTGTTTACGATTTCGAAATTGAAGACTGAAAAGTGATATTTATGCCGGGCTCTCTCGGAAATTCATGGTTGAAAATGTATTTCAGACCAATTTTTTAACGTATACATAAGTGAAGTGATATTCAATTTTTATACATTTCATTTATAATTTTTTTTTTTACATTTTATTTAAAATTCTTCAAAATAATCTTCATTAAGAACTTGATTCCGTTATTTCTTAGGCTAATGGAGCATTATTATTAATGTTCTTAATTTATTTGCTTGTTACAGACTTCATTAAAAGAAACAGAATAATATGCGTACTTTAAGTTTACATAGTATTAACCTATACTATGTAAACTTAAAGTACGCATATTATTTTGTTTTTGAGTGAAGACAGTAACAAGGTGAGATAAAAATAGTAAAAAAATTGCCAATTTTTCGTTCAAAGCTATATTTCAATTTTAAAAGGTTATTAATATAAAACTTTTTCGGTGAATTTATGTAATGGGTTCCTTAAAATAGGTGTTAAATTTTTTTATGTTAAATTTTACCTTTTTGATGTCCTTTTTTGGTTACAAGTGGGGTAAAATGTGTATTCAGTGGGAATTATGGAATTTTTCGTATAAAACGCATTATCAAAACAATTTTTTTAGTCAAATTAGTCACTTGAATAAAATAAATAACAGCCATCATTTCAAATATTCGATTATTGAGAAACTGTTGTTGTAACTTTCTTTCAAAAAAAAATTATAAACCGCCATTTTAAAAAGTCGACTTTTTCATTATTTATTATCTTCGAAATAAAACATCGGCTAGTACAATTTTTGAATCTGGAAGATTTTCTGTAATATTTAGATTATTTTTAATTTGTTCCGCAAACGAATTTTTAATTAATTTCAAACTGTGTGTTTATGTTCTAACAAAACCAGAAAATGGTCATCAGTGTGGTCAAATTGTGATCAGAATATGTTCTTTTTGCTCACAATTTTTGAAACTGGTAAATAACTTAATTATATTTACATATAAACAGTGTTAAATATATGAGATAGTTTGTGTCATTTATAAACTTCGAAGTCATATGTTTGTATAATATTGCACTTTTTTTAAAGATCGTTAAATTTTTCCGAATTTCCTATTCTTTAGCATTAATAATTCGATTACCCATTTTACCCCACCTTACAAATCACAAAAAAGCTAAATAAAGAATTTCTTTTCAGATTTTTTTCTTAGGAATGTATTAAAAGGTTTCTTTTCGATACAAAACCCAGGAAAATTAGTAATTAATAACATTGTTTAGTCCATATATACATAGAAGTTTTCCCGCATTACATTATCACATATTTTTCTTTGTAAACTCAAACAGATAGACTGTTGGACTTGCATTTAAACCACCCAGAAATTTAATTTTTTGATGAAATATACTTCTTTAAACGAAGTGAAAGAAAGGGATCAAAGCATAAATTTAACACTGTGTAATTTATATTTAATTCCTAATATACTCATTTTACCACACTACCCATTTTACCCCACCTTACCCTATGTATTCAAATGATCCATGACAAAAAAAACTTTACAATTCTTAGACGCCATGAAAAATATTCGCAAAAGTAGCTTTAAAATAAAATTCAATTTAACAAGATATGCGCAATTTTTTTAAACGAGATCAATTATATTATTAAAATTTTATTTAAAGCATTTATTAAAAAAAATATTGGTATGCAAGTACAATTGCACTTACCAACTATGATAAATTTCTAAATTTTCTCAGAAATAGTTTTAAAGTATTTCTAATAAAACCCTTTTAAAATAAATAAAAAACGTTTCGTTTTTCTAGTTCGTTTCTCAGTTTTTGGAAATGATGAGCTTGGAATTTGAAATTTAATAGCATGCTACTCAATTTATTTTAAAACGTACTCATGACTAAAAAACACAAATTTAAATGTTTTCAAAACTACTTTGAAATTATTATTGAAAACCTTAAATTTAAAGTAAAAATACATTTACGATAGAAATTCATTATATTTAGAAAACCATTTCATATAGAATTTCAATATATTTAAGAAATAGGTTTGTTATAGTAAGGAAATCGTTATATTTCAAAAATCATTATATTTCAAAAAGTATTTTAAATGGAAAATCTTTACATATAAAATAAAAAACTTCAGCAACATTTATGCCCTTCTGAACGAGATTTCACATATACTTTATTTACTATGAACTCTATTATTTTTTAAGGTTGCAAACAAAACGATTTGCATTACTGAAAATTTTATTAAAAAGTCATCTTCTCATTTTCTTTTCTAACAGAAAATTTTGCTTTTATAAATTTATTCACATGTGGTGTATACTGTAAAAAATTACTACGACCTTGCACCAAAATTTGATATCCATTTAGCTACAGCCATTATTTGGGGCTTAGTTTCACCATTGTATGGATACCACGGATATCATTTAGTAGTGAAACGTTGCACCAAAACAGCTACCCCCATTAAAATGTAGACTAGATAAAAAATTCTCATATTTTACCCTTCGATCACAAGATCAATACTTTTTTTTTACCTTTGTCACCGCACGGGCTCGAACTAGTAATTCTCTGATTACCAGCTGAACGCCTTTACCCACTGAGCAACCGGGCCAGTGTACCTCTGTCTGTGGGTTTGTTGATGTAGATTCAGCGAAGGTTTTGGTTGCAGTTTAGGAGATTGCACGATTTTTTGGTAAAAGCTGCGCTATTCTCGATCAAGGATTTTTGGTAGATTGCACCATAATAACGTCGTCGCCTCAGAGCAACAGTAAGACATCTAAAAAAAAACGAAAATGAGTTTTCGGTCTTGCTAATATTATCAAATGTGCCTTTATTTAGGGTAACACTCGGACATTTTTTATGTCTTCTTTGAAATCGCTGAACTACAGCCTTAAGATATTCAGCATTCAAAAACAGCAAATTTTAAAATCAATTTTATAGGCAACTCTGTTTTTGCTCATATCCTACTGTTGCTCTGAGACGACGATGTGAAAGTTGCTGCAGAGCACTAATATATGATGCAACGTTGAACTGAAATCTTTAACAGTGTATTCATAGATAAATCAATCTTCCTCGTAAAATTAGATTTCAAGAATATTCAATAAACATCAATAAAAAAACAAAATAAATTTTAATTCTACATAAAAGTTTTATTATTATTATTTATCAATAATTGCTCATATCCTACTGTTGCTCTGAGCCGACGATATTAAAGTTGCTGCAGAGCACTAATATATGATGCAACGTTGAACTGAAATCTAAATCAGTGTATTTATAGATAAATCAATCTTCCTCGTAAAATTAGACTTCAAGAATATTCAATAAACATCAATAAAAAACAAAATAAATATTTTAATTCTACATAAAAGTTTTATTATTATTATTTATCAATAATAAATGTCTTAAGTAAAAAAATATATAATGCATTAAAACCTCTGCGAGTCCCCAAAAATCGGTAAAATTCCAATCTATTTCTGCGTATGAAAAAAAAAAGAACACTGAAATTCGAGAAAGCAACTAATTCTTGTCTGCGCGAAATCTTTTGTTCCATGGAACACCAGAAAAATTATGTCTCCTGATAATGGAAGCGAAAAGAAAAACAATTCCAGTAATTATCGTGCCCGCGTATCAAGAATAATTCTCTTTAGTCCCTTCTCCAAGAATATTCGAAATGTGCGTCTTAATTTATGTTGTTTCTAATTAAGCCTCGCACCCCGCGAGGATCCAGTATGGAATTGTAGATGATATCTCCCGAGCACTTAGTCTTTTCCCGACAGAAGTTCATTAAGAGTCTAAGAAAATTAAATTTAGAAGGCAAAGAAAAAGACGACATGATCTCGGCAGCGCCATGGCTTCTTTTGATGTACACACGCCATTAGTTTTGAATTTCCAGAGGAGATTCTCGTGAAATTAGATAATAAGGAATCGGGCTGCAACCTTAAAAACCATTAGATTATTTGTTTTAAACATTCGTTAATTATTTGCGCGGGCAAATACTGCCGCCGAGTCAATGTTTTGACATTTTTAATATTTAATTAGGGAAGAAAAGTAGAGCTGGGGATTTTTACTTAAGATTGGTGTTGTTGTTGGTATTCTTTTATTTTAATACATTTCTGCGATGAATAATGCATATTGTTTAAATTAGCTGTGTTTTGAATGGGTATTTTAGAGTATTTATTTAATTCGACTGTTGTTGATTGTAAATTATTCATTAAATTTATCTGAATTATCATCTGTCGAAAAGGTTTTTACTTTTAAAAAAACATTCCTTTAATTATTAAAAAGTAAAATAAACTTGACACCTTTAGTAACGTTAAATAAGAAGTTTCTGGAAAAACGCCTGACGGCAAATAAGTAATCGAAATAAGTTTACTTCTTGCAAGGCTAAGATATATTTCTTTTTACGATATTACAAGGCTAAATTTGTTTTCATGTAAAAGAAATGCAATTCATTCACAAAAAAAATACTTACTTTCAACAGTTCCATAGATAAAATGTATTCCAAACTTACCTAAAAATAAAATAAAAAATTAATTTAAGAGTACTTAAACTACACAAAAATAAATTTACACTAAACGAAAATATTTTTAAAAACACTTTTTTGACTGTAAGTAGTTTTAATGTTTCTTTAATACATTAAAGTAAGGTAATGACCTTACTTTTTTTTATTAAACTTTTAGCTTAAAAATATGTTATTAGATTACAGCGCCATACTTTAAAATCAGTTTCTGTAAAATTATTCTTATATAACAACCAAACTTTAAAAAAAAAAGCACAGAAATATTAAAATGTTTTTATTTTTATATCAATAAGCAAGACTTATTTTCTGCTTTATGCTTCCTTAGTTTAAGAGCTACGGTACAAAAAAAAATTATATTTTTATTTAAAAAAAGTTACATAAATATTCTTTTTTAACCAAACACCCGTTTATTCACATTAATTAACTTTACAATTACTTTAATATTCGTTTTTGTTCAGAAAATAAAATTTTGATATCACAAATATTTTAAGGGTGCCTGTCACTAAAAAATCTTAATGCTTATTTCCTTTTATACATAAAAATTTCAATTTCATGTAACAACAAAACCTTGAATTAAACTAAAAATGATAATAAAATGCGTTATTTTGCATCATTATCGATTTTTCTTTGTATATATATTTCATGATAGTTTTCTTATAAACACAAAAAAAAAACGAAATATTTTTATACACATTTAAGCTGACTTGCCAAATCCTTAATAGAATTTTTTTTCAGATACAAAAGACATAAAACACAGAAATCGTCAAACAATCCAAGCGTCCAATGTTAGCATTACGCGTATTCCATGATTTTTTCTCATGGCCAGCATCTTTTAGAAGGGGCATAAAAACGGTTGTAACTGCTACTTCCAAGCAGCACTGGGAAATTCTACAGAGCACAGGAGTAAAATATAAAAATACGCATAAAATCGGATTTGCCCCAATTTCCAAAACGACGCGATTGTCTCGGGAAACTTCTGGAGGATAAAAAAAAAATGCTTCATGGGTTGTAAATAATTATGACATTTGAGAACTAGAACGTTTCTCGGTCTATAACGTTTCCTACCTTTGAAGATAAATTTTCATCTTAAAATTGTGTTATTAATGTATATTCAATGTGATTTATTAACAATTAATATCCGACACAAGTAACCACACATATGGATACCAATTAGCAAATACAAATATGAATACCAATTAGTAACCCTAACCACATATATGGAAACAAATTAGTAACCACGCATATGTAAACCAATAAGTATCCACACAAATATACCAATAAGTAACCACACATATGTAAACCAATTAGTAACTACACAAATATACCAATAAGTAACCACACATATGAATACCAATTAGTAACCACACATATGAATACCAATTAGTAACCACACATATGAATACCAATTAGTAACCCTAACCACATATATGAATACAAATTAGTAGCCACGCATATGTAAATCAATAGGTATCCACACAAATATACCAATAAGTGACCACACATAAGTAAACCAATTAGTAACTACACAAATATACCAATAAGTAACCACACATATGTAAAACAATTAGTAATCACACATATGTATAGCAATTAGTAACCACACATATACCAATAAGTAACAACACATGTATACCAATAAGTAATCACACATATGTTTACCAACATGTAGGGATGGGACAATTATTCGGTTAGGCCGAATACTTTTGATATTCAGTCAATCGTCAGCCACACAGCTGTCATGGAAGTATGTCGTAAAAATAGGATTTGGAAGGGGGGAAAAAGGTTTGAAAAATTATTTGCTTGTAATTAGTAAAAATATCTAGCTGAATTAAAACAAGTTTCTGTAAAATCTACTATTTTTAATCATTTTCAGATATATGTATATTTTCTTTATTAACTGATTAAAATTGAAATTTAAAATCTCTTTAAAAAAATTACAAAACCTATTAAACCTAAACGGTAATTTTCTTTAGTTTGGTCATAACAAAACATATATTGATAATGATAGGGTTATGAAACAATCATAAATTATATTTACGGATGAATATATATATATTGGGAAACTGGCCAATTTGATATTGAATTTTTTTTTTTTTAATTTAAAGATTTTTATAGATTTTTTTTGAGTAATTGAATTGAATATAGATTTAATATTTATTATTAATTATTTTTAGATTTAATTGTTACTATTTTATACTAAATATAAAAACTATATTACATATATAAGGATAATTGTATGTCCTAATTTTTTACTTCAAGTACTTGGGTTGTTTATCTGTGTAAAGAATTTTTATAGGAAGTTGTTATTCGGTTGCGAATATTCGGTATTCAGCCAAATCACTATTCGTCACACCCCTACCAGCATGAACAGGTATCCAATAATATTTTTAAACTTTATACCAATTTATTAATCTAAATGAGCTACGAAAATTTACTGACACAACTCAAATAACACTGTATCTATTTCCATTGTTAACAAGTGTCAGACATCGACCAGAATGGATCCACAAAATTATCAAAAGTTATCCATGGAATCCCCGATAAAATAACAAATTCATAATCCTAAAGGAATAAAAATAGGTTTAATTCACCTATCTTATTTTAAAAATTAACGGAACATTCATTTAATTATGTCCTAAAAATTTATTCTTACACCATATTCTAAATATGAAAAATTAGAAGAAAATACTAGTCAATATCAATAACTTAATGCACAGATGTATATGATTTTTCTTGGACTTGAGGTTATTTGGTTCCTCAAAATTTAATCAATTTAGTAACTAATTATGGTAGGAAAATATTTATTTTAATTGGCTGAAACACCTTACGATTGTTGTTTACAGTTCTTTATAATAACTTTGCAAACTTCCATATGGCTGGCTGTCCAGAAATATTATGGAATGGAATTGTGACTTACCACATCGGTGACTTAATTATGACATTTTAATTATTTTAATTGAAAACCACCTTCTTGTCATCAAATTACTGCCACAAGTCGGTAAACATACAAGTGACTTTATTGAACGTTAAGAACTCGAAACTAATATAAAAAAAGAGAATTTATCATTAACGAATAATTTTACCGACTTTTATAGTCTATTAGTAAAACATATATTCTCCAGTGCGACGTATTATTTTTTTAAAAATAAAAAATACTACAATGTCTCCCATAAGACCCATTTTTCAGTTATTTTACAGAAACAAAACCCTTTGTGTGATACACGCGTTTCAACCACACAATCCCCCACTGCATTGCGCAAACACATCATCTCACCTTCCATAAAACGTATGCAATTGTAGCCAAAGAAAAACGAGTAGGTACAGGTAATAATTTTTCAGCGCCTTTTCTTTTTACAGTGATCAATTTTAATTGAAAACTACCTTCTTGTCATCAAATTACTGTTGCAAGTCGATAAAAATACAAGTGACTTTATCGAACGTTAAGAGCTGGAAACTAATATAAAAAAAAGAGAATTTACCATTAACGCAGCGATTCTCAACCTTTCAGTATTCGCGGCCCAGTTTTCAATCACAATTTTCATCGCGCCCCCCCCCCCCCCCCGCTTACAATAAAATGTTCACAACAATAATGTATATTGAGTATTTTGGATTCTGTTTTAAAATTATTTTTAACTAACTGCCAAAACAAGAGTAAAAGTAAGCCAACGTTGGCGAGAAACCACATCTGGCATTTTGCCAAGCGGGCGGTGAACAGATGAGGGAATGAAAGCGGGGAAAATTTAAATATTATATTTGAAATGAAAGCCAAACAGGGAGATAACGTTAAAAGAATATGAAAGTAGAAAAATTCGTTAATGAAAGTTAACCTAGACGGGGTGAGCTAAATTTAGAAACCGGGAATACATTTCTTCGAATAATAAAAGAAAGAAAACAGAAGCATGACTAAACAAAAGAGAAAAAAATAAGTAATGTTTGTGGAAGGGAATCCACACGACCGATATCATCTCGAGCCAGTGGCGTACACAGGAAATTTATAGGGGGGGGGGGGGTGATCATCAGATTACTTTACACGTGTATAAATATATATATATATATTTATATATATACGCAGGGTGCGGCAAGTTAAATTCCTTTTTTGAAGTGAGTGCTCTGAAGCTTACAGCAGCCCCAGGCACGTAGGCGTGGTCTCGAATAGATTTTAAAGTTTTGTGGTCTTGTGATTCAGACGCCATCATACGTTGGAGTAACGAACAGTGTGCATTTGCCGTAGAGGCCTATTATTCCAACGGAAGTTCGGCGGTTTCAACCCAGCGCGCTTTCCGAAATCGCTTCAATATTGAGCCTTTGGGACATATCCTGGACCGGAAATCTGTTTTTTGGTGGGTGACAACGTTCAGGGAAACTGGTAGTGTGCAGAAAAAAAGAAGTGGAGACGCACGTCCCATCAGATCACCCATGGTTTTTCGAGGAAAATGAACAGACTATCACAGTCTCTTCAGACCATTATGTAAACATGCTCGAAGAGGTTTTTTTTGCTGATTGATTTAAAAAAATATATATACTTTAAGAAATAAAATACTACAGAGTACAAAAATTTTAATTTAGGGACTAGTGGAAAAAAAATAGTCATTTAGAATTAATTTTGTACTTTTTACCACCCTTTAAAAAATGTGTGCCAATTCACAAAAAAACCACATCTAAATTTTAGAGCCAATTTCAAAAAGTGATAATGACCATAAAATTAATACTTAAATATTTTTAAAAAATTCCACTTTTGTTCCTTAAATTAATAATTATTTTTAAAAAAACGTTTTAGAGCTTTTTTTAAAGCCAGTTTTTATTTTGAAAAAAAGGTTATTTTATACTATATTTTATTCACATTAACTATTGATTATTATGCTTGAGTTTACTTGTCATTCGGGCCAATTAATTTTCATACTTACGAATCTGCCATTGTTTTTCACATACATTAAAAATAATTGCATATGTTTGCACAAAATATAAGTCATTTTTATTTTAGCAATTGAATTTTAAAGTAAAAGCAGTACAAATGTTATAATTCTTCTAAATTAGTATGCATGGGAACTGACAATAGGAATGAAGTCTTTTAAAACACATATGGAATAATTTCACCTTTCCTGATTAATCGTTGGGTTGTCTTTTCCTTCGCTTTTTTTTTTAAAGAAAAAAAGCAACTAAACTGGATTGTTATTGCCTTAAATTTCTTCTAGAAAATAATTTAACACAATCGTCTGATATATGTTTCATTTTGGCTTTAAAATTCAAAACAAAGCACCATAACTTTCAGAAATACTAAACAAATAAAAGGCCTCAAAAACTAAAGTCCAATTTTCAGGAGTACAAAAAGTAAAAACTGTTCAAAACATCTTTTCATTTGACCTTTATTTTTGACCTGACTATTTTAGTCATCCTTTAGTCCAGGGGTGCCCATCCCCCCCCCCAAACTCAATGGCGCAAATCCCCCCCGAAAAAAGAATCTCTACCCCCTCAAATTTAAAGCATATAACTTTATTAGAATCTAAAATTTTCAACCACAGTAATCCACACAAGGCTCCACATTTCGTATTTTATTAATCAGTTAGAGATAAAATCCAGATATAAATTTGGGTTATACTTTAACTTATATACTTTAACTTATATGTATGAAACTTATATATTGCATTAAACTTCCTCACCGCATCTCTTTATAACGTTTCATTGATACAAGCAAATGATGCTTAAAGTCAGGTTCGTCGGTAAAATATATGGTCGGAGGTTCGCATAACATAATTTTGTCGAATAAAATTTTAATTTCAGAAATTTATTAATTGTCAAAAGAGGCGTTAAAATTCATAATAAAATTCCATAAAACTTGTTATTGTCTGTCCGCTAAGAATCGATCAATTTCGGTTCAAGAACCGGTTTGTTATGGTCTAAAAATCTGGTGTTTTCTACAAAATGTCATCGATTTGTCTAAGGTGTTGATTTCAATTTCACCAGAAAATATAATTTACAAATGGATATTTTAAAAATTTTAAATCCGGTTTTGGAATTCAATTTTGTAAACACCTAAAAATAGTTACTATAGAAATGCTGACGGCAATCTCTGATTGTTCAATTTAAAAAAAAAACTTGCAATCGCTCCATTTAGACTAAAATAACTATCTACAATATTTTATTACATTTGTCAGTGATATATGCAAAATCACACTAATTAGCAGAAACACATGATGTAAATAGGTTTTACCCTAAATGCTCAGAAACAATTGCCTTTTACATGTGAGCCAAATGCCACTGAAAATGCTTAAATACTTTACATATAAGAAAGAAAAGCTTTCCGACTGAAATATAAAAAACAGCTTTTTTTAAAAACACATCATGGCATCAAAGAAATAAAATTGATGTTATTTACGCGCGTTAGATACATATGGTTCTACGAGTGTATATATAAACCACATAGTTTGTATTCCCCAATCACAGGTTCATCTACAAAAGCTAATGCGCTTTAATAATGTCCCCATTCTATACGGACGTTATTTGCGCACGTTAACTTTTGCATATAACTCTCCGATTGGTCCACCACGTGGTTTGAATGAACTAATTAGAGGCTTCTGCAAAATGCAATGCGGCGTAAATAGCGTCCGTGTAGAATGGGCCTTAGAATATCTGTTTTTTACTGGTTAAGTATACTTTCTCTTACCTAATGGTATAAACAAAACTGTTATATATAAAACACAGCTACATATATAACCAAACAGAAAAATTTATGAAAAAGTGGGTAATCTATGTCTTAACGGTTAGAGATGTCAACATGAACTAAAGTACAGATTATAAGTAATGAATAGCTTGTGAAAGTTTTATTAAACAAAACATCTATTAAACCCCAACAAAATAGACAGGTAAACACAAAGCAGAAGAAAAAAATTATCGACGAAATTCATGCACAATACTGAACGTTATTGGTTTTGTTTAAAATCACTCGTGACTTTCTACTCTTATGTTTAGCTATGTTTAAATATGACTGTCAACTGCAAAAACTTTATTTTATAGAATTTTAAGAAACCTTTTAAAATAAAAATTTAATTAAAAAATATGCCGCATGATATTTATTCACTTACCAGTACCGTTTATCACTCAGAAAATACTTTTCATTTTTTTTTTTTTTAGAATTTAAATATTTGCAGATTTCCTCCACATTTAAACTGCATATTCACAAAAACCGTTCGTCCTTGCTGACTAAAATATATTATCCGTTCTTTTATTGTAACACCATCGAAATTATTTAAACTGATTCGACGCCAAGACGAAACCCAAATATAATAAAACCACCTACGCTCAGTAGCGGCGATTGGGTTCTAATAGTTCAGTTTGGCTTTCAGAATACTCAACATAGACAATTATCGGCGCCAATATTCTCCCGCTAAAAATTCGAGACCTATGATCGTGCCTATTTCCTTCTGCTTTTTTTGTTTTTCTTTTATTTGAACGATGATTATTATGTAATGACAGAATTGACTCCTAAATGTCTGTTAGCTGTCTGTGTGCTGGCAGAAGATACTGAGAAAATAAAATTGATTGTAAATGTAATATAAGAAAAAATTAGGAGGGGGTTGGGGAACGAAAATTTTTCGATAGTTCGTCAATTCAGCAACACAATTTATTATATTTTTTTTAAATCTCTCTTTTTTTTTAATTTTTCTAAAATACTTTTCTCGGTTTTTTTTAGTGACCTCCCCCCCCCCCACCCCAAAAAAAAAGCGAGGGACCCTGAGCGGTGACATGTGCCGCACAACCCTAAGATTCTTCCATAGCCATTAATCAGATAATTTTTGTAATTTATTTTGTAGATCTTTCTAAAATGACATTTAGTTTTAACAAAATAAAGACTTGCATTTTCAACCAAGAATTTTTTTTTACAATTTCGTCAGCTTTTGTGTCGAAGAGGCGTTTCTGGAAATTCCAGTGACTGGGGACATATTATATATGCAAAATTATTTTTTGCCCAAAACATTTCCCCCTAAAAATTAAATAATAAAGCAATGAAAAAAAATCCCCCCAAAAATTCTGATGGCGCAACTTGCGCCATGATCCCCCCCTATGGGCACCCCTGCTTTAATCATCCTTACACTACAAGCTACAAGACTTACAAGATATATTCTAAATGACCGGCGAAAAATTTTTTTAAACAAAATATTCTAAACCAAAAAAAAAATGCGATATTTTATTTACCATTTAAAAAAAATATTTCTTATTGACTTATTAAATTTTCAACGTATACATATATCGGCGCCAAAATTGTTCCCGCCCTCTATAATCGAAAGATTGCTTTTTGTTTATTTTACATTTTCTTTTTATTTTCTGTCAAACGATGAATATTTTGTAATGACGGAAATGGGAAGGCGCATAAAAGGCTGTTAGCTGTCTGCCTGTTGGGAAAAGATGATACGAGACCCCCCCCCCCTCCCCCCCCCACACACACGCACATTTTTACATAAAAAAAACGTTTGTATTTTTTCTAAACTTTTTGTTTTGTTTTGGAAATGTTTATTAATTGGGGGAAAAGCATTATTTTTGTATTAATTTTTTTTTAAACTTCATACCGATGGGGGGGGGGGGGCTGCGGACGCCACTGCCTCGAGCATGCGCAGCTGTCAGTTAATCAATTTTTTTTAAATAATATTTTCTCTTGGATATTCTCGCGCCCCCCTTCTAGTGTGCTCGCGCCCCCCTAGGGGGGCGCGCCCCACAGGTTGAGAATCGCTGCATTAACGCATAATTTCACAGACTTTTATAGTCTATTAGTAAAACATATATTCTATAGTCCGACATTCTTTTTTTTAAATAAAAAATACTACAATGTCTCCTATAGACCCATATTTCAGTTATTTTACAACAGAAACAAAACACTTTGTGTGATACACGCGTTTCAACCACACAATCCCCACTGCATTATGCAAACACATCATCTCACCTTCCACAAAACAAAAAAATATAAAGTAAAATTATAAGTGACTTTATTGAACGTTAATAACTCGAAACTAATATTAAAAAAAAGAGAATTTACCATTAACGCATAATTTCACAGACTTTTATAATCTATTAGTAAAAATATATATTCTCCAGTGCGACGTATTCTTTTTTAAAAAATACTACAATGTCTCCCACAAGACCCATATTTCAGTTATTTTACAACAGAAACAAAACACTTTGTGTGATACACGCGTTTCAACCCACACAATCCCCACTACATTATGCAAACACATCATCTCACCTTCCACAAAACGATCCCCCCCCCCCCCCCCTGAATCAGTCACAAACTCGCAGTGGCCAAACCTCCGGTCACGCATTCATCACCAAACTCCACCGACGAGGTTAACGCATTTTATTCCATCCCCCCCACCAAAAACCCATCCACTTTATGTATTTATGAAACCCAAAATACACGTAAGCCTTTTCTATAAACACATAAATATCTATATTTCCAAGACTGGGGTGTACTTTTTTGCACAGGGGGAGAGGAAGCGCAGGATCATTGATGGATAGGGCAATCTATAAATAGCATTCCGGTTCTCAGTCGACTTATCATCATCACGACGCTCCACTTGGAAGTGTGCCAATCCGCTTGGCTTTTTTTCCTCCGCGTTATCCCCCCTCAGGACGCATTTTGGCGAACTTTTTAAGCCGCCAGGGTTTATAACTGGGGAAGCGGGATTTGTTGCGTTTTTATGCTGATTGGGGTTTGGCGTTATGTGGTAACGATGTATTGACAACGGGTGAATATAAATAGAGTGGGTGCGTTTGTGTGCGTAAAGTGGGGGGGGGGGGGAACTGTTGATTGGGTTTTTGAGCGATGTCGTTTGTCTGCTGCTTAAGTGGTGTGGGTGGTGTTATGGGTGGTGGTTTTTGTTGTAATTTTTTTAACGTAACGTCTCGTACTGTCACTGGCATCATATATACATACATGTACATTTCTTTGGGTTTCCAGCTAAGCAATTTAAGAAATAAATTACGTTAATTAACATTAACCCCTTCTCTTAGTCGTTTGTTTTTCTGAGTTTTCATTACATTCATTTTCGTATGTTATACCCTGAATTTTAATTGTCTGGCCGTAGCTCTATCTGTTCTATCTTGCTGATCCTCCGTTTGTTCTATCCTGCCTATTATCTGGATCGTACTGTTTCCTGGAGACGGTATGTGCCAGAGAATTCTGGACGGATATGACATGCCACGCATGGTTAATAATAAGATAGGGTATTTACATATATTGAATACTAGCTGAAGTGTACCCGGTGTTGCCCGGGGTTTTACGCAGAACGTTGGACAATTTAAGCATTGTGGCGCCATCTGACGGTTTTTTTAGTAAAAAGTCATTTCTGCTTAAAGGGGGTGAAAAGGGGGATGGTATGGTTTTTTAAAATATCATGAAGATATTTCCATTCCTCTTGTTTCCAAGGTTAAATGTGTAAAATTTCTCATTTGTCAACATTTTAGCGGTAAAATGGCCAAATTTACTCATGAGCCAATGATAATTCATCATATAGATTAAAGTGTTACATAACATTTAAATGTTTCATTGCTGCAAT
Source organism: Troglohyphantes excavatus (assembly GCA_963932185.1). NCBI lineage: Eukaryota > Metazoa > Arthropoda > Arachnida > Araneae > Linyphiidae > Troglohyphantes > Troglohyphantes excavatus. The sequence continues at coordinate 38,024,622 of OZ010668.1, read as the reverse complement.
GTTTCATTGCTGCAATGTTTCATTGCTGCAATGTTTCATTGCTGCAATGTTTCATTGCTGCAATGTTTCATTGCTGCAATGTTTCATTGTTGCAATGTTTCATTGTTGCAATGTTTCATTGTTGCAATGTTTCATTGTTGCAATGTTTCATTGTTGCAATGTTTCATTGTTGCAATGTTTCATTGTTGCAATGTTTCATTGTTGCAATGTTTCATTGTTGCAATGTTTCATTGTTGCAATGTTTCATTGTTGCAATGTTTCATTGTTGCAATGTTTCATTGTTGCAATGTTTCATTGTTGCAATGTTTCATTGTTGCAATGTTTCATTGTTGCAATGTTTCATTGTTGCAATGTTTCATTGTTGCAATGTTTCATTGTTGCAATGTTTCATTGTTACAATTTTGAAATATTGCATTGTTACAGTGCTTTAAGATGGAGGAAAAGAAGGAAGGGGCTGGTTTTTCGAATTCTCACGGAAACAGTGAGACCCTTTGCTTCGAAGCTCAAGTGTGCAAATTTGCTCGGAATAGATGTAGATTGTATAAAGTTACAAAACTCAACATGCTCCTCACCAAGATGATGAATATTATTATGCAAAAAAAATCAAATATCGTTACTTTGCAAATATCGATTTATCATAAAAAAAATATCATGAGGAAAAAACTCCTTCCAAGCTTAAAACTTATTATCTTAAGAAGAGAGTAAACACATTTACGTTTAGTATAAGTAAATTATAAGCATATAATAAAACAATTGACTGTGATATTAACGTTAAGCATAATTAAGCAATGTAGCGCCAGAACGCATATTAAACACGTCAACCCTTTTTTAAGTAGATTATATCTTTTGTGAATTTGGGCTTTTTACACTTTTTATTGAATAATAAACTATTTATTCAAACGTTCTACATAGCAAAGTTTAATCAATTTAAGCAAAAAAAATATATATGAATATTTTGTCTATGCAAACATAAACATTTTATCGGGTGGTTTGAATTTAAAGCATAATGTAATCGCTTCGTTGGAGAAATGAGGAAATTTTAAATTTTATTTTAGAGTACCTCGTAAAACGTTATGACATATTTTTCGTCTTCCCATACTTACCTTTCCGAATAGACAGCAGTTATAAGTAAACGAGATTACGAAGGATAAACTTACCACTGCATTCTCTTAACTTTGGAACACCCGTTACAGTTTGAAGCATTTCAGGAAAAGGTATAACATTGTAACAAAACAGATTATTCGATTACCACTTTTATGAAAAAGTCTCACAAAAATATTTAATTTTTTTATAAGAAAAACACTTTGTGAAGACCCGAAAATGTTATAAATTCTAATTAAAGTTAAGAACATCTTCGTTTTAGTGGGATTTCATCCATTATTTAATATTCAGAGACTTCCATTTTTCGGCAAGAATTAAGCTTCGAAAAGGTTTTTATTATTCATGAAAAGTATTATTTTTTTTCCATTGTGTGTTTTCCTTGTCAACAGCGTACAACAGAAACCTATTATTGTTTGGGAGTTAACAAGCTTTCACTTTAAAAATGTATGCTCCAGTGCGGAGTTCGAAGAAAAAGTTTCGCTTTTAAAGTGTTTTTCCTAGCAAAAAGATTTTACTTATGCGTCTCTTTATTTATTAATTTTTACTTTCAACAAAAAAAGACACTCCTTAAAAACACTCGATGTAAAATGAATTATGCATATTAATGTCGAATATGACTTTTAAATTTACATATCTTAAAACTTTCACTTTAAAAGCTGATTTAAGTGATTTTTTTCCGCGAAAAACGTATTTGACCTTTAGAATAAGTTTAGGAAAAATATATTTTAATTTTGAAAGCGAATTTTTAAATATATTCTGCTAACTTTTTTATATTTTTCCTTATTTAAAATCAAAACAGTTCGTATTTTATTTTATGTCAGTTTATTAAAAAGTGAAGAATAAAAACACGCCATAAATTAATATATATATATATATAAATTAATTATTTTTTAATGCCTTTTTTCCATTTGATCGAAATTAGTTAGTGTTTATGTTTAAGGAATATTTAATAATTTACAGACAAAAGAATTTTACTCATTGTCTCTCTATTTTAAAAAAAAGTAAGCCCTAGGGGGGCAAAGTAAGCCCTAGGGGGAATTTTCAGTTCTTTCAATATTATTCAGATCGTATCTCAAAATCTAAAAGTCCTAAAATTACGAAATTAAGCGAATTTGTTAAGAAATGTTTGATAAATAAGAAGAATATATTTTTATTTCAATACTGTTATTAGTTTATAAGTTATTTAATATTAAATCGTCGTTGATAAAATTTTGCTTACAAGTAATTTTGTCCGTCGAGTTTCTGAAACACTATTAAGAGGAGAGATCCAATTTTTTTAGGGAATGTACAAATAGGTTTGAAATAGAAATTCAAGTAAGCATTTTTTTAAATTCAAATTAGTTTTGGAATTATAAATTTTTTAAACGTTTAAACACGCTCCACTTTTTAAAGTTTTTTCACCCACATTTTTGAAACGTAGATTATATTTCTATCTTTACAATTAAATTAGATATTGTCAATTAAGATAGGTATAAAAAATAGCGAAGAAGGATAAAAATGTCGGATATTTCGAGAAAATTTTAATTTGCGACTTTTTGTCTCATTGTTCCGCTTGCATCTCAAAAAGTAAATGTCCTAAAATTATGAAATTATGCCAGTATATTAAGAAATGTTTGGGTAATAAGATGAATATTTTTGTTTTTCAATACAATCAGTAAATTAGACGTTATTTTATGTTAAATTCATGATTTTAGAAAATTTTGAAAACAATTCATACATTTTTGTATACTTGTCTTCCCATTTCAACAAAAAAATAAATAAAAAATTAGGGGTATAGATTAAACTATTGGCTACAAATGATCCAGAGCGTTTGTGAAATTTTGATTTAGTTTTGTAGTTATAAATTTTTAAATAATTGACGAAATGTCTGAAATAATCGTAAGATTTACGCGTATCTTCACAAAAGATAAATTAAAACGGCACTAAGTAGTTCAAAAATATACTTTTTTCCCGTTACAAAAATATAGTTATATTCGTAAAACCTTCCTTTCTTGAATGGTATCAATACTGAAATTCTATCTAAAAAATAAATTAAATGTAACAATTTATGTGAAGTACTATAATTATTATTAAAAGATATTTCGGAGCAAAATGCCAACATGTATGTAAATCCAAATCCCGTAGCTTAATATATATTTTAACGAGGAATTGTTATTAGCGCCAATTCTCAATAATCTTACATTATATAAATAAAAGTTGGCGAATTAGACTTATTTATGCTTGGCGCGGTTATGCTTTTGTTTGTTTACACATGTTTCGCTTTTCAATGAGTAGAAACAATTGCGTTGAAGCAGTTCTACAGTTGAGCTTTTCCAGTTATCAGGCCCACCACAACGGCGGCAACGTGGGGAGGGGGGGGGGCTGTAAACTTGAAACCTTAAAAGTTGGGGATTTCGAGTTTTAAAAATCCCTGAGTTGGGAAAATTTATACCTCAGGAAAATTAATATTATTAGCAAATGAAAGCGATTGAAGACTAGAAATTGCCCAGCTTGTATTAAGATGAAACTTAAATTAGACCTCAAAACAGAACACTGCATTGGAACATGCGTGCAATAAATCAATACTATCGAGATAACTGTTTAATATTACCTATAAAAAAGCTGACAAATGTCTATAAGTTGGAACTGGGAATTTTTTTAGCACTGTTGCGTTGTGAATTTCGAATCGTTAAGTGTGGTCTGGTTAATTAACGTCGCACTAGAGCTGCACATTGAACTACTGGCGTTGGTTCGAGCAAAGCGCCCTTGATTGGTTATTGGTACGTATTTACTTACTACATCAAGGACGCTTTGGTTCGAGGCCTTTCTTGAAGAAAAGACCCGGGAACCATGTCTCATATTTTTAACAATGGTCAGATAACGAGGACAACACTAGAGCTGGTACCCGACGTCCTTAAGTTGGGAATTTTGAATCGTTCACGTTCGGAGTTTCGGATCGTTAAGTTGGGAAATTTCTTGTCTCAACATCCCAAAAATAAATTTATGTGACGGCACTGCCAGTAATAATTTATATAACTAAACAAAGTATTGTTGTTAGGACACATTGTCATTGTCTACAGTGTATGAAGCCGGTATTGTTTGCGAAGCAAACTAAAGAGGATTCCGTAGCAATCCTCCGGGGGTTGGCGAAGCGTTAGCGGAGCAGGGGGCGAAACCCCCTAGTTTATAAAAAAGAAATAAAAAAGAAATTTTATATGAAGAATAATCATTTTAAGGAATAAAGCTTTCTCAAAACGATCAATACTTATTTGTGCAATAAAGTTCGAAATAAGGCAATTGAAAAGACTGCTAAGACAGGAAAAACAAAATATTTTTATCTGTTTCTTCATTAAATAAATTGCATGAATTTTCAGTAATAATTCCAATTTCCTATAGTTTATTTGCTATTGCAAATACCTAATGTAAAAGTATAATTTTGTAATTTTACATTCCAAATGTCAAATTTGAGTTGATAGAAGAAAAAAAAATCACGATTTATCGAAAAAAAACAAGTCACAGATTTTGAAGTAATAATTAATGAGTAGAAATATATTTAACCCTCTGCACTCGAAGACAATTTTAAAAATTTACGTTATTTTTGTGGAACAATTACAACCCGTTCCTGTACTTTTTAAAGAGGAATTGTTTAATGTCCTTTGATGACGTTAAGGGTTTAATAATTATAAAAATAAAAAGTTATCCGAGAAGCTGAATATTATTCTCAGTATACCGAACATATTTAGTGATTAACGACATTTCTCAATAATTTAAAAACAAACAAACAGGTGGTTGTGAAGAATTTCAATCGGAAGAAAGTATTAGGTCACCAACATTCTTAGTGAAGAAAGTATTAGGTCACCAACATTCTTAGTAAAGAAAATATTAGGTCACCAACATTCTTAGTAAAGAAAATATTAGGTCACCAACATTCTTAGTAAAGAAAATATTAGGTCACCAACATTCTTAGTAAAGAAAATATTAGGTCACCAACATTCTTAGTGAAGAAATAATTAGGTCACCAACAGTCTTAATGAAGAAAGTATTAGGCACCAACATTCTTAGTAAAGAAAATATTAGGTCACCAATATTCTTAGTGAAGAAATAATTAGGTCACCAACATTCTTAATGAAGAAAGTATTAGGTCACCAACATTCTTAATGAAGAAAGTATTAGGTCGCCAACATTCTTAGTGAAGAAAGTATTAGGTCACCAACATTCTTAGTGAAGAAATAATTAGGTCACCAACAGTCTTAATGAAGAAAGTATTAGGCACCAACATTCTTAGTAAAGAAAATATTAGGTCACCAATATTCTTAGTGAAGAAATAATTAGGTCACCAACATTCTTAATGAAGAAAGTATTAGGTCACCAACATTCTTAATGAAGAAAGTATTAGGTCACCTACATTCTTAGTGAAGAAAGTATTAGGTCACCAACATTCTTAGTGAAGAAATAATTAGGTCACCAACAGTCTTAATGAAGAAAGTATTAGGCACCAACATTCTTAGTAAAGAAAATATTAGGTCACCAATATTCTTAGTGAAGAAATAATTAGGTCACCAACATTCTTAATGAAGAGAGTATTAGGTCACCAACATTCTTAGTGAAGAAATAATTAGGTCACCAACATTCTTAGTGAAGAAAGTATTAGGTCACCAACATTCTTAGTAAAGAAAATATTAGGTCACCAACATTCTTAGTGAAGAAAGTATTAGGTGACCAACATTCTTAGTGAAGAAATAATTAGGTCACCAACAGTCTTAATGAAGAAAGTATTAGGCACCAACATTCTTAGTAAAGAAAATATTAGGTCACCAATATTCTTAGTGAAGAAATAATTAGGTCACCAACATTCTTAATGAAGAAAGTATTAGGTCACCAACATTCTTAATGAAGAAAGTATTAGGTCGCCAACATTCTTAGTGAAGAAATAATTAGATCACCAACATTCTTAGTGAAGAAAGTATTAGGTCACCAACATTCTTAGTGAAGAAATAATTAGGTCACCAACAGTCTTAATGAAGAAAGTATTAGGCACCAACATTCTTAGTAAAGAAAATATTAGGTCACCAATATTCTTAGTGAAGAAATAATTAGGTCACCAACATTCTTAATGAATAAAGTATTAGGTCACCAACATTCTTAATGAAGAAAGTATTAGGTCGCCAACATTCTTAGTGAAGAAATAATTAGGTCACCAACATTCTTAGTGAAGAAAGTATTATGTCACCAACATTCTTAGTGAAGAAATAATTAGGTCACCAACATTCATAGTGAAGAAAGTATTAGGTCACCAACATTCTTAATGAAGAAAGTATTAGGTCACCTACATTCTTAGTGAAGAAAGTATTAGGTCACCAACATTCTTAGTACTTCTATCTGACAAAAATGGCTTATATTAACGTTTGTGAAATAATAACTCTTTTAATTATAGAATATGGTGTTTTCTTTCTCGAAGAACAGAGACAATAAAAATAACAATTCGTTATTTTGTTGACTTAAAGGCGACACTAGAGTGCAAAAGGTTACTAAACTATATCGATACGCAAGTCATATCATACTTTTAAATTGTGTTTGATAAAGAACAAGCTAACGAAAGAAATGCGTTTTTAACGTTCAAGAACACGCAGTTCTGGTTCCATTTGAATAACAGATAACAAACAAACTGGTCGTTATTTTGGTGACAGAGATCGTCCCTCGAGTCGAACGGGTTAATAGCGAAAAGTATTTATATTTTGCATTTAAATGAATCAGAAACGCATTTACTACTTATTTTTCTACACTTTTTTATTTAAATAATAATCTATAAAAGTTTCAATTTAACCCTTTGCACTCCAAGAACACTTTACGATTTATGTTCTTTCTATGGAACAGATATTCCTCTTTACGTTCTTTTCCACATATTTTTTTTATACTCATAAAGGGAGAAAAAATCCTAATCTGTTTTGTATTTGCAAGAGAACAAGTTGAAAAAAAGATTGATGTAATAAACACAAGATCATGCTGTTCTCGTTTATTTTAAAGAACAGGGAAACAAAAGAACTGGTCGTTATGTTGGCGCCTGAGAGGCGACATCGGAGTGCAAAGGGTTAATGGCGAAAAGTATTTATATTTTGCATTCAAATTAATCAGAAACGCATTTACTACTTACATTTCTACACTTTTTTATTTAAATAATAATCAATAAAAGTTTTCATTTAAAAATTTCCAGATGTTTTCTTCATTCTCTTTTAATCAAACATTAAACTATATTACAGAAAATTCATTCTTTTGTTTCTTAAAGATATCCTCAAACAAAGTATAACAATCCAGAATTTCTCGAATCTCTCCCAGTTTCAAGATACCGCATCGATCAAGAATAGTTACTTCCCAACCAATGACTTTATTTAAATAATAATCTATAAAAGTTTCAATTTAAATGTTTCCAGATGTTTTCTTCATTCTCTTTCAATCCATATTAAACTATATTACAGAAAATTCATTCTTTTGTTTCTTAAAGATATCCTAAAACAAAGTATAACAATCCAGAATTTCTCGAATCTCTCCCAGCTTCAATATACCGCATCGATCAAGAACAGTTACTTCGCAACCAATGACTTTATTTAAATAATAATCTATAACAGTTTCAATTTAAATGTTTCCAGATGTCTTCTTCATTCTCTTTTAATCCACATTAAACTATATTACAGAAAATTCATTCTTTTGTTTCTTAAAGATATCCTCAAACAAAGTATAACAATCCAGAATTTCTCGAATCTCTCCCAGCTTCAATATACCGCATCGACCAAGAACAGTTACTTCCCAACCAATGACTTTATTTCTCTTTTATGTTGCTATTTCTCCTTCACGGTAGAAATAACTCCTTTGCGTGACTCGCAACGCAAATGCATCAAACTTTTTTCGATGTTTCAACAAACTAAATCCTTTTAGTGTGTACCTGTACGAGGCATTTTTACGTTTTTGTAGCACTTACACGAACTGTAGCGTTTTTATGCCCTCTCTAGACGGTGTTGAAGTGTCATCTCAATGTCATATCTAGCATCTTATTTTTATTTGAATATGATGTTTATAAAAAGTTGATAAATGCTGTTTTTATGCTTAATTTGCTAAAAATGTGTGGATATTACATAAACTCAAATCATGAATATGATTAAAATGTAGGGAGTCTACCAAATTTATTATTTTTCTCTTTGAAGTATGATATTATAAATTAAAAAAAAATAGTATTTTTTCAGTTTTTTTGTGTCTTACTTATTTTTGAATATTGAAAAATACACATACATATTTAGTTTTTTCGAATCTTCAGATAAACCTTCTAGTGCATAATTTTTGCTTTTTGAATGAAATAATTTATTTTTTTCGTTTTACTTTTGCCCCTAAACCGTTACAAAAATATACAAAAAAAATCCTAAATGCTTATTTAATTAAATAATTAGTTAAAACCGTTGTGTAGTGTATATGTAAATTCATTTGTAGTTACTAAAATAATTTAAAAAAAAAAAGTTTGAAAATATAGTTAAAAAACAATCTACATACCTCTGGTAATTCTAGAAATTTTTGCATATATTCTACACTATGCACTAGAGGGTTGAACTACTGCACATGAATTAAAAGTGAGTGATGCATTTTTTCATTCAGATCTGTGTTCAACAACCACTTTAGCGTCGTGGAGAGCAAATCGGACTATACTTGACCCTCAATGCTTTGAACAGAAATAGCAAACCCAATGCTAATTATTTCAAATTTTTCAAATGAAACCCCTAGATCCAAGTTATGTACTGAATGTACATTTTAGTTGTGAAATGTCCTGCAAAATACTGTTTTAACCTAAAATATTTAATTTACTTTAGATTTTGGTGAATATATTTTACTTTTCTTATTCGAATCTGTATCGTTTATACTCAAAAATATTTTTTTTAATCGTCCGATTGGCCTTCGAATTATTTCAGGAAACCAAATATTTATGTGGCCACCAGTACCACTGAGCTAAAATAATCACTGGAGGAAATACTAAGCGTGAGCGACCACTTTTTACCTTTGTGAGCCAAGATAGAAAAAATAGTCCTTTTACATTGTGTTTGTCATAGGACGAGGTGCATTCCTTTTAGCTTTAAAACTACATTTCTGGCTTTCAAAAAATATTGCACATTTCATGTTTTTCCATACTTATTTGCTTACTTACAAGAAAGAGACAAAATAGTAATTAATTAATCAAATACAACACCGAAACAAGACGACTGAGATGTTGGTTTCACGATTATGACGTCATATTCGTTAATTACTTTTTAATAACCTTTATCTTTTTAAAACCATTCCAATTTTCAGACTTTTTTGGCTAGCTACTAATCAGAGGATTGGTGGTTCGAATCCGTAAAATGGACTTGACATAGAAAAGTAAAAAAGTAGTGATCTGGCGATCGGAGGGTTGCCAGCTTCGCTACAAAAATACTAGAAAGTCGTCCAGAATATCCAACAAATTATACTGGCGTGTATACGGGACTGGTGCACGATACATCTCATCGGGGTCCAAAGTCCCGACGTCTATCGAAGGCGTTGGGTGCCAGTTCAGGTGTTTCCTCGTCATCTGACCATACCATGGTTCTAAAATAACGAGGTGTATGTATGAATGTGTGTGTGAATGTGTATGTGTTCCCGGGTCTTTCCTTCGAGATTGACCCCGAACCGTCGCCAATAGCCCACTGTGCAGCTCTAGTGCGACGTTAATTTACAAAACCAAACCAACCAGACTTTTTTGGCATCTTTGTTTACAACAAAACCAATACAAATCAGCCATGTATTTCAAACATTATCCAGGCTGGATTAAATGGACTTGTATTAATTCACTTAAAGAATAAATTTATGTATATCTTTTCTTATAAAAAATAATTTGCACAACTATGACGGACACAGAAAAAAAAGGTTCATGTTTTCATAGACAATCACTTCAAGCTTGGTACAAGCTTTAAAGGATTTCAATATGGTTATGTAGCATATGTCAATTCTAAATAGCTCAATTCTTTTAAGTACGAGGCCTCCGTGGCCGAGTGGATTAAGGAGTCAGCTGAGAATCCAAAGGTCCCCGGTTCAAACCTTGCGATGGACTAGACTAAAGAATAGTAAAAAGTAGTGATATTGCGATCGGAGGGTTGCCAACTTCGCTACCAAAATACTAAAATGTCGTCCAGAACATCCACAAATATACGGGACTGGTACACGATAAATCTGATCGGGGTCCAAAGTCCCGACGTCTATTAAAGGAGTTGGGTGCCAGCTCACGTGTTGTCCTCGTCGTCTGACCATGGTTCAAAAATACGAGGCATCGTTCCCGGGCCTTTCCTTCGAGATAGGCCCCGAACCGTCGCAAATAGCCCACTGTTCAGCTCTAGTGCAACGTTAATTAACCAAACCATACCAAACCAAACCTTTTAAGTACTTTCCATTCACTTGATTGCGTTTTTACCGAGTAATATAAATGCTGACATCTAACGATTTCTATTATTAAAAACTTGAAGTGAGTCTTTGTATAGTTCCATGAAACTATTTGCTGTATTCATGATAGTTTTTTAATACAACAAGGGAACCAAACCGCAGAAGAAATTATGAAAAATTCTGTATTTAAAGATAAATTCGAATTTCAGTTGTATATTTGCACGCACGCATATACTTTTAACCTCTTTCAATCCTGAAACTTCATGATCACTACAAGATCTCTCTTTCGCAAACTAAATGATCGGTATAATTGCAAGCTATAGAGCTGTTTAACGCCATTGTTGAAAAATCTCGGCACAATGCGGCGCAACTTGTTGTATGCCCCAGTCCCACAACAAAAGAATCCGCGAGAAAGTGACAAACAGGTCGAAGATCTAATTATTCCAGTTGCTCTCTGGTTGTTCTAATGATAATGGATTGAGCCAACAGTCGCGACTGTTTTCCCTCACCTTTAACTCGCACAGAAAGAATGTGACACTCGCTTCCGGCGAATTTTATCCTAATTAGGTCGAATTACGACGAGCTGGGAAAAATCGTCTGCTCTGGAATGAATTCGCAGGAGACGCTGGAATGGAATATCTTCATCTGTAATTCCGTTACAGTTACAAATTACACAAGAGGAATTTGTAATAATGTGAGTAGTTCAGAGTTATTGAATATAAAATTTTATTTTTATGAGTTGAAGTTCGAATATAATTTCTAGCATATTTTTTATATCAGAATATTGAATTATTTCAAATGTTCTTAACTCGGTGGGATAGAATATCTTCAACTGTAATTCCGTTACAGTTACAAATTACACAGAAGAATTTGTCATAATATGAGTAATTCAGAGTTATTGAATATAAAATTTTATAGTTTTATGAGTTGGAAGTTCGAATATAATTTCTGGTATATTTTTATATTCAGAATATGGAATTATTTTAAGGTTTTCTTAACTACGGCGGGATAAAATATCTGCATGTTTGATTACATTACAGTTTAAAATTGCTGAGATGAAATTGTCACAATACGTGTAATTTATTTCATGTTTCAGAACTATCAAATATAAAATGTTAGTTTTATAAATTGAAATTCGAATATAACTCATTGCACACTTATGTATAGAATAAGCAATCTTTCTAAATTTGTCTTAACATCACTAAAATGGATCATCTGCTTTCGAAGTTCTGTTAAAGTTACAAATTCCAGATAGGAATTTGTTACAATGCATATAATTTATTTTATGTTTCATAGTTATTAAATACAGCATTTGGAAGTTTTAAAATTTAATTCGAAAATATTTTTCCTGGTCATTTTAATGGACCCTAAGTATATATGGTGTCGAGGTTAAAATTTGACGGATAAACAAAGGCACGTGGTCTATTGCCTCTGATTGATGAATAACAAACCACGGAGTCATCACAAACCAATCGCTTATTAGAATGCCGTCACTAAAAATGACGTCTTCACTTGTATTCCCGACACCAAGTTGTGCCATAGACATTCTATACTAACCAGACTTCGCATGGCAACGTTATCGGAAAGCTCTCACATATGCAAATTGAAAGGAGCAAAATCCGCCATTGGCTCCCTATTTGTTAAATTTCGTATGGAAAAATATACAGGACAAAACTAATTCCCGCACGAAACAAAGTGAGTATCATTATCAGTTGACTTTATTTTGTTTTAAATTAATTTAAAAATGATAAAATTATTTAAAAACATTCGTAAGTTTAAGCGATTTTTTTTAAAGTAATAATTATATTTGAATATATTTATATGCACATCAAACGTATATTCCTTCTAAGCTAAACCAGTGCAGATACAAGTATTGAAATGGAATTTATTTATTAAATAAAACTATAAACTCTATTACAGTAGTAAAATGCAGAGAGGAATTTATCACAATACATGTAATTTGTTTTATATTCCAAAGTTAATGAATGCAACACTTCGGGTTTAAAAATTACAATTTAAAAAAATGCCTTATTTTACTCGAAGAAAACGAAATCTTTTCTGGAATAAATTCTGGAAATAAACTATTTTTACCAGAATCCTAAACTGTTTTTGTTTCTATTTTGTTGCGTATAGAACGTGTATGGCATTTCCCCGCAATCTCAATTTCTTAAACCCTCTTAAATAATAAAAAGTGTGTCGCTTTGAAATTGTTATTTCCTGTGACAATTTCGGAAATGCTTGCCGACATAACAGGAGATAAGAAAACTCGATTGTAAGCAAAATGTCACGGTGAAGCCGAAACGGAAAAAAAATATATCTTTGCTCAGGATGATTTTCTTAAGAAAATACATCGTATTTCAATTGTTATTACCTGTAAAGTGAATGGGAAATGTTTATCCAGCAAGGTACATCCGATGCAAAAAAAATAACTTTTTTTTTACAGAAACACTTTATGTTTTATTTTTCTCGTTTCCATTTAACAAACGAAATTGCATTTGCCTATTCACAGCTGCTGCCAATTTAAAAAAGCATTGAACAAATCGTTTCTTCGCGCAATTCTCAAATAAATGCGCGGATAGTTTTCTATTCTAGAGAGCGTTTGTGACAATAGCCACCATCTTAAATAATTGACTATTTGTGCTGTAGAACAAGAAAATCTGCAATAGGTGTTGTGTACTCATTTCCCTTTTTTCATTCTATTAGAACTTTTGTAGTACACAGTTTTCGAATGTGATTCTCAATTCCTTATTTTAAAAAAAGAATTAAATCTCCCTACCTAAATGGTATTACCATTTATTTATTTTTAGAATGAATAAATATATAATATATTTCTATGCTCTGGTTTCCCCAGCCTCTGTGCTAATCTTTTACCTTAAAATATTCGCATAATTAGCAATTTAATTTTACTTAAATGTGTACACTTACCCCACTGCAACGTACATATAAAATACTTTTCAAAACACGCTTTTCTAAAGGAAGAAACGTCAGAAAACAATTCAATCGGCATTTGTGAAAAGGGGATGTGTTACATAGATTTCACATAGAACATGGGTCCTTTTCGCAAATGCCGGTTTAATTTGGTTGAAGCAAATCTTGTTTACTTCACATCTTATAAACGCATGTGGTCAGAAGAATTCTGCTATTGTTGAACATCGAAACTGCTCAGAATCCATTTTTAATCTTAAATAAAATTCATTATCCACTGTTCACTCTAGAATTTTTTTTAAGGACGGCCTGCCCTGCCCGATATTGTTCCATCTTGATATCGCCCTCATGACTGAGCCTTATTATGTAAAAATGCCGCCCTCTTTTGAAACCATTCTGCCCCTTTTGCCCTCTTCAGTTAAGCACAAACGTTCTATTTTTCCTAGCTGTTTTTAAAAAAAGCATTGATTTCGAACATTTAAGTGTAATGTCCATTCTACATAAAAGAGCAAAACGCGTGCGAGCTTCTCAGTTCCTAAAACTAGTATTGAAAAGTAATATGTATTTTCCTTATCGAAGCCCCACAATACACACATTTAAGGCCCATTCTAAATGAAACGAACATCTTTCAAAAACGTAGTGCCCTTTTCTGCCAACAGCGCCCTGCCCCTTTTTATATATAGAGGCCTCCGTGGCCGAGCAGTTAAGGCGCTCAGCTACTAATCCCAGGATTGGTGGTTCGAATCCGCGCGATGGACTTGACAAAAGAAAAAGTAAAAAAGTAGTGATCTTGTGATCGGAGGGTTGCCAGCTTCGCTACAAAAATACTAGAAAAGTCGTCCTGAACATCCGCAAAAATTAACGGCGTGTATACGGGACTGGTGCACGATAAATCTGATCAGGGCCCAAAGTCCCGACGTCTATTGAAGGCGTTGGGTGCCAGTTCAGTTGTTTCCTCGTCATCTGATCATGGTTCTAAAATAACGAGGTGCAGGTATGAGTGAATGTGTGTGTGAATGTGTATGTGTTCCCGGGTCTTTCCTTCGAGATAGACCCCGAACCAATAGCCCACTGTGCAGCTCTAGTGCGACGTTAATTAACCAAACCAAGCCCCTTTTTATATCTAGAGCGAACACTGCATTTTCAATTACTAATTATTATGACTGCATATTGTATTGTTATCGTATTTACTTAAGTATGGCAAGTTTCAAGTTATATGACATTTGGAATTGAAGTGAATTTAAATTGATTTGCAAGATTTGAAGCCACAACAACAGCAGTCACAGTTAAATGAAACGTATAAAAAAATACAAGCTTTTCTCATATCGAGGACAACTCGGGGACAACCTAAGTTGATCCTGAAGCATGTCAAAATATTCAATGGCTTTAGGCCCAACTTAGGTTGTCCCCGAGCATATTAAAGAAAGAGGATCACAAAATCGAGTAGTATTTCACAAACTTCCTCCCCCTCCTCATCAAAGAATGAACCGTCCCTCTTCTCCTGTAGGTGGAGGAAATGAGACGTCACAAAATGATTCATTACCGAGTTTGGCAGAGACTAGGAGTTGTAAGAGAGTGGAGGAAGAACTAGTGGGTCTTTTTTTTAAGCGAGTTTATTTTGAAACTGAACATTTATATTTCACGATTAAAGACCCGACTCTCATTTTCCACACAAGTTTGGTTTGGTTTTATTTTTCTGCTTCGCTTTTTTTTTTTCTGCTGTTTTTCTCCTTCTTTCTGTTTGGCCACGCTTATTGCGACTTAAAGGAGGTGAGTTGTCGTCTCCTTTCCTTTTTCTGTTTGCTTTATTTTTTTTTTATGAAGGTGCGTCTGAGCCGAGCCCCAAGGATTGTGTTTAAGTCGCTAAAGTTTGAGATTGGAATATGAATGTGATACTGCCCCTCGTTCGATATTTGAATTTTTTTTAATGAATTGAAGTATTTATTAAGTTATTATATATTAAATAAATCTGATGCTAAATTTATTTAATTATTTTCAATATTAACTGAATTAACAAACTATTTTTTTTCTTTACATGAACAAAGATAGCAAAAAATTCAAATATATTATTAATACAAATTATTTATTTATTTAATCTTGTTTTATGTATTAGGTAATATTAAACAGTTATTTCACAAGCATTGATTTGTTGCACGCATGTTTCAATGCAATGTTCGTTTTGAGTTAAAATTTAAGATTACATTTAAATAACAAGTTGGACTTCTAATCTTCCTCAGTTTTCATTTGCTAATAATATTAATTTTCTTCGAGCATAAATTTTCTCAATTCGGAGAGTTTTAAAACCTGAAATTCCCAACATTTAGTGTTTTCTAGATACACCCCCCCCCCCCCCCCCACACACACACACACTTCCGGTCGGTGCAACGGGCCTGCTTGCAAAAAGACAAAGTATTTCTTTTAATAATCTGAAATTTAAAAGAAAAATTTCTTCACTTATAATTTAATTTATAATATTTCATTTATTATGTATTAACTAATCTAATTTACATACAGATTTATTGATATTATTATTCAACTCTGCATTATAATTTCCGTGTCTTAAAAGAAAAACAACTGCAACAATACATCTAAATCAAAATAGTTGTGGAATGAAAAAAATTGTCTATTGGTATTCCGCAACAATCCTTTTTAAAAAAATACTATATAAAAAATGTCCAAATTAGGACATGGCAGGATCAAATGAGGTCAATTTTTTTAACCAATCCTTGCCAGGAGCGGTTAAAAAAGTATGAAATTCATTTTCAGACAAACAGAAGGTAAAAAAATTGTCTATTGATTTTTATTTGTTCTGTTTTGGAAGGAAAAATACAGAATCAAATAAATACTTTTATCTATTCTCTTATTTAATTAATTCATTAGATTTTATTGCGGTAACCAGATATTTTTTATAGGTTACAAATAAATTACGAGAAATAAGATTAATTACTAACCTCCAAATAAAGCATTGCCAAAGTGATTATTATACATAAAATTTATATATTTAAAATATTCAACATTTTTTTTTATAAAAAAAAAACATAAAAGCGATAACGGGTTTTCGTAATTCAATATACCGAAGAGGTTTTTTAAAAATTACGTTTTTTTTATCAAAATGATAAGTAATTGTAAATGAAATCTAATTAAGTCAAGTATAAAGAGAATATTAAATTTAGTTTCAAAAGTTTTATGCGTAAAAATTTCTACTCATGTGTGGTGTGACGCAATCTGCGTTATACTACTTATACATTTCAACCCATCTTTCCCATAAACACCCCCTTAGTCCGGAGACAGAAATTCTAGCTTGGCTCAATGGTAAACCCACCATAAAACCAAGTGAATGGTTATTTCAACTCAACAATACGACAGACTTCGAGGAGCCATGATGGACAGTAAACTTAAGTTATGTGCCCCTTTCGTGACACTCATTCCCAACCATGTTACGAGTTCAATGGTCCAGGGCCTATATATGAAGATTGCCTAAAGTGACCAATCGGACAGGGATTTGTAAATCCAGGGATGGACTTTCCATCCCCCAGAAAATGCTTCATATCCCCCTCACCAGATTCTCATTGACACTCTGTGAACTTCAAAAATAAACTCTTGTTTGTGAGAGTTTGATTTCCATTTTCTGACGGATGTGTCGAAGCCAAAAATGTACTGGAGAGGTCTTTAACTACTGTTAACTTATTAATTGTGAGTTTAAATAGTTTTAAATCATATTTACACCTCTATCTAGATGTCTATTTCTTCGCGCATTAATAAGACTTGTTAAATTTGTTAATGCCTCGCTTGGGTGTTTCTAGTTTAATTAAGTTAGATGTTTTCTGCATTTTATGCTATCGACTCCACACGAAAAGACGCGAACTTTAATATTTAATACACAACGCAATAAATTTCATAAGTGCGATCAATCATGCCACTCTAGTGCATGATTTTTTCTTTTTTAATGAAATAATTTTTTTCGTTTTTTTTTTTTTTTTACCCCTGGACCGTTGAAAAAATATACAAAAAAATCATAAGTGTATATTTAAATAATTAATTAAAACCATTGTGTAGAGTATATGCATCATCATATGTAATTACTAAAATAATTTTCAAAAAGTATGAAAATATAGTTAAATACAATCTACATACCGCTGATATTAGCTAGGATTTTTTGTAGAGCCAGATTATACTTATAAGTAATAAAACAATCTTCGAAAACTTTACCTTCACGAGCCAGATTTAGAACAGACCTCGAAACAAACAATCCCAATAAATTTCAAAAAGATAAGGACCTACCCAGCAAAAAAGTCAGCATAAAACTTCATCAAAATTGTTAAAATTGATGGTTTTTTGAAGGTTTTATAAAGGTTATTAAAACAAAAAACTGCAGTTTTTTTGAAGTTTTTAATTTTCCTGCATAAAACCTTTAAAATATCTGCATTTTCCCTTCATGATTAAAAATTGAAGGTTTCTTACAGGTTTTTATGAAGGTTTTTTGCAGTTTTTATGAAGGACATTGAAACAAAAACCTTTAATTTTATAGATCTTCAAAAAAACTGCAGTTTTCCTGCATAAAACCTTCAATTTCAAAATTTTGATGAAGGTTTTATGCTGACTTTTTTTGCTGGGTAGCGGCGATTAGAAGAATTAGGCACATGGTTCCTTACCTGACAATATTGTAATAGTTAACATACAACACAATAGATGCAACTAGCGATCATTTTAAAGTTGTGTATCATATATGTTACACTATGCACTAGACTAGAGCATTAATGTTAATCTCAATAATATTAAATGGTAGTATTTTTTTGATATTATTACACCATATGTGAAATATCCTACTGTAAAACATGCATATATATTTTCCGTTCTTCTTTATAGCTTAAAAAAACGCAAAAATATGAGTAGGAATTAACTTTAAAAAATGGGCTTGTTAAATATGAAACAAGAGTCCGTTCACGGCAAAGGAAAACGCATAAAGAATATATTTTTTTGTTTATTCTCACTTTTAAGAGAAAAGAACATTTCTGTGCGGAGGTCACGCGAAGTTTTATTTTTAATCTTTTCGGAATGGATGTCAAGAAATGAAGAAGTGTTTGCTCGTTTGCATAATATATGCCAACAACTCGGCATTTCTTTTGGCTACGGAGAGTCTTTTTTGTTCTCTAAACACTTCGAAAGAAAAACTTTAAAGAAATTGCTTCCACCGTGAAGAAATTTACAAACAAAAACTATTTTTCTTATTCTATTTTGTTTAGACTGGAAATAAAGTGTAGGGAATTAGTTTCATTTCGCACTTTTTTTTAAAAAACTTTTAAATGTGTTTAGTGTTTTGAGGTAGGATTTTCATAAATAGCGCGCCTTTAATATAGTGTACCTCATATAAAACATTAATGTTTTGGAATTTGATTCTAATTTTTTTTTTCAATATTTATTTTTCAATAAAGAAACAAAACAATAACCTCATTTCTCAAAAGTGTATTCTTTATCTAAAAATATATTTAAATGAAAACATTAAATATTTATTTTCCAACTGTTATTGAAATTAGTTTAAATTTCAAATTCGAATACTTACTTAATTAGTAAGACTACAATGATAAATTCTTTCAACTTCGTCTTGTGTCAGATGAGTTTAGTATTAATACATACGAGCTTAGTATTAATACATACGAGTTTAGAATTAATACATACGAGTTTAGTATTAATACATATGAGTTTAGTATTAATACATAAGAGTTTAGTATTAATACATAAGAGTTTAGTATTAATACATAAGAGTTTAGTATTAATACATACGAGTTTAGTATTAATACATAAGAGTTTAGTATTAATACATACGAGTTTAGTATTAATACATACGAGTTTAGTATTAATACATATGAGTTTAGTATTAATACATAAGAGTTTAGTATTAATACATAAGAGTTTAGTATTAATACATACGAGTTTAGTATTAATACATAAGAGTTTAGTATTAATACATAAGAGTTTAGTATTAATACATACGAGTTTAGTATTAATACATACGAGTTTAGTATTAATACATACGAGTTTAGTATTAATACATAAGAGTTTAGTATTAATACATAAGAGTTTAGTATTAATACATAAGAGTTTAGTATTAATACATACGAGTTTAGTATTAATACATACGAGTTTAGTATTAATACATATGAGTTTAGTATTAATACATAAGAGTTTAGTATTAATACATAAGAGTTTAGTATTAATACATACGAGTTTAGTATTAATACATACGAGTTTAGTATTAATACATAAGAGTTTAGTATTAATACATAAGAGTTTAGTATTAATACATAAGAGTTTAGTATTAATACATACGAGTTTAGTATTAATACATACGAGTTTTGTATTAATACATAAGAGTTTAGTATTAATACATACGAGTTTAGTATTAATACATACGAGTTTAGTATTAATACATACGAGTTTAGTATTAATACATAAGAGTTTAGTATTAATACATAAGAGTTTAGTATTAATACATAAGAGTTTAGTATTAATACATACGAGTTTAGTATTAATACATAAGAGTTTAGTATTAATACATACGAGTTTAGTATTAATACATAAGAGTTTAGTATTAATACATAAGAGTTTAGTATTAATACATAAGAGTTTAGTATTAATACATACGAGTTTAGTATTAATACATACGAGTTTTGTATTAATACATAAGAGTTTAGTATTAATACATACGAGTTTAGTATTAATACATACGAGTTTAGTATTAATACATACGAGTTTAGTATTAATACATAAGAGTTTAGTATTAATACATAAGAGTTTAGTATTAATACATACGAGTTTAGTATTAATACATACGAGTTTAGTATTAATACATAAGAGTTTAGTATTAATACATAAGAGTTTAGTATTAATACATAAGAGTTTAGTATTAATACATACGAGTTTAGTATTAATACATACGAGTTTAGTATTAATACATAAGAGTTTAGTATTAATACATACGAGTTTAGTATTAATACATACGAGTTTAGTATTAATACATACGAGTTTTGTATTAATACATACGAGTTTAGTATTAATACATATGAGTTTAGTATTAATACATATGAGTTTAGTATTAATACATACGAGTTTAGTATTAATACATACGAGTTTAGTATTAATACATACGAGTTTAGTATTAATACATACGAGTTTTGTATTAATACATACGAGTTTAGTATTAATACATATGAGTTTAGTATTAATACATACGAGTTTAGTATTAATACATATGAGTTTAGTATTAATACATAAGAGTTTAGTATTAATACATAAGAGTTTAGTATTAATACATACGAGTTTAGTATTAATACATACGAGTTTAGTATTAATACATAAGAGTTTAGTATTAATACATAAGAGTTTAGTATTAATACATAAGAGTTTAGTATTAATACATACGAGTTTAGTATTAATACATACGAGTTTTGTATTAATACATAAGAGTTTAGTATTAATACATACGAGTTTAGTATTAATACATACGAGTTTAGTATTAATACATACGAGTTTAGTATTAATACATAAGAGTTTAGTATTAATACATAAGAGTTTAGTATTAATACATAAGAGTTTAGTATTAATACATACGAGTTTAGTATTAATACATAAGAGTTTAGTATTAATACATACGAGTTTAGTATTAATACATAAGAGTTTAGTATTAATACATAAGAGTTTAGTATTAATACATAAGAGTTTAGTATTAATACATACGAGTTTAGTATTAATACATACGAGTTTTGTATTAATACATAAGAGTTTAGTATTAATACATACGAGTTTAGTATTAATACATACGAGTTTAGTATTAATACATACGAGTTTAGTATTAATACATAAGAGTTTAGTATTAATACATAAGAGTTTAGTATTAATACATACGAGTTTAGTATTAATACATACGAGTTTAGTATTAATACATAAGAGTTTAGTATTAATACATAAGAGTTTAGTATTAATACATAAGAGTTTAGTATTAATACATACGAGTTTAGTATTAATACATACGAGTTTAGTATTAATACATAAGAGTTTAGTATTAATACATACGAGTTTAGTATTAATACATACGAGTTTAGTATTAATACATACGAGTTTTGTATTAATACATACGAGTTTAGTATTAATACATATGAGTTTAGTATTAATACATATGAGTTTAGTATTAATACATACGAGTTTAGTATTAATACATACGAGTTTAGTATTAATACATACGAGTTTAGTATTAATACATACGAGTTTTGTATTAATACATACGAGTTTAGTATTAATACATATGAGTTTAGTATTAATACATATGAGTTTAGTATTAATACATAAGAGTTTAGTATTAATATATTGAAAGATGTCACCCAAAACCATCAATGAAAAAGACAAACGAAGCAACTCGTATTAAAATATAATAATAGTTAAACCTAAATCTTATTATTAATAATTAAAGTTCACTATTATTATTAAGCAATGATCCGTAATTGCATAGTTTTACACTGAAAAAGAAACCTACTGCATAATTACGACTGATCAGGACCTCACATGTGTATTTCGAATAACAAAGAACACCCAAGGTTTTCCAGGACTCGAACCTGGAACGTATGGTATCAGAAAAGAAAACGCAGCCACAATACGTACCGTTCACTGAATGAGATAGTAAATGTATAGAGATAAAAAGTCGATCTACTAAATTTTGCGTTTCATATATTCTTTCATTCTCTCCAAACAGTAAATGTTACAAAAAACAATGCAAATATTATAAAATATAAATTAAGTTTTAAAAAAAATAAACTGTGTTACTCCAGAGAATCAACAAAGAGAAAAATATTTTTTTATGAATTAAATCAATAAAAATCTCAACGATAAGAAAACGTTGTATTTATAATAAATTCACGTTCATTATTTTAAAACAATATTAAAAACTATTTTGATTAATCTACATTCATTCCTTCCACTCAATTCTAAACGTTAAAAAGGAGGCATTTCATTTGTTACAGGTTCAAATAATCTATAAATTGGTTATACACAGAAATTCCTATTCGAATTCTATTTGAATTTGTAGTATAACAGCTGTTTGTCCCCTTAAGGCATATACATTTTTTTTAAATAACATGAGTGGTCCCTGTCGAGACTCGAACCCGGGAAAAATGTTCCAAAGTCCCACGCAATATCGACTACGCTACAGAGGTAAGTTCTATCTTATATTTTTTTTTTAGATGTGTCTTTATGCAATATTTCTGAAATTGTATTTGAAAAACTAAATTCGTATTAAAAATATAAATGAAAATTTATAAATCAGAGCCTTAGATGCACATCTCGGAAATAAATAGTACTTATTAATAAATTGTCAGCCTTTTATACACAGAGGAAGTAAATGTTTTGCATTCCACAAATATATATTTTCTTCTTTTATTATTATTATTGCAGACAATAAAAATTTAAGTATAAGCATATTGATGCTTTATTGTTTTGGCTTGGAAGAAGTTGAAACATTCCAAATTATTTTTACAAAATTCTCCTAAACAATACATTGCAAATCATTTGGTTCTAAAACCATTTCCCTTTGATAGAAAAGAAACGAGACACCATTCAGTAAAAAGATACTTTATCGAATATTTAAAATATCTCTAAAAATATAGAATACCAAAAATAGCTTTAAAAACGGTTTGAAATATGATCCTTACTTTTATTTAATAAAACGATATCCCTATTCTACACCTTCTGTCCACATACATCAAGAAACTATTCGTTCTACCATACCAGATACTTCCTCGATACTGTAGAATATTCCTCAATCTCAAAATATGAAATTGACGGCGGAATACTCCATGCAGATCAAATCCAAGGCGATCGATGACGTAATCTGTTGCTTGCGTTGCCATTCCTCGTCAACAAATCGCGAGGGGAAATTATGCCAGTCGTGAATTCGTTGATTTCCGCTGGGACCTGATCCCCGATATCAATATCTTGCTTTGCTTACTTCTTTCCCTTCAAGTTAACGGTTAAACATGGCAGTTGGCCGGGGCCTAGCGTCGTTAAAAGGTTCCTCGTGGGTCTACTAAAATAAATACTGAAAGATATACGAAGACTAAAGGTTCTTTTTTGCTTGAGATCTGCATCCTGTAATCGTTTCTTGCATGTAAATAGTTTAGTAGACGGCTGTGCGAGTTGAACTGGAAGTAATAAATTCTACATTCGCTATCTTTCTTATTTCCGAATTGTATTTTCGCCATTTAATGTTGTTTCTTGCTTTTAAATAATACAACGTCATAATTTCTAATATGTGATTTGGTAGATTCAAGCATAAACTGCCATTAGGCTATATTAAAAAATAAAGGATTCTTAAAATGCCATTGTCTTAGAATAAATCGTCGCCTCAGAGCAACAGTAAGACATCTAAAAAAAAAAAAAAATGAGGTTTCGGTCTTGATAATATTACCATATGTGCCTTTATTTAGTGGAACCCTCGGACATTTTTATGTCTTCTTTGAAATCCCTGAACTACAGCCTTAGATATTCAGCATTGAAAAAACAGCAAATTTTAAAATCAATTTTATAGGCAACTCTGTTTTTTGCTCATATCCAACTGTTGCTCTGAGGCGACGAAATACACTGTAAAAAAGGGTACTAAAAATGAGTACTTGAACATACTCGTTTTTCTTTTAGTACAATTGCATCGTAAATGAGAGACGACGTACTCAAATTTAAGCAACCGTACTTTCTCAAAAATGAGCAGTGTGATTTAGCATTGCTAACCTCAGCTTCTGTTCAAGCCATCTAAACAAAGCGACCTGACAAATTTAAAATAGTTGTTCAAAAGATGGTTTCCCACATTATTTGATGAGATTGTTTAAATGGAAACCGAGTTATTACAACTCGATTATCTTACTTCCCATTTATTTGCCACACCTTTTAAACATTTCTTCAAGTTGTCATTTTAGTTTAACGTATAAGGCACTGGACTTGGTTGTAATTGCTGATATTTATTGAAAGTGATTTATGAAGGGGGTCTATGTAGGCTAGCATCAGCGTTTTTTATTTATTGTACTCAGTTTTGAGCACATATCTTTTTCAAAATTGAAACTTGCGTATTCGGAGCCGTGATAAGCAAAAAATGAGTATATTTTACTTATTAAGTACCTATTTTTAACAATGAAGTTAGTATAATTCAAAGCTATATACATGCTATAAATTTTTTTTTATGAAATTATAGATTTTAAAGTAATATAAACATAATTTAAGTATTTTTAAATATTTGGGAATATTTAAAAATATTTTCTTCTGAATAATGATATAAAAAATCGTTTATTATGAATATATAATTATTATCTCAAACAAAAAAATCTACGATGGGTAAAAATGTATTTAAAAACGATTTATATAACAAAAAGCGTATATCTTGATAAAATATTTGGTTCAATATTCAATAATAAACATACACATTTTTAAACAAAATGTACATTTAGAATTGTCTACTATTATTTTGTTTTCTACTTCTACTCTGTTAAAAATTGGTACACAAAATTAAGTCGAATGTACTCATTTTTGAGTATTTCATTTTTGAAAAAGGCATGCTTTCAAAAATGAATAAAAAGAGCAGTATCTTGCCTAGATAGGCTGTCTTCATAAGCCACTTTCAATAAATACCAACAATTACAACCAAGACCAGGAATAGAACCCATATCCTGTAGCAACTCATTCCAACACCTTATCCGTTGTACTACAAGAGCGACGTGAAAAAGTTATAAAAAGAAGAAATGTTAAAAAGGTGTGCGAAAAGAATGGAAAGTAAGATAATTGAGTTGAAATAACTCAGTTTCCATTTAAGCCCTAAATAATGTAGAAAACTATCTTCTGAACAAGCATTTTAAGTTTCCAGATCGCTTTGTTAAGATGGCTTGAACAGAAGCTGATATTATCAATATTAAATCACACTGCTCATTTTTGAGAAAATACGATGACTTAAATTTGAATATGCCATCGCTCATTTACTATGCAATTGTACTAAAAAAATAGTTTTTTCAGGTACTATTTTTAAGTACTTTTTTTACAGTGTATAAAAAATGAATCGCTTGCGATATTTTTATTAATAGTTATTCCTTTCGTAATTTTAATAAACGTCTAAACATAAAAGCAAAATATGTTTCAAAGGAATTCACACGATTTCATTATAATTCTATGTTCCTTTTTCCGTTTCCCGTCGCAATTTCTTCACCCTATTATTTTACCTGTTTATATTTCTACCAACATTCTAGACTTGGATATGATATACACCGTTTGCATCCCACCTTGTTATTTTTTTTTGGTACGGAAGAAAACATTTCTTTCGTAAAATAAACAAAAACTTGTTTACTACTTCAATAACATCACTTCGACATGTTTCTTGCCAACTGTCACGGCACTCTTGACAACAGAAACTTGTTTAACTGATAAACAGGCTTCTCCGATTTTTCAGTAACAGTTGGGTTTTTTTATAGAGAAAACATTCTAAACTTTTATAAGCAGTCGTCTTCTTTGAAAAAGAAGCATTCGAATTTTTTTTTATTATTTTATAAAACTGTACTCGAGTATAAAAAATATGTATTTTTCATTTTTTTTTCATGAATAACAATCATTCGAACTGTTTGGCAAACAACATGTCGAATGATGCAAATATAACACCTTTTTTTTAAGACTTTCAGAAAATGTTAGGGCAAAAAACATATAAAATAATTTAATTCAATTAAAAGCTTATATAATTATTTCATAAAGTAAAGTTTAACAGATTTATATTTTATGGTTCTAAACAATAATAAAATATTTTAGAATAAAGGGATTTAGTAAAAAAATATTCAAATTTGTTGCTAGATTCTCTTTTTTCAAACAATAAAATTTCGCATTAATACAAATAAATTTTCTTAAAATTTTTTTGTGGAATAATTTCTGTAATTACAACACTAAAACTCAATCAAAAGTCAAAATTCATTTCTAATATACATAAAATAAAGAAAAAATAATAATTATCAAATTGTTGCGAAACAGTTTTTTAACTTCTTTTTAACAAAAGCTTACATTTACTAAAATTGTCTTCCTTTTTAAAGATTATTAAAAATTCAAATAAAATATTTAAACAATTCGAAACACTTAATTTTATTACTATATGAAAAATGATACTTTAATTAAAATAATGGAAATTTTACTTTGCATTATGTTACACTTTATGCAAGACATCTAAAAAGGCAAAACTTAACATTTATCATTTTACAGTCAGTGCATCTTTAAAAATTTAATTTATTCAGTAAATAAACAGGGAATTTTTCTTATGACAGGCAATTATACAGTAATTTATCCGACATAAATTTTTATGTATGTTTTAATTTAAATTCTAACTTATTTTTTAATTAAATGTATGTAGTAATTACCAAATTACTTCATGCATTTTCAAATTACGACTCTAAAAAACGCACTAATGAAAGTATTTTAATGGGTTTACTTTTAATTATCCTTCACAATATTTTGCTTCTAAAAACTACAAAAAGTTAATTTATTTAACTAGTTATTAAATAAAATAAATTATTCTCTTAAACAAGCATCAGAAATATATTACCTTTACCAATTTTTTTTTAAACTTTTATTTTAAACAATTTTTATAAAAATATTTTCTTGGGATATAGAACAATTTCAATTGAATATTGTAATGGTCCATAGGAACTTGTGGGGACCACTTAGCCACCATCCACATAGCGCTACTCTTCATCGGACAGGCAACCACGGCACTCATTAATTTGTACTCTTCATCGGACCGGCAACCCCGGCATTCAATTATATATGTATATTATTTGTTAACTGCCGTGTGGCAACTCATAAACAAAAACAAAGTTTTTTTTTACAAGCTGTATTACGAAGTAGTAAATATAATATTGCAAATTGAATATTGTAATGGGCCATAGGAACTAATATAACACATTTATTGCAAAATAAAATTTAATTATTTTAATTAATACAGCAAATTTTTATTAAAATTTATTATTAATTATAATTAAATTCTATGGCAATGAATAAAATTGGTATTTATTCATTGCAATTATTTAGATTTTTATATTATCGGTAAAAAAAAGAATAGATTTTGAAATTGGTCAAATATAAAACACACAAACTATGAAATACATTTGAAGATTAAAACAGGAAAGCTAACCTGAATGTAACCTCTACTTGGGACATTTTTACTCAATTTTCTCTTTATAAATTGTTTCTATATACACATATATTATTATAAAATATATATAAAATATATATAAATATCATAAAAATACTGAAAAACGTAACTAAAACACAATACGATAAAATTATAATCAGACACTTAAGATTAATTACTTAAAACCACTAATATAAAAAATATTAAATGTTTTTAAAGACAAAATAAAAGAGTTCTTATAATACTCTCTTTTAATAAGTATTTGGAATATATAAAACTTGATACTTAAACACAAAAAAAATTTACAGACACTTATCTTCCAAGGACAAATTTATGAAATTTTTCTTGTTGAACTATCAATTACTTCTGAAATATTTAATCACAACAAAAGAATAATTCTTATAATTAGTTGTCATTGTACCGTAACAGAATACAAAACTTCTCTTATTCAAACAAACTTAATCTTTCGAAACGCAAAATGCTAGTTAAACCACCTGGGGAAAAAAAATGCTAAATCAAATCGAATGTTTCCATGTCTTTGATTTAAGTCAAGAAAGACAAAACTCCGAAGAAACTTCTAAAACAAAGGGGAGAAACAACTAAAAGAATATAAAAGTCGGTTGTCTCGAACTTTTAACCTAATCTGCTTTGAAAAGGAACGATTAGAAGCACTTAAGCGCTCATTTGAAAGGAAAATATATCGAAGGCCAAAAAAAAGAAGCCATTATTTTGAAATTAGCGGAGAAGAAGACGACTCGCAGTCTTAGAACTTCTCAACCAATGGAGAAGTCATCTTAGAAAACAAGGGACTGTTGTTATCATTTCTCATTTGGAGAGTGGCAACAATCCGAATGAGTTGGACAAAAAAAATGGCGGCTCAGCGTGGTGCCAAAATGAATTGTTCATCAGCATTGTTTTGAGTTTCTTCAAAACAGAAGCTCGACGGGAGATCTAGGAGGTTGGATTGATGTGGTAGATAACACTTGTGGATGTTTGCACAAGAAGCCATTGTTCCTGGGAATTTGTTTTTTTCCCCTCGATTTAGTCTGAGGTGTCTCGGGGATTGTGATGTTAAGTTATTCGAATAACTTTTAATTAAGTACGGCTAAACTAATTGATTGACATAAGATAACGAGACTTAATTGTTTCTACCTAATCTTTCGCAGGGAGAAATTGATAATGATTAATCCCATGTAATTTGAACCATTGTGATTAAGTTCAAGGCACCACTACAAAACAGTATTCTAACTTTACATTTGTATTATTCAATTGTGCGACGAAGACAAATAACTTGTAAGAAATTTAAATGTTTTATGAATCCACTACCTGAAGTGTTTCCGGCGTTGCCTGTGTTGCCCCAGGTGTTGGCCGATTTCTTCAGCTTAGCATCCTCTGACGGTTTGGACACTAATTTCCCCATTTTTATGGTATTTTTACAAATATGACCACATTTTAGTTCATTTGGTGTAATTTTTATTCATTTGGCGACCTTTTAATTATTTGGCGATATTTTTATTCTTTGGCGATATTTACTCATCAGCCAATCAAAATGAATCGTTTATCGATCTTCATAGTTTACATAATATTAAAACTTTAAAGTGTTATTATAATCTTGAATTATTACATTGTTACATGTCCAAGGTGTTAATCCTATAGAAAGGTTTTAAAAAAAATTTTAGTTTGGCAGTTCGAGTTCGAACTTTTAAAAATCCTTCCTTTGTGCACACCTAGGGCCCAAGATGAACCTATGTACCAAATGTTATCTCTCTAGGTCATTTACATCTGGAGATTTCGTGATCAGTGGTTCAATGAGTGGTATTTGGCTTTTATATATATAGACTAGCTGAAATACCCGTTCTACGCACGGGAAGGAAATAAGTTACAAAATTGATACAAATACAATATTATAGCGAAATAAATATTTTCTTAATTTCTCACCCATCAAGGGGTACCACAGTGTTAAAAGTTCCAATTTGTAACGAAATTTTATTATCAAGATCCTGCAAGAACTGGAAAGATTGATAACATGGAGAAGTTGACTATACAATAACTTGGATATATGTATACCTTACTCCCGTTGATTAACATCCATATTTTAACCTTTAACTCATATATTGTTAATAATAATTATCTCCGAAAAACTTTTATTAGACACATATGTCAACATTTGTCGTTAAGTTTCAAAAATTGGCGAGAATATAAAAAGAAAAAAAAAGAAAATTATTTTAAAAGGTTCATCTGCCAAATTCAAGATTTTCATATTTTTTCTATTGAAGGCCTATCAATATGCAGAGGGGGGGAAGCCACAGCACTTTTTTTCGGATTTTGCCCCCGCACTTTTTTAATATTGAACTTTTTAAAATAAAAAATATTCAGAATCAAATTTTTATTGCATTGCTAAACTAAATTTTGTTTTTAAAAAAATCGAAACCATATCCTACAGACAATGGACGCAAATTGGTTCACCCTCTGACACTTGCACCACGTGGAGGAGGAGTCCACAACAGCAGTTTTCGATTCCGCCCACATAACTCATCGTATAGGCATACCATCATATAAAGAAAGGTAGGCCGCATCGACCAAGGCAATTATTAACCCATTCCTCCCTCTGACCTTTGTACCCCGCAACGGGAATGTCGCCCTTAACTGCAGACGATTTTGTTCTCGCTACTCCCCGGGGAGTCGTGCTATTGGCGATCGTCGTATAGAAAAGTGAATCACGTCGATAAGGTCGTTTGTTAAACCATTTTCCCCTCTGATCTTTATACCGCATTAAGGGAACCCCAATAATTCTACGGGAAATCAGCCTTCGTGGATAAATAACATAACATTGAGTAGAGAAAGGTAGGCCGCGTCAACCAGATTGACCATTTATACACTCTCCCAGTGACATTCCTACCACGTGGGGTTCAAAGTATTTATGAACCAATTATTACGGTACAGTGTGGCTTGTACCTATTGTCCACTGCCCGATAGCTTACCCTTTCTATTTCCACTTTGTACAACTGGCCCGCCCGAAGGCATACAGCGAGATGTTTCACAGAAACTGAAGCTTCGACAGCCGTGAAGGCAACCCAGCCCAACAGAGAGGACGCCGGCGATCACCGGGCCCATGAATCCGAGCGACCCGTGGTGCGAACTAACATCCAAGGGCGACAAAGTGTTTTAAAATTTGAACTCAACTGAAAGATTTGCTACTTTGCCTTTATTAACTTTATTACAGAACTTCACTCACAGGTAGAGTGGTAACATAACTGGCCTCTCGGCAGGTAAACTAATAAATAATGGATAACACAAAACTAACTGAGTGCACGGGGGCTAAATTACAAACTTTTATTTAGCGATGGGCTTCCTGTCTTGAACCATTATATTATTCATACTGTATACTTTTCTTCAGTTTGATAATTTATTTTTCGTTTGGCTTGCACTTTTGGTCGTAGCATGAATGATATGTGGGATTTTTCGTTTTCTTTTCGTTTTCACAGTTAAATCCCCCCCCCCCCCCCCTTTTTTCTATGCAAGATATAAGTAACAACTCTGTCAAATTTCATCTTCCTGGGTATACAAAAAGTTAGAGAATTAGTGATAAGTGGCGAGGATTTTTACTTTTGGCAGTTAGAGTTCGAAGTTTTAATTCTACTACCAGAAAATTCTGTCGTGAGCAATTTTGGCTTAAAATGTACCTCTATGCCAAATTTAACTTTCATAATTGTAGTACGGAATATCCCGTTGTCCAATCATATTTTCACCATTTTGACATTTTATCACTTTTTAACACTAATTTCGCCATTTTTATGTTATTTTTACATTAATATTCATACTTTAGTTCACTTGGCGGTATTGTATTAATTTGGTAAAAATTTTTATTCATTTGGAGAAATTTTTATTTTTTTGGCGGTGTTTTTATTAATTTGGCGATATTTTTTTATTAATTTGGCGATATTTTTTTATTAATTTGGCAACAATTTGGCGATATTTAGTCATCAGCCAATCAAATTGCTCCTCATAGGTTACATAATATTAAAATTTTCCATTGTTTCAATTTTATATTTTACATTGTTACATGTTCTCCATGTTAATCCTATGGAGAGGTTTTTTAAAAATCGTTATTTTGGCAGTTCGAATTCGAATTTTTAAAAATCCTTTCTTAGTGCACCCCTAGGGTCCAAGATGTATCTGTGTTCTAAATTTTAGCACTGTAGGGCTTTTGGATCTGGAGATCTCGTGATCAATCAGTCAGTCAGTCAGTCAGTCAGTGAGTGAGTCAGTGGCTTTCGCTTTTATATATATAGATTTAATTGTTAAAAAAATATTTTTTAATAATTTTCAGAAATATTTCTCTTTTTACAATATTAAATATACTTTTCGAAAACTGCGTATTTGTTTTTTCCCATAATAAACATAATGTAAACTTTGTGATTATGCATTAAGTATTTGTTTTTTTTTCTGTCTCCTATATGTTAAATTATTTTTATCCTACATCATCTGTCAAGTACAAAAGCTAGTTTTAATGAATTTCATTTTAGTTTCATATTAAAACATGTGACCATGGTTAAGAAATATTTTTTTTTAATTTAACCTCTAAGATTTTTGGTAATAAAAATTTTAATATATCTCTTACGTTATTGAAGTATAAATATGAAAAAAAATAGAGAAATTATCCGATTTAAAAATTAACAACAACAAAATTTAGACTAAATTTTTTATATAATAGGTATAACTATGAATAGGTCTAAAGAAATTTTACAAATTGAATTTGTATTTCATTTTATTAACCTTTATAAAAAAATTACATTAAATAGAAAAAAACGAAAACTGAGGAATATAATTTAAAAAAATTACATATTCGACGTTTGAAATTTTTATTATTAACAAAAATAAACATAATCCCGCAAAATAATTTTTTTTACAAATTTTATTTTCCTAAGGGGGACTTCGCACTTCTTTCCATTTAAAAATTTCTGAAAAATATTTTATTTCTATAGCGTAGTTAATAAACTTTGTAAATATCATGACGTGTGTCTGGGTTCGAATTCAGAACAAGGCACGTATGTGAATTCTGCTAGTCCATGTTGAAAGCGAAGAATTGTGCTTATTATACACTCCCTCGCAAAAAGCTAATCCCCTTTGGTGTGCTGTGGACGATTTCTGCTAGTTGGCCCCTCATGAGAAAACATATTTAACTTTTCTATATATCTACTAAAAACCTTTTTTATGTAAACTAAAAACCAATGTGCATAACTATGCTTATTGGCTTATTGACGATTTTTATCCACACTTTAATATATATTTATTATTTCCTTCGATATCATTCAGAATTCACCATATTTTAAATGTACCTAATCATAAGAACGTATATTATCATTGTACAATTTGTTATATTTAAAAACAATAAAAAATTATTACGGTCACATTACATTACTATTTATGAACTACAATGTTTATAAGCATACCCGTCATCTTAAAATGTTTTATTCTCAAATTCTATGTAATAATTCATTCTACTATACCAATTTTTTTTTAAAGAACTACATACTCTTTGAAATCGATTGCCTTCAGTACCAATGAAACCAAACCCTTTAAGACCAATTTAATTTAATTTCTCTCTGATCAAATTCATATCATTATTTCATGTCCTGAAGTGACTGAATTTAGATGTTCTTTTTTGCACGAAAGACCGGGAAAATCAAAAAACTTCTTCCAATTGAATTTCTAACGGGAATCTGGCAACAGAACTAAAGTTAAACAGCGCCGCCTGGCGTAAAAAAAACGCAACATACTTTGTTCTTAGATTAGGTAGAAAGTAATTGCCCAACCGCTAGAAAACAAGCCCGGGGTAAATTTTTTATTACTTTTGTGTTTCGAAAGAGGTTTTCTATTTGTAATTTTTTTTTTTAACTCCAAGCTTTTTTTTATTCTGCCTTCACACGAAATGATGCAAAAAGAAACATGACTTTCAAGTCATCGGATCTGATGAACTGTTTAGTAAAGCATCATTTTTTTTCTTATGCTACATACTATATTTTATTTAATCCCTATAAATTGAGTTTCAGAAATAAATTCAAAAGTAGAAACTTTGTAAAAACTAATTTCAACTAAGTGGGACATGTTGTTTACCGAAAGCCAGAATCGAAGTTCATGAATGAAGTACTGTGCAAATCCCTAAAAAAAAGCCACAGTGTGATTGCTTGTTATTGGTTTCATTTGACAAAATAATAAAGTTGTATTGGATTAAAAGTTTACTAACTATGAGTAATAAATATAAAGATGAATTATCCATTATTTAATTTTAGCTATATACTAAATGGTATTATCTTATGATAGGATAGATTTCAAAATATAGTCTTTGTGATTGTAAAATAATCTAAAAAACTGTCGCATAAAGATTCTTCTTCCAATTGAAATAATGTTTTTTAATAGCTTAATTTTATACTATATAATTATAAAAGTTTGTGGTTTTGATCTGCTAATCTGCTTTCCGACTTATAAAAATATTATAAAAATTTCTCAAATTTAACCAATGTTATGTATCATTTACTACCAGGACTCGGGATGATGACCATAAAATTTTATTAATTTAATACTACGACATTGTACTCAAGCCAATTCTAAACACATGCAATCACAGTAAATAACTATTTTTTAAATAGGGTGACACTTCCAGGATTAAGTATACTACAACACCCGAACACCTCCTAGGGTCACGATTAAACGCTATTCATTAAAAGAATGAACACTTCAAAGGATTATTAAAACACGACATACAAAATATTATTTAAAACATATCATACAAAAGTTGCTTGACTGCCGTCAAGTACCTATAGTGTGAATCCATTTAGTAGACCAGAGGGATCATCTTATCGACAGCCACACTTTATTCTAGAGCCAGTTCTGAACTTCCAGGAAGACAGTAGTATAAAGGAGCAAAATCAGACGGGGCTTCAAAACCACAAGGGAAAAGTCTCCCATGATGACCCAAGATTTCCACGCAGAACTTAACACAACTCCAGGGGCGTATTCATAACTCTCATGAGGGGCGTAAACCAAGTAACACACACGCCCCAGTAGACGATATCACGAGGGCGCAATCATACCAAACCGAAGCAATTTCCCTCTCTCAGAATCAGGCCGTATTAGTTACCAGAGATCTCATTTTCTTTTCCTTTCTACCCTTCCAACGCAATCCGCGCTTATATTTACACCAATGCGCAATACGTAACCAATGACCAAGACACAGACCTCATCAAAATTTCAAGGGCCTTGCACCTAGTTCAATCTAGCCCACAGTGCCACACCTATGGTCTCTTAGAGCACCACACCAGGATATGTTATTATTTACTATTTTATTCAGTCATAATACTTATAAAAATGAATCCCTAAATGCCATAGCCCGAGATACCGTCGTCGGCTAGCGACGACGCATGGTTACTTCGGAGTGAACAATACGCCGTTCGAACTTGTATCCAATTTCTGCAGAGTGTATGTGGGACTGAGGCATGTTAAATCTGATCGGTCGCCAATGTCCTGACGCCTATTGACGTTGCATCGGGTGTCAGCTGAGGTGTTGTCCTCGTCACCTGACCATGGTTTAAAAATACGAAGCATCTTTCCCGGGTCTTTCCTTCGAGATAGGCGCCGAAAGGTCGCCAATAGCCTAATGTGCAGCTTTAGTGCGACGTTAATTAGCCCAACCAAATGTCTCGTGTGTTTTATTATTAAAAATAATTGTCATAAATAAATTAAAGGAAGTTGTTAAATGAGTTTTCATAAAAAAAATATTTTTGCATCTAATAATGACATAAAACAGTTCATGTTTTACAAAATATTTTTAAATTAAGTTTTAATAAAAAAAATTTTACTCACATACGAACAAAATGCTTCTTTACTTCAATTTAAGTAAAAAAAAAACTAATATTTTCAAAATAATTAAATTAAAAACGGAAAGAATCAAATTGTTCAACATTTGATTTAGTTAAACAAAGAAATCCAAACAAGTAGCAATCAACGAAATAATTATGTCCAAAATACATACATGAAAAAAATATCAAATATCTCTTTAGAAATAAATAGGTTTTTTTAATCATAGACTGAAAAAAGCTTAATTGAAAAATACTTCAAATTCAGAAAAAAATACGTTTCTTTAAGAAAGAAAATAAGCAGTTAATTGACTTGAAATAACTGAAATGGCCCCCTTCAAAGTTATAAGCTGTAAATTAACATTCGTTTGTATAAAGACATTGATAGAAGGACATTAAATGTATTAATAAAAAAACTTAAAACTTTATTTATTGGTAAAATAATATTTAAAAAAATATTTTTAAATTTCATTAAAAACTAATTTTATTGAATTATTTTCAAACAGTATTTATTATGCAAAAGAAATTCTATTAATATGATCTTTATAGCTGTTTCTGCATTTTATAACTTAAATATGTATATAATATTACAGCTTTAAATTAATGAATTACTTTTAATGTAGTTTAAGAATTGCAAACTACATAAAACAGAATAGCACAAATCTTATAGATAAAATACATACATTCAACACTGTTCAGTAGAATTTTATAAACACTTTTAACTAGTCCCAGAAAATTTCTTCTCGATAATTAATTCCATTTCTTAACTATAAAAAGAACTAAAGTGTTGCATAAAAATTGTTTTTACCCTCATTCAGAGGACACGGTCTCCTCTTGCCATTAAAAACAAAATTAACGATTTTTTTTAACAAGTTCGAAATTTATCCAAAAGAGCCTTCGCTCCCCAGCGGATTAAAAAAAACTACCGATAAACAACTAAGCCTTGTCTTTGTAGTAATTAAGGAAAAGAGGGAATAATTTAAACCCTCTCCTTCGATAAAACTCCAATTTGCCATGGAACTCATGAGAATTGAATTTAAAAGCAATAAACTCCGTGCACATAAATTAACAATGAATATAACTCTTGCTACTTAACATACATTTGAATACTTTGAGAGGTGCAATTGCTATTTTTCACCAGAATTACGTTAAGGCATTGATAGAAACAAATTAGACCTGTGGATGGTCGAATAGTAAGAGCATCAGCAATTGCAAGGTCGTAGGTTGGATTCCCAGCATGTAAGTAGCGATTTGGTAATAGGAGGATTGCCAGATTGGTTCCCTTACTCCATCAATAATAATCTGGCGTATAAAAGGGACTACTTCACGTTAAATCCATCCTGGTCCAATGTCTTCACGCCTTTGTAAGGTTGCGTAGGGTACAAGTTCAGGTGTTGGCCTAGTCATTTAATCAGGGTTAGCAATTACCAGGCACAGTTCTTAGGTATTCGAAATAGGTTTTGGTTTTGTTAATTAACGTCGCACTAGAGCTGCACAGTGGGCTATTGGCGACGGTTCGAAGTCAATCTTGAAGGAAAGACCCAGGAACACATACACATTCACATACACATTCACACACACATTCATCTCGTTATTTTAGAACCATGGTCAGATGACGAGGAAACACCTGAACTGGCACCCAACGCCTTC
This sequence comes from Troglohyphantes excavatus, assembly GCA_963932185.1. Taxonomy (NCBI): domain Eukaryota; kingdom Metazoa; phylum Arthropoda; class Arachnida; order Araneae; family Linyphiidae; genus Troglohyphantes; species Troglohyphantes excavatus. Next base: position 37,987,494 of record OZ010668.1, on the reverse strand, counting down.
AATAGACGTCGGGACTTTGGACCTCGATCAGATGTATCGTGCACCAGTCCCGTATACACGCCAGTATAATTTGTTGGATATTCTGGACGACTTTCTAGTATTTTTTTTTGTAGCGAAGCTGGCAACCCTCCGATCGCAAGATCACTACTTTTTACTTTTCTATGTCAAGTCCATTGCACGGGTTCGAACCACCAATCCTCTGATTAGTAGCTGAACGCCTTACCAACTGGACTACTTCACGTTAAATCCATCGTGGTCCAATGTCTTCACGCCTTTGTAAGGTTGCGTAGGGGACAAGTTCAGGTGTTGCCCTCGTCATTTAATCAGGGTTAGCACTTACCAGGCACTGTTCTTAGGTATTCGAAATGAAAACCCACAGCAGATACACTTAAAGGTTTGATTAATTAACGTCGCACTAGAGATGCACATTGGGCTATTGGGCAGGTAAGGTGCCAGCAGGTAGTTCCAGTGCTTTTCTCGTCATCTGACTATGGTTAAAAATTACGAGGCAGTGTTCTTGGGTCTTGGGTCTTTTCTTCCGGATAGATCCGAAACCGTCGACAATCTCTTCAGTATTGCAATATTTTTGACGTAAAAGTCTTTAAAATCAACTTTATGATGTATTCAAGACTAGAGTATATGGTTAAGTTTAAGAGATAAGTTTTAGGATGATCCATTTCGGTGCCATTCGTGCAAATAGCCCGATTGACAACATTTCAGACTAGTTCAATTGAAAAACATAAAATCCGGGGGCGTCAGGGGAACATAGTATCAGCATACGTAATTATCTTTTTTCTGTTAGGGAGGTTTTTGTTGACGACCTATTCTTATTTCTATAATTCTAATAATATTCTATTCTTCTTTCTGCCGACTGGACTTCGCGTTTTTAGGGGAGCCCGCAGCCAGAAAAAATTGAGAAAGTTAAATATTGTGAAATGTTTAAAATGAGTTATTTTTAATACTGCAATTACATTGTTGTTTTTTTATTTGCATTTATTCATATCAGGCCTATACCTAGGTAGGGGGGCCAGGCGTGCCCGTCCTAGAAAAAACTTTGCTTCCATAAAGCGGTCGAATAATTCGATTTTCTAGAATTTCACACTGAAAAAACCTAAATAATTATTTTTCGGAGCTTCTATAGGGGAACAAAAGCACACACTTTTTACATAAAAACGTAACTACAATTATTTCAAAAGTACAAAGTAAGAAAAATATCTTTAATATATCTGTTAAACTCCCTTAAATTGTGCCACTCGTTAAAAAAAACGATATTTAAATACAAAATTAAACACAAAACCATATTACAATACTTCGATCTCGCTTAGTTCTGAAAGTCGCCAAGGCCTGCCAAGTAATATCGGCGCATGCGTGAATTGGCATTTCCACAAATCACGTGATTTCAATGATGCACACACGGAAATCAGCATTTTTATTCCTCTAGGGCGTAAAAGAGATCTTTACTTCAGAAATAATATATATATGATGATAATTGTTTATATCAAGACCTATTATATCGCTTAAATATAATAGAGTTAAATTCTTTTCATTTTGCTACAATTCATTTAGCAATTCATGTTTAGCAGCGAAGAGCAAATTTATTTGGTCAATTATTGAAGATGTTGTAATACTTTTTAAATGTGATTATTTTTTGCTTTTTGTTACCCACAATAAAAAAAATATTTAATAACATAATTTTATAAAAAAAAATTATAAGATTACAATAAATCTGATTTGAGACAAGTTATATTTCTTATTAAAGTTAAAAATAAAGACAAAAATTTTTAAAAGATTCGGGGAAATATCTTGGCTTTCTTTTAGAAAATATTTTAACTCAATCATTGAGATTTAACTTCACTTTCTTTTTAGTTAATAGAGCTACATTGAGTTCCTTAAATAGTATATTACTCTCCTAAAAGAACTAAAAGATATTTCTGCTAAAGCAATTGATATTGAGATTGTTAAAAATAACTTCAAAAGTTTTCAAATGGTCGGGTAGACATTTTGCTACGAATTTCCTTTCTCAATTTACTTGCAGTGCCCAAATTTTAATGTAAATATTGGTTAGGTGGCATAATTTATTCTGGAAGCAAAAGTTCAAGTAGAGGCATAGGTAATTTCCAAGTAAAAATGCTTTAATTATAAAGCAGCTGTCAATTCAAATAAAACTGCGATTTCTTAAACCTTTTACTCTCGAGCCGAGTAGAATTTTCAGATTTTCTAAATTTGAGCTATTATAGATGTAAAAAAAAATTAGGTATGTACGGGCAGAACTGTACCGAAAAGTTTTATTCATTGGACTTTACTTTTGGGACTCAAGTGATACAAAGGTCAGAGTAGGGAGTGGATAAATTGCCAATCTGGTTGACGCGGCCCACCTTCCTCAAACATTATTTCAATTATCCACAAAGCCTGACTCCCCGTCCGTGAATTATGGAAGCGGAAGCGCATACTGCAGCCACGGACGACATTCTCCGTGTTGCAAAGGTCAGAAAGGGGGAATGAGTTAACAATCGGCATAGTCGATGCGTTTAACTTTCCTCTACACAATGATAGGTCTTTGCCTGATGTCCCGTGAGTTATGGGAGAGGAATCGCATACTACAGACCCATATTGTACAAAGGTAAGAGGGGGAATAGGTTAACAAACAACTTAGTCGACGCGTTCCGCTTTCATCTACACAATGGTAGGTTATTTACTCCCATAGCCTGATTCACCGTGGGGAAAATCGTATACTGCAGTTAATAATCGGCTTGGTCGTCGCAGTTCACCTTGCCCTACATCTCCATAAGATGATTTCAAGTGGAGTTATGGAGGGCGGAATCGTATACTGCATTTGCGGTCTCCTACTCCTTTCCCCCCCCCCCCCCCCTTCCCGTCCTAGTACAAATGTCAGACGAGGGAATAGGTTTGCGTCCATCTTCTGTAGTAATAAGGGAAGGGAAGAGGATTGGATTTCGAAATTTTTTTTTGTTTCGGCAAATCAATAAAATAATTGACATATTTGTTATTTTTAAAAAGTGCAATATTAAAAGAGTTCGGGGGCAACTAACCCCCCTTCCCTTTCCCCCCCCCCCGAATCGCCCCCACTGCCCCCACCCGAAAGAAAGTTGGACCCTCCCCTCTTCGCAAATTCCTGGCTTCGTGCTTGTTGCGTCCATCGAAATGTCTGCATAGTTTAAGTCCAAATGAACAGTGGCTTAGGTAAAATACGTACCTTACCTGGGCGTGTGTTTATTTGCATAGGCAGTTTTAATACTCTATACACTACCGTCCAGATAATCATTATTACAGAATCTGACCAGCGCTATCATAACCAAAGTTTTAAAAACCTATATATTTTTTTTAAACTTAATGGACAAGTCACACAAACATCTTTTAACTTTTATAAAGTTATTTTTGACATCAAGGTTTTACATTAAATTTGTATTTGCAAGCATTATTTTAACACCCATGTTGTCATACAATTTTAAAAACTTTTTTTCTCAGTGATGGCACGTATAATTGGCCAAATTAATTTCTATATCAATACAGAACTGTGTCAAACCGAATTTTTATATATTTATCGATCTGATGAGCAAATTCTACTCAAAAGTCGATATTTAATTTCCTATGTATAAATGAACACAAACTCTATCTCCCTGAGCAACCTGTATTTTTTTTTTAAGTTTGGATGTATAAACACTTTAAATTGCTTATAATATGGGAATGTATTAACGCAAAGTATTGATTGGAGTTGATATGAAAATTTGCATATGCCCATAATACTCTTTAGTTTTCGTGTTATCCAGGTTATTGATCAGAAACATCATAACTGGCGATAAAAGTTCCTTGTACTTAGTTGATACATAAATGTGATGGGCTCTGTATTTCTTGGACATGATGGTGTAAACGCCTTTAACGTTTAAAAACTTTAAATAACCATAATAATAAAATATTACAATACTTATGCAGGATAATATATGATATCTACGAATGATTCAAATATGTAGATTTGCCTTTATCGTTATATGTGCATACAGGATTGTCACAAATTGTTGAGCAATGGTCGTTAGTTTGAGTTTAACTACACATAAGCCATGTTTTTTGCTATACTTCAACTACTTTATTTGTTGTTAGTAAAACTAAGCGACTTATTCAAAATATATGCGAATTATAGATGGGTAAAAATAATGTTTCATTATGCCAGTACAGCTCAATGCAAACAATTTTTAATGTCCAGCTATTTTTGTTGCATTTATTGCTTTGGCTCCTACAACGGTTGCACATACACACAAGTGTAGAACAAGACAGACAAGCCTAACGATAGGGAAAAGTTCAACGAAACAAACGTCTTCGTAAAAAAATTCTATGCATCCGGTTCTGCATATTACAAATATATCTTAACGGAATTCTTTCAAACGAGTCAGATGTTAGCATTTCAACTTCGACAGGCTATATCACAAACAAAATGAGGTTTCCAACATTCCTGAAAATAGCAGTCATACCATTGTATACAAGGATAGAATTACAACTAAATAGAAACAACAAATTGGAATTGAAAAGTGGAATTGACGCAGACCTCATAAGAGATCTCTCAGAAGGTATTGGATTCGATTATGAGATCTACACACCTGACGACGGAGCATGGGGCAGAAGAAAACCGGATGGTAACTGGACAGGTACTCTTGGCATGTTGGACAGAGGTGAAGTAGACATGGTTGTAGCCGCGTTACTGATCACAGAAGAGAGACAAAAAAGTTTCACTCAAATACCCTATTCCATATATCAGTATGGATTCGTCACCAATAAACCCAAGTTTCGGTTCGCAACTTCGAGGTTAGATTCGCCGTTTCAAAGTGAGGTGTGGATCGCTTGTCTTTTCACCTTTCTCGCAAGTATACTGATGTTGTGGTTTGGTTCGCGAAGAGACTGCTCGTTCATGGATGCTGTCGTCAAAATACTAGGGATTCTTCTGCGTCAAGATTCTACCATTAGGAGACCTTCAGTTGTCACTAATATTGTTGTAGCAAATTGGATGGTTGGAAGCGTATTCCTGACCTTCAGTTACTCTGCAGTTCTACTTTCCTACATGACATTGCCTGTGCGTGACGAAGGCATAAGAACAGTTGACGAACTTTCTGATGCCGTTTTAAATCGTGGTTATAAGTTACTATATGCTGAGGGATCTTCAGCACCAGAACTTATATCACATAACCCTAAACTGAAACGTGTGGCAGAACTTCAAATTAAGAATAAATGGACTTTTAAACTTATCAATGGAACACATCCCCAAGAGTTTGACATGAAGACGGCGATTTTTAGTCCTAAGATTGCACTGCGAATGAATTTTGGAGTTGAACCGTTCACAAGTAAAGTCATCTCGAGTGACACAATTGCAGTTGTGAACGCAGGGTTGGTAGTGAAAAAAACGTTTTGCTGCACAAAGATACTACAAAGATATATAAATAATATTGTTGCAGCAGGAATATATGATAGTTACGTAAGGAAGGTACAAGCGCTTATTACTTATGATCGTCCAAAAGAATCGGAGGATAATTTTATTCATGTTTTATCAGTAACGGATTTGCACCAAATTTTTCTTTTCTTCTTATTTGGTATTTTATCAGCTTTTGTAGTTTTACTAGTCGAGATTCTAACTTTTAGGTGTAGATTTCATAACTGACTATTGAACAATTTTCTCATAATATTACAATACTTAATAATTAGAAACTTTTGTGAGGTAATTGGAATAAAATACAAATATATATTAAATTTGCTTTTTTATGCTCGTTATTCGTCCAAAAAAATATTTTTCCGAAGTTTTAATTTTCTAGTTTGGTGAGCACAAATAGCGTTGCCAATTGTCGCCAAATAGCGATGCCAATTGTCGCCAAATAGCGATGCCAATTGTCGCCAAATAGCGATGATACAGTAAACTAGGAATTAACCAACTTGTCAACTCCAAAAGAAAGCACAATAATTTCGAAAACGAAGAGTACAGTCTTATCCCAAATAACTATAAACCTATTGATTATCTCGAAAACGCCAAACTTGTACAAAACAAGTTCTGTAACTCCATTCCTCAATTGAAAAAAAATTGCTCGAGCGTTTCTGGGTAAAAATTAAAATATCCCTAAATTAACTAGCTTATATGTAGCTGCATTCCAAACATCCATTTACGAGAATCGCCCCATTCAATTCGAAATGGCTCATTCCTCCCCCCTAAAAAAGGGAAAAACACCAGAAAAATCGAAGAGGGATGCCCACTCATTCATTAACGAGAACAAATAACTTTTTCCCCATTTTATTGCACCTTTCGTCAATTAGGTGGCACTAATGAAGGATTGCCAGGGCGCCGAGCGGGAGTAAACACGGGGGGTTATTGGAGAAGCCAAATACCTAAAGATCCCTCGCTTATTAAGCGTGGGGGGTGCTCGTGTCAATAGCAACACAGGGAAAGAAAGAAATGCCGCCCCGTTAAGTAGTCGTTTATTTTTATGCTTGGGAATCTGATGCGAGGGCATCCAATTACAGTCAATTACGGGCGTGTTGAATTGGGTGGCGGGAATTCGGATTCCTAACAAAAGTTTGATGATGTAATTCGGGAGTAATAAGGATTAAAAGTCAAGGTTCCCGGAGGTGAAGGGGCTTCGGATTATTAATTTAATGTTTTTTTTCGAAGTTTTGGGGAATGGAATTTATAGAATTGAAAACTTTATGTGTTAATGATTGCATACCCGCCCATTTGGAATTATTCGTGTTTGGAAATGGGAAAAATTCTTTGAATTTTCCGAGCTCAGGTGTATATTTTTAATCTTTTCACTTTATGGGGAATTTATTGCGCTCTTAAATTAGCAGATAACTTTCTTCGCGGACGCTATTACCGGTGTTCCCGATTTAGAATTAAAATATCATAATTCTTTAATTAAAGTCGCTCATTCTCTTCGCCAAACGTATTCAAAATAAATCTCGTTTAAAATTATAATTCCGTAAGATTAAAATATTGTCTCTGAGATGGAGATAAGATTCTTACAAAGAGTTTTCCTTATCAAAAGAGAACATTTTTAAAGGTCTCTTACAGCCATATGACAATAGCAGAACTAATTTGTGACTTGTTACAAATAATACTTTGGGATTGCGACATACGTACGATATTTCTGTGAGTTTACAGATACATGCAGGCACGTCGCACCGGGGGGCATTTGGTGGGGACTCCGAGCCCCCAATAAACTGGAAACCCTGAAAGTTGGGAATTTTAATTTCTAAAAATCCCGAGTAGGGAAATTTTATGCCTGAAGAAAATTAATATTATTAACAAATGAAAGCTAGGGGAGATTTGGAATCGTCCAACTTGTAAGATTACATTTAACTTAGACCTCAGAACGAACACTGCATTGGAATATGGATGCAACAAATCAATGCTTGTGAGACAACTGTTTAATATTACCTAAAATATATATAAAAAAAAAAGATGAAAAATATTATAAATTAGAAGTGGGAATTTTCAGCACTGTTGAGTTGGGAATTTCGAATAATTCAGTTGGGAAATTTCTTGTTTCAACCTCCCCAAAATATTTTGTGTGTAACGGCACTGGATACATGGCTATAATTTCCGCTGTATGTAGGGCTACCATAAATTCTAAAAGTCAACCAAGAACACACGTCGTATGTGTAATTTCTTGCCAATCATTTTACAATGTAAACATGATGCTCAACACGCAAAGTCAAAAAGCATCGTTTACACTGGTTTAAAAAAATGGCGGCAATATGTAGGGAAGGACGGGACAATCTCCGGTAGGCAGGACCGAAGAATCAATCACTCACTCACTCACTCGCGCTTGATCAGAAGGACCAGGGGATCGCAATGCTCCGGGAAAGTTTCTGGGGTTGGGGGAGCTGGGACAGTCAATCGCACCAGCAATAAATGGAGATATTCAAATGAAATACCGGTGTTTAGGGTGTCTGTAAACGGAGCTCATATGCAATGGTAAATCCCGGGACATCTGGTAGCCCTAGCTATATGTGACTTTACATAGTGAAATCATTGCAGCATTAAATATAAAAATGAATAGATATTTGGGTATAGTTTCATTCTTTTTCCAACATACGAATAAAATACTTGAACATTTAAAACAAGTTTCATTTTTTATCAATCCAATATGATTTATGTATTTGTTATCACTTTATGATAAAAAATGTGACACAACTGTATCACATTTTAATTACGAATTGTAGAGGTAAAAGTCTTAAGCCAACCCCCACATAAAAATAAAAATGTGATAGAGGTATCACTCTGTCATAATTCTTAATGTTGGCCAATTTTAATAAAGCACCGTAAGTTATATTTTATATGTATTAGACTATTCTCACCAAGAGCACCATTCTAAATTCTTAACTGTAATCCCAAGTATAAATCTGAAAATAAAAATCCCAAATATAATAATAATCCAACTCCCATAAGACGCATAACTGCACAGTTAGGCTATACAAAATGCGACAAAGGAAAATGTTTCAAAACTCAACAAAAGGAAGCTGTCTAAAAATATGCGGTAAACCGTCGACTTTGCAAAAGGATATTGTATCAGTAATAATACTTCCATATACCAAGACAGATGATTCGTTGAAACTTCTTGTGACGTCAATAGCCATAAAAGCGATGATAGACAGTGAGGTATATCGAAAAACTTAACCTAAAAGAGCTCCTCCTTTTAGTTCCATTCCCTTACCAATCAGATGCGCAGTAGATCCTTCGCGACAGCCTTCGACTGTTATGGAAGATCTTGCGGACGGAATATATAAGCAAGCGTTGCCGGATCAATTCAGTCAGTCAGTTGATAGTCGAAGTTTAGTGAAGATATACTCCGCGCGTGGTATTGTTATTAACGATATTTATTTATTGGTATCTCTTACTTACGATTAGTAATACTTTTATTTAGGTTAGGACGCCGTGGGCAAATCTTAATTCAAAAAAGTAAGCAATTTGCTACATGTCCGGTGTCGCTACTGATTTTTTTTAGCATAGAAAGTGAAACCTCGAGCTTTCATTTACGTTGAAAACTACATTATTTTTTTCAATTTGTCGGTTAACCGGTTGTTGCATAACACGGTGCAACTTTACAACAAAAAAATAAGTTACAGTGGAGTAACTTTCTTATATAATCACGAAACCGTTTCAGGCACTAAATAAAAAAAATTAAAATGACAGATTATATAGTTCGAAAAAAATGACAAAAAATAATACATTCACATGCTTAAAAATGCATAACAAATTTGTTACAAAAAAATGTATCGTGTAATTTTTTTATTTAGTTTTATAAATTAACAAAAACATTGTTTTGAAAGTGATTCATATTAGCATACATAAAAAGCTTTTAAAAAAGTAGATTTTTTTTATATATTTTAAAGCTAAAACAATTTCTCTTGTTGGAAATATGCAAATAAAAACAAATATAATATTCCCATTATATTCTTTAAATGTTATGGACGCATTATTATGCTTCGAATAACTAAATAAGAACGATAAAAAATAACTATAAAAAAATATTTAAATAATCTATTATGTTGCTCTAAAACAAAAACAAATTATAAATATTTAAATTATTATAATTATGAATTTAATTCTCTTAACGTTTTTAATTCTTTAATCTATTTAATGTTTTGCTTATTTTTATTTTTAATTTGTATTTTTTTTTTCAATAAAAAACAGTTTCACACATGGATTTTGATTTATATATTTTTTTTAATTTATTAATTTTTAAAATGAAATGTAGGAGAACATTATCTGGACTCCAGTTAATCGGATCGTCGGTTATCCAGATCACTTACAGAAAAAAAAAATCAGGAAAATCCGCATTTTAAAAGTTTTTTTATTATTAAAAAAAAGTTCGGAAGTGTAGTAAAAAAAATTATCTATTGTATTAAAAAACAGTTCACTGGTGTAGCTATAGCGGATACGCAGACGATGAGTCACATTACTACAGTGTGTAAGAGCAAAATATACACAAAATTGTTTTTATAATCATGAATTTACATTACCGACTAAAGCAAAATTCCTGTTTTAACTAAGAAATAATCTTATGTTCGTACATTATTCAATTATCGGGATATTCCATTATCCGGATGGGGTCTGGTCAGTGCCGTTACACAAAAAAAAAAATGGGGGAAGGGGGGATTGAAACAAGAAATTTCCCAACTTAACGATTCGAAATTTTCAATTCAACTATTCGAAATTCCCAACTCAACAGTGCTGAAAATTCCCAGTTCCAACTTATCGACATTTTTCACCTTTTTCACATTTTTAACATTACATCTGTTCATAACTTCTTCACCTCGCCCTCGTAGTACAACGGACGGATAAGGAACTAGACTGCCGTGCCTTAGGATCTGAGCTCGATTCCCGGTAAGTCTTGGTTGTAATTGTCGATATTTGTTGAAAGTGATTCATGAAAACAACTTACGTATTCCAACGTCTACTATTTTTATTCATTGTGCTTATTTTTGAGTACATGTATTTTTCGAAATTGAAACTTATGTATCGGAGCCATGATATGCATCGAATGTACTCAAAAATGAGTACATTATACTTATTTTTAAGTACCTAATTGTAACAGTAAAGGATCGCTATATGGAGGACTATTTTTTCCACTTGTGACATTGGATGCTATGGCTGTCCTACATAGAATCCATGATGAAGGCCTCATTGTTTGCAATTAACTTGCTTATTTTTAACTGAACGAATTATTTTAATTCTCGTAATTTTTTACAGAAATCTTCCAAATTTAATATTTTTCAGGCATCTATTCAGGGAAAGCGTTTGTAAAAGAAACTATTTTACAAACATCTTTTTAAAAAAAACGATGTTTGGAATGTCGAATTCGCAAGCAGAACATCCTAAAAAAACTTTTTACTTTCTTTTAGTTGCGTAGCCAACCAGGCGTGCCCATCCCCCCCCCTAACTCAATGGCGCAACCCCCCCCCCCCCCAAAAAAAAAATCTACCCCCTCAAATTTAAAGCGTATAACTTTATTAGAATCTAAACTTTTCAACTGAATCCACACAAAGCTCCACATTTCGTATTTTATAAATCAGTTAGAGATAAAATCAAGATATAAATTTGGTTATACTTTAACTTATATACATTTACTTATATATTGCATTAAACGTTATCTCCGCATCTCTTTATACGTTTCATTGATACAAACAAATGGTGCTTAAAGTCAGGTTCGTCAGTAAAATATATGGTCGGAGGTTCCGATAACAGAGATTTGTCGAATAAAATTGTAATTTCAGAAATTTATTAACTGTTAAAATAGGCGTTAAAATTCATAATAAGTTCCATAGAACCTGTTATTGTCTGTCCGGTAAGAATCAATCGATTTCGGTTCAAGAACCGTAGCTTTGTTATGGTCTAAAAATCTGGTATTTTCCACAAAATGTCATCAATTTGTCTAAGGTGTTGATTTCAATTCCACCAGAAAATATAATTTACAAATAGACATTTAAATCCCGATTTTGGAATTCAATTTTGTAAACACTTTAAAATAGTTACTGTAAAAATGCTGACGGCAAACTCTGATTGTTCAATTTCAGAAAAACCCTTGCAATCGCTCCATTTAAACTAAAATAACTTTCTACAATATTTTATTTTATTACATTTGTCAGTGATATATGCAAAATCACACTAATTAGCAGAACCACATGATGTAAATAGGTTTTACCCTAAATGCTCAGAAACAATTGCCTCACATGTCAGCCAAATGCCACTGAAAATGCTTAAATACCTTATATATATAAGAAAGAAAAGCTTTCTGACTGAAATATAAAAAACAGCTTTTTATTAAAACACATCATGACATCAAAGAAATAAAATGGATGTTATTTACGCGCGTTAGATACAGATGGTTCTACGAGTGTATATGTAAACCACATAGTTTGTATTCCCCAATCACAGGGCCACAAAGAAAATGCAAAATGAAATGCAATGAAAAAACAAAAGCTAATGCACTTTAAATGTCCCCATTCTACACGGACGTTATTTGCGCACGTTAGCTTTTGTAGATAACTCTGCGATTGGTCCACCACGTGGTTTGAATGCACCAGAGGCTTCTGCAAAATGCAATGCGACGTAAATAGCGTCCGTGTAGAATGGGCCTTAGAATATGTTTTTTACGGGTTAAATATATACTTTCTCTTACGTAATGGTATAAAGAAAACTGTTAAAACACAGCTACATATATGGTCAAACAGAAATATTTATGAAAAAGTAGGAAAAGGAGGAACGGTTAGAGATGTCAACATGAACTAAAGTACAGATTATAAGTAATGAATAAACTTGTGAAAGTTTTGTTTTGTTTAAAATCACTCGTTACCTTCTACTCTTATGTTTGGCTATTTTAAATATGACTATCAAATGCAAAAACTTTATTTCATCGAATTTTAAGAAATCTTTTAAATTTTAATTTAAAAATGCCGTATGATATTTATGGACTTACCAGTACAGTTTATCAATCAGAAAATACTTTTCATTTAGTTTTTTTTTTTACAATTTAAATATTCGAAGCTTTGCTCCACATTTAAACTGCATGTTCACAAAAACCATTCGTCCTTGCTGACTAAAATATATTATCCGTTCTTTTATTGTAACACCATCGAAATTATTTAAACTGATTCGACGCCAAGACGAAACAAAAATATAATAAAACCACATATGCTCAGTAGCGGCGATTGGGTTCTAAAAGTTCAGTTTGTCTTTCATAATATTCGACGTAGATAAATATCGGCGCCAATTTGTTCCCGCTCAAAAATCGAGACCTATGGTCGTGCCTATTTCCTTTTGCTTTTTTTTGTTTTCTTTTATTTGAACGATGAGTATATTTTGTAATGACACGAGTGGCTCCTAAATGTCTGTTAGCTGTCTGTGTGCTGGCAGAAGATACAAGATAATACGAGAAAATAAAATCGATTGTAAATGTAAGATAAGTAACAGAAAAAAATTAGGAGGGGGGTCGGGGGCGAAATTTTTCTTTTGTTCGTCAATTCAGTAACAAAATTTATTATATTTTTTTAAAGTTCAAATTTAAAATTTATGCGCCGGACAACTCTACGATTCTTACATAGCCATTAATCAAAAAATTTTTGTAATTTATTTTGTAGATCTTTCTGAAATGGCATTTAGTTTTAACAAAATAAAGACTTGCATTTTAAAGCAAGATAATTTTTTTTACAATTTCGTCAGCTTTTGTGACGAAGAGGCGTTTATTGAAATCGCTGGAAATTCCAGTGACTGGGGACATATTATATATGCAAAATTAATTTTTGTCCAAAACATTTCCCCCCTAAAAATTAATTAATAATAAAGCAATGAAAAAAAATCCCCCCCAAAAATTCTGATGGCGCAACTTGCGCCATGATCCCCCCCCTATGGGCACCCCTGTAGCCAACCATTCCACGTTTTGATTTCCCCCCCCCCCCCCCTCCTTCTAGAATCCAAAATGATGACGTCATTATCATGCGATTACCTCTCACCAAACGAGAATTCCTAATGCGTACAAAACAACGAAATTAAATTTAGGCATCGGATGGTTTCATAAACAGCAATATTCACTGAAAAATGCCCACCGTTATGAAAGAATAAAACATTAAAATGGGAAATTATACGAATAAAAATCCCCCCTGCACCTGAAAGTTCGTCGTTACTTAAAAGTTGTAAAGAAAAATTCTTTTCCAGCTATTATTCTTTGCAATCCAAATGCGCCATTTTTTTTTCCCTTTTTGTTCGGTTCTTCTTCTGCTACAACTGCTGGATATTACCCGTTGTTGCGTGCCCAGAACAGTGGAAGCAATTATGCTAATGCTCTTGCCGCACGCAGCCGGCAATAAAGAAATATGTGGGCAAGATTAGAAATTTTCGTCGCCATTACCCCGTTTTGGGTCATTCAAAAAACAGCAGAAATGCAAAACTTTTGTTTCGTTTTCGAACGCGAATGCTTGCGGAAGATAGAGTTGTAGTTTTTTTTTTTTTTCAAGCACTGTTTTTCGAAAACAACAAATCGTCTCCGACAGGTTTTCCGATATTTTTTTTTTTTTTTTTTTTTTTTTTTTTGGAGTACTGCGTATTTGTTTTTAAGTTTGAATAGTGTGTTGTTTGTCATAGTGTGAATTAAAAGTTTTATATGTTTGACATATTTAAGATGATTTATGGGTATTTATTGAATGGTAATTTGAATCCATGAATATTTTGATGTTAAATGTTTAAAAAATAATTCAAATAATATACAGCAACGTTTATTTTAAAATAAAGGAAAGAAAGAACAATTGCATTATAATATTTTTTTTAATGTTAGTTTTACATTAAAGAATTTTGGACGGTTTAAAAATTATTTATAGGTATCGTCAATAATGAATTATGTATAAAGTACTAATCAAATAAGGAGACTTTACATTAAAAAGTATTTCAAATATGATTAAATTGAATGAAACTTAAACATGTATTTAAAATTTGTGTTTGTTTTCTATATAACTTCTAGTAAGTATTTGAAAATATGGCTTGCTTTGCACATTAGTAAATAATTTCAAAAACTTTTAAATTTTAAAAATAATAGTATTTTAACGTAGCCTTAATACTTATTATTTATAAAAGAATTTTTCAAATAAGAACATTACATTAAAGAAAATGCATAAAATCTGTATTTCAAAATCTGTTTAAACGTAGCCTTAATACTTATTTATAGAGAATTTTTCAAATAAGAACATTACATTAAAGTAAATGCATAAAATCTGTATTTCAAAATGTGTTTAAATTTAAACTGTAAAATTTATTTTTAAAAACTGTATTTGTTTCAATGCAATTTACTAGTGGATTTTAGTAATTGTATTTAAATATAATTCAGATTACTTTAATGAGATTTCTTTTTAAAAAAAACAGCTTTGGCATTCTATACAAATATTTTCTCATTTCGCAGAAATATTAGTCATACAATAAGGTTTAAAGAAAAATATTTTGTAACATACCTAGTATTCGAAATTTAGAAAAGCAGCGTATCCCAATTTCTTTTGTACACGTATAATTGATTTAATTTGCAATTATTTAAAGGGGAATTGGTCATTTTGTTTGGTTTTTTGCATAAAACAATGCTATACATATTTAAGAATGTGTGCACAAAATTTCAAAGCAGTAGAAGAAAAAGAATGTCTTTTTTATATGTTTATATACCATTGTTCATGTGTCTACCTACTTTCTACTACCTACAAAATTCGTCATTTACTCAAAATAATTTTAGGAATTTTGGTCAAGTTTAAAATGCTACGGCTTTGTAAAAAAATTTACTTAAAACTAAACAATTAATAGTTTTTGAAGCTTTAATATTTGTTTCATAAACGTATAAATAACTTTTTTTTTTTAATTAAGTTATAAATTATTTTTTACAAATTAGTGAACAAAATGTGAATATGTTTTTAGATTATTAACTTAACATAAGGTTTCGAAAACAATTAAAACAAAAATCTTCAAAATTTTACTCACACGCCTATCGTATATACCTTGACGTTATTTAATCAATTAAAAAAAATTTAAATATTAAACAATTGAATGCGGAGTAGTGTTTTTTTAAAAAGCCATTGAGGCTTTAAAAACGCAACAAAAAAATGTATTATAAATATTTTTTTATTATTATTATTATTATTATTTAGAAAGAGATGTTCCAGTAATGCGAAAAAATTGTATTTTCTGAATTCATTAGTCTACCTTGTGTTTGGCGCAGCTTGGCCGTTTTCGGCCCTTGCGCCGTTAAACCCCATACAACCAACCAACTGAATTCATTAGTAAAAAAATTAGGATTTGGGGCTCGGGTTCCCCTTAAGCTATATATATATATATATATATTTTAATTACCCCCCCCCCCCCCCCCATCCTTTAACAGGGGAGTATTCCATACCACTCACACTTTTAGTTGGGGGGGGGGGGGGGGTGCGCCACATATTCAGCCTGATTGCCCACTAACTCTATATCCGGTTCTGTCTCAGGAAAAATCTTCTTTCTCTTAAAATTCGCAATACGGAAACGGCCCCCTATTTTAGTGGAAATATCTTCGCGAAAACTCTTAACAGTTCGTTATTTGCGGCTGCCAATGCAAATGTATCAGCGGCTCCATCGATTCCCACCCCCCTCTACCCTATTTTCCCCCCGTTCTTTTATATCGTTTCTACTTTACAGAGGGAGATCGGGCCGCTTAAGATCACTCTTCAATGGAGTGGTGAAAGAGTTTGAAAAAGTTTCCGTTTCGGATGGCTACAGATTTATAACGTCGAAAGATCGCGACTTCTCCTGCCTTTCCCGCGCCAGTAGAGGATGGAGGAATCGAGTGGTTGCTGCTTTGCGAGGGGTATTTTATTGGAGAAATAAAGTATTCAAAAAAATATAAATTACTGATATTGACTCAACTTAGATTGATATTTGGGAAATCGATAATGTTCATGGTGGAAGTGATAAGTTATAAATTTTGTAAATAAATCAGTGATTCTGGAGTGTGCGATGTAAATAAAAGTTGTAATATAATAACAGCATCTACACTGTTAAAAATTTCTGAGTTGCACCATATCTTGGTGCTCTGCAGCAACTTACACGATCCGGAATAGCGCAGCTTTTACCAAAAAATGGTGCAATCTCCTAAACTGCAACCGGAACCGATGAATCTACAAACCGGGGAATTCCCTCAATCCTCTTGTTTTAGGGGGCCAGGCTGCCCAGTGGATAAATCAACTGGTAATCAAAGGATTGCTAGTTCGAGCCCGTGCGGTGGACTTGGAAAAAAAAAGTAGTGATCTTCCGATCGGAGGGTTGCCAGCTTCGCTACAAAAATATTAGAAAATCGTCCAGAACATTCAATAAATTATACCAGCGTTTTCACCATAATATAAGGTAGCGAAAACGCGAATTTTGGTTCAACTTTTCCTCATAAAATGGTAAAGCGAAAATATGAGTTTTGGTACAACGTTCCACCACTATATGGTATCCGTGATAGCACCGTGAAATGGTGAAACTAAGCACTGAATGTTAGTTGCAGCTAAATGAGTACCATATATTGGTGTAAAGTCGTAATAATTTTTAACAATATATAGTATTTTTAAGAGGCAAAGAATCGAAATATTTCAAATATTATCGTCAACAACGACAACTTTATAAAGCACCCTGCGAAGTTCTTGAAACAAACTAATTATCCAAGCCTCAATCATCATCCATTTAAATGCCTCAGTTATTAATAGAATCCAGATATCATTAAATCCATAACCTGATTCTTCTTTTTAAAATAAATCTTACCAAGTTCTAGTTGATAAAGCATTTATCACTACGTATACACATTCTCCAGCTATACAAGTAAGAAAATGTCATCTTGCTCGGGAGATTTATGGTGAGCAGTTTTTCAAAGCTTTTTATCTAGAGACACTAAAAATGTCGAAAGTTGTAAACAAATTCAACTTCTTTGATGTATAGGATAGCTTGTATTTATTCGTCGGTTTTCTTTTAAAATTCTCGCAGAGGTCAACGGCTTCCATAATGATTGAAATAATAGTTATAAAAAACGCATGCTTGCCTTATATTGTAAAAAAAAAGATAGCGATGATGTGTCAAAGAATATTTAAAAATTCAGTGAACTCATAGAAGTTCTGAATATAAATTAATCCAGAAGACATAGTATATATTTAACATTTGAAAACTTTATTGTAAAAAATGCGTAAGTACATTTTCTATACTTGTTTATATTATTCTGCTTGGCGATATTTTCATTTGCTTCATCTCGAATTTAAAAAAGTGTGACCAAAACCAAAATGCTAGATAATGAATTGGATCAAATAGGTGAGTACCTGTTTTCGCAACACTTTTTTTAAGCCAAAATTAAACATCGCCAAACGTTATTATATAAACAAGCACAATAAATGTACTTACGCACTTTTGCCACTGAAGTCTTGAATTATATTTAATTCAAATAGAAATATTGGCGACTAACAAACAAGCTCAACAAGGTTCGTCCAACTAGAATCGCCTAACTATTCCCCCCCCCCCCAATGAATATATAACTACTTAAAACCCATTACTACTGTATAATTAATGATATCCACTGGCCAGTTGTTCCATTTGTCTGTTACCCTATAATACAAATAGTTTTTTTTTTCATTTTAAATTTGTTCTAAGGCACAAATTCACCATATGGACATTCGTAGCAAAATTCGATTTAAAAAAAAATGATTATAGCATATTTATTTATTTGATACTATAATTACAGACACGATTTAAAAAGCTGTTTTAGAAGCCAATTGAAAAGGCAATTGGAAAATGGGGTTAAGTAACAGAAATCACTTACCAAGATGAACAGCTTTTTCATTGACAAAAATTTTGAAGAAAAGAGTCGCTTCCCGTTGAGAATCCACTATTGGTCGCCAAATAAAAAAATTGGCATTAAACTTTTTCATATTCATCGTCCGTGAGCGTATTTAGGGATGGTTAACAAAATTGGCACGTTTTCGCACATTTGGCATTGAACATATATACTTTACGTGAAACATATACTTTTTACTATTCTGTATCTGCCTAAATAAATCAAGCAGAGCCATACAATTTTGAAGGAAGACGCATATGTACTTAAAGCTTTCATAAACATCACAATCATAATTCTTTCAAAAATGTTTGTTAGCACCTTCTTCGACTTGTCCTTTCAATTATTATGAGCACATTTTTTTAAATGCTTTCTTAGATACAAATAAAAAAAAAACATAAGTTAGTCCTTCATACAAATAAATATAAACACAATAAAACAATATATTTCTTACACGATATAAAACGCATATTCTTATTTATTGTTATACCATATATTATATGCGATTGACATTAATTCTATTTTCATTAAACTTTTTCCTATTCATCGTCCGCGAACGTATTTAGGGGTGGCTAACAAAATTGGCGCGTTTTCGCACATTTGGCTTTTAGGTTCGCCTAAACAAATCGAACCAATAAAAGTGAAATATATACTTTTTACTGTTCTGTATCTGCCTAAATAAATCAAGCAGAGCCATACAATTTTGAAGGAAGATGCATATGTACTGAAAGCTTTCATAAACATCACAATCATAATTTTTTCAAAAATGTTTGTAAACACCTTCTTCGACTTGTCCTTTCAATTATCATGAGCACAACTTTTTTTTTTTAAATGCTTTCTTAGATACAAATAAAAAAAACCATAAGTTAGTCCTTAATACAAATAAATATAAACACAATAAAAATATTTTCTTAAACGATATAAAATACATATTCTTATTTATTATTAAACCATATATTATATTCGATTGACATTAATTCTATTTTTACACTCAAATGTACTTAAAATTGCAATTTTTCTCACATTATACAACAAAGATCCTCTTCACAATTCGGATCCTCACATATATTGAGCTTCTCATTTCTTTTAAACCTTTAACTCGACGGTTACAACATAAAAAAAAGCAACAAAGACTCTTTTGATCAGTTTTGATACCTTTAATGTACGTTTCTGCGATTTCAACAACTATTTCAAAAGCACTCTTTCGTTTCAGAAGAAAATAACTTTTAGAGGGAAAAAATCCGAACAAAAACTTATCGATAAAAACACTTCTGAGTCAGTGAAGCGATTTCTAATTCACTCAATCTCTTTCCCTCTAGTGGGCATGAATCGATTCGAACGGCCTTTAACTTCTGATCTTTGACAAAATATCCCACGAAATATTTCCCACTTTCAACATCTGGTCCGGTTTCGAACGAAATTAATTAAATATTTCCCTTTCACGATTCCATGATCACACTTCCATTTCTTACCATTTAATACACTTTCGTATTTGATTTCACTCCATTTCGAATCCGAGTCACACAATTCGATTCAATTTCTCACACACTCGAGTTCTTTTGAGTCATTTCTCCAGAGAAGTTTTGTATTTCCTGGAATGGCAACACTCACGAAAAGAAACTGTAAAATTGTTCCAAGTGAAGTTCTTCTTTTTTTTTTTCATGTCGCCAACCCTCGCCGTAAAAGCAAGTGATGACTCCGTAATTTAACTCAACTGGGAGATGAGATGAGCACAAAAGCTTTTCCGAGACCGGGATTCGAAAAAGTGGTAGCTATTGAATATTCCGCGGTTAAAGAAAGTGGAAGGAGTGCAAATATTTAATCTTTTGAAAAACGGAAAAGTCGCCGTCGCTTCCAAATTCCGAATGTAAAAAATTTAGTGACGCATTTTGGTTGTTTTGGGAGCATTAGAAAATTCCCCAAAGGTGATATAAAAGTGCTCTTCAAGCTCGTTACCATGAATTTTTTTCCGCAACTGTGATGTTTTGCAGTGTTTATCCATGGTTCTTTGTATTTGTTGTTCCGTCTTTTTTAGGCTTATAAAAATTCTGTAGAATATTAAAGTCATGTTGTTGTGTATTTTTAAGTATGTAGCACCGCATTTAAATTTATAGACTTGTTTTTAATTTCCTATTTATCCATACGTACAAAACCGGAATAACTAACTGTACAGAAAAAGTTTCTCGATGTATATAACGAGATAAAAAAAATAGAGAGACAATAAATGTGTAGCCTATGTTTATTAATGTTTTGTTACCTTGTAAAAATTTGCACAATATATTTTTTTTATACTATCTTTAGTGAATATATTACTGAACGAAACTTTTTATGCCCTATGCATCTGATATTGAATTTTTCATGTTTTTGTGCACTAAACTTATTCTGTATTTTGTAGTAGAAAAGTAGAAATAAAATACAAAAATAAGAAGAAATTTACTTATATATTCTTGTTTTTTTTTATGTTTTTTTTTGTTCATATTCAATTTTGTAAACAAAATAATTTCGATACTACATATGCAAATACCTTTAAAAATAGGAAACTTTTCTCGTCTAAAATAACAAAAGCTTCAAGAATTGAATTCAACAGGTTTTTATAAACATAAAGAAGATCGACTTGCAAATCAGAAGTCGAACTAACATGTTCAAATAAATAAATTTTTCTGGAAAATATCCTTGATCTTCGGTATAACAGTTTTTTTGTTTGTTGTTTAGATTTTTCTGCTTACCAGTTTTGTAAATAGTGGAGCGACAGATCTTTCTATATTTATGAAGAAGTCTATCAATACTTATATATAAGAATGGAGTGTCTGTCAGTGGAATCGAACAAAACCCCTCATTTTGAGTTTTCTCCACGAATTAGGATACACTGCTTCCGAAAATCACATTTAAAATTTTTTTGTCTGTCTGTCCGGATTTAACTCAAAAACTACTGCACGGATTCTTATGAAACTTGCACCATGTGAACAAACTGTTCTTAGTTTAAAATCTGCACTTTGTTTCATGTGGATATCTGCAACCATTCAAAAGTTATAGAACTTTTTCCATTTTCTCTAACATTACGCCTATGGGAAATTTACATCTCGATCTTCCCCTCATAACATTATTGTTAAAAATCACCTTGGCGACCAAAAATATTTTTTGACAATACTGGGATAAACGATTTATTTTGATTGGCTGATGAGTAAATGTCGCCAAATGAATTAAAAATGTCGCCAAACAAATTAAAAATGTCGCCAAATATTGCCAAATGAATTAAAAATGTCACCAAATGTTTCCAAATGAATTTAAAATGTCGCCAAATATTGCCAAATGATTTAAAAATGTCGCCAGATGTTGCAAAATAATTTTTTAATGTCGCCAAATGAATAATAAATGCCATAAAATTAATTTAAAATGTCGCCAAACAGATTAAAAATGTCGCCAAATATTGTCAAATGAATTAAAAATGTCGCCAAATGAATTAAAAATGTCGCCAAATGAATTAAAAATGTCGCCAAATGAATTAAAATTTTCTCCAAATCAATAAAAATGTTGCCAAATGAGCTAAAATAAAGGTCCTATATTAAAAATATCATCACAATGGCGAAATTAGTGTCCAAATAACAAAATTAACGTCGTTAACAAAAACCTCGCCAACCGAAGGAGGAAGTAAACCAGCTTTTCTGACTGACGCCATGTGTATTCATGTTCTGAACAACTTAACTTTTATGACAATAGTGCTTTTTGTTACGGAGTGGAATATGTCTATGGTGTTGAAATGGGCCACCCTAAAAGTTTAATTTAAGGTTTTCTATATTTATACCTCCATGTAGCTTATTTTTAAAGTTTTACCTCAAAAACATATTATTGGAATTCAAAAATGAATATTTGATAATTAATTTTTATAAGAAATATTGTCCGTAAATATTGACCCTTATGAAATTATGTTGAAAGACGGATATATAGACTCCGGTCACCAATTAGCACAAAAAAAAAACTTCACCAAATACGATACATTATTTCGATTTGGAACAATGCAATATTTGTTCTTTGATATATTATTGCATCGCCAATATTAATACTAATGAATGTGAAATATTTTTATACAAAAAAATGTGCAATTAAAAAAAATGTTAGGAATTTTTATTTAATAAAAAGAAACATTTTACAAAAACATCACTTTAAATAGTAATCGCTTTAAACAGTAGTCGCAAGAACATGTAAAGTCGTGAACATAAAAATAGATTTAGGTATCTCAAAAAATATTCAAAGTAATTTAATAAATCTGAATTTTGATAAAGTTTATTTTTCACAGTGCACAAAGCGTGATATGAGATGGCTACGCTGACAATACAAAATCGCGCATCTCTTACTGCGCATAGTGACCACGAGCAACGCCGGGCCATATTGCTAGTATTAAATAAGTTTCTAGCAACCAAAAAATGTGCCTTATTTAAACCCCTTTTAAAATGCTTAAAAAATTTATAACTTATAAATAAAAATTCGCTCTTTGTGCTAAATATAAAAAAGAAATATCACTTTTTCTGACATTTTTTTTTATAAACTAGTTACTTTCTAAAACAAAGTAAAAATATACAATCGATACACTTTAAAAAAATGTGCTTAAAAATGATTGAAATGATTTTAAAACGATAAACGTTCGCGTTTTCCTTTGAGTAAAATTGCATCGTAAATGAGCGATGACGTACTCAAATTTAAGTAATCGTACTTTTGCAAAAATGAGCAATGTGATTTAATATTGCTCATATCAGCTTCTGTTTAAAAACCCAAAGCGACATGACAAACTTAAAATATTTGTTCATAATGTGGTTTTCCACATTATTTGATATCGATTTCTTAAATGGAAACTGAATTATTACAATTCAATTATCTGACTTCCCATTCTTTTGGCACACCTTTTTAACATTTCTTCGGATTATAATTTCTTCACGTCGCCCTGGTAGCTTAACGTATAAGGCTATGGACAGCGGTGCCTGCAGATCTGTGTTCGATTCCCGATAAGTCTTGGTTGTAATTGTCGATATTTACTGAAAGTAATTTATGAACGCATCCTGTGATAGGCTAGCATCTGCTCCTTTTTACCCAGTGTACTCATTTTTAAGTACATGTCTTTCTCAAAATTGAAAATTATGTATTCGAAGCCATGATATGCATCGAATGTATTCAAAAAAGAGTACATTTTACTTATTTTTGAATACCTATTTTTAACAGCGCAACTAATTAGGTATACAGGTTTTCTTATGAGAAAATCCCTGAATAATCAGCAGAAATTTCAACCTTCCATGTGCTAGTATTTGTAGGGAATCCCAAGCTAAAACTCATTTTTTTACTACTTATCTTAAAACACCATTATCCCTTTTACAATGGTTCTTTTATCAAAAGTTATCCATAGAAGTTATCCTATTGAACGATGTAATAATGATTCTTCGAAGACCTACCATCGTCTCTGATTATATCACAACTAAATTATCAGTTTTTGAAACTTAACGTCTTTAAAACCTTTTCTGATTAAAGGAATCAAGAAGAGCGAGATTGACCATAGCAAAAACAATAAACATAACGAAAACATTAAAAACATAAGTTGGAAAACAGAGTTAGTGCGGTTTCATCTATTTCCCGCTCGGCTGACGCTGTTCCAGGAACGAGACACAACGTAAGAGACGTGCAGAGGTTTGTCAGGAATCCAAAAAGGTGCCACTCACTTTAATTTGATTTAAAACGCGTTAAACTCTGCAGTCGTTTCGATAGTCCGGGCCTACCTACTTTTTTATAACATAAATTGCGATGATTCTAAATATAGCAGCAAATGTTTGTCTTTAATATTTATATAATGATAATATTTCTCGTAAACGAATATAACATTATTATTTTCGATAGTAAAACTTTATTGTTTTAATTGGCATGTTCCAAAACAATGCACTAAAAGTTCTGTTTATTTTGTTAATATTTTTTTAATATTATCTTTCATGGACAATAAAATATGAAAAGCCACAAATTTGGGATTTTCCTTTTCACCACAATAATTAATATTTCGGAACAGAAGTTCCGAAAATAATAATGGCCTCGAAACTAATGAAATAATTTTACATGTTTGTTAAGACGTGTTACGTCAAACTCAAGCGAGTTCCACTTTTTGGATTCCGGACACGCTTTCTACGTTGTGTCGCATTTCTAGAACGACGTTTGTGACCAACAGACGAACGCGAAACAGATTCAACCATGCTTACGCCGTTTCAACGCTCATCCGTTCCGTCCTACATGCACATCTTGACGTTAAATGTCGAAAACAAAAAAAAAATGATATTTTTAATGTTTTCAAAAACAATTTAAGAATTTTCATATGCCATTATTTTCTAACATCTCTAA
The DNA here is from genome assembly GCA_963932185.1 of Troglohyphantes excavatus. NCBI lineage: Eukaryota > Metazoa > Arthropoda > Arachnida > Araneae > Linyphiidae > Troglohyphantes > Troglohyphantes excavatus. Next base: position 37,962,781 of record OZ010668.1, on the reverse strand, counting down.
TTACATATATTACTATAAAATAACAATTAAATTTGGTATCTTCTTAATTTTGAAAGCTCAAATCAGTTTTGCAAAAGTATTTCAAAGAGGCTAAAATTAATTTAATTTAAATACAACATGTTTTCTTTTTACTAAAACGCAACTGAAAATGAAATTCTAAATCCTAACAAATTCCTGTTTCAAAAATTAGTTTAAATATAGAAAGTAATTCTAAATTAACTGTATCACTAAAACCACATCAAGTTGCAACAGAAACAAAGTGAACAAAGTTCCACAGTCAATATTTGATCAAGGTTCAGTTTTTATTAAATCAAGCTCCATGTATTTATTTTACGCAGAAAAAAATCACGAAGGCAAAGAATAGCCGAGACGTATAAAAGTTCCAAGTACGCTAAAATAAAAATAAAGAAGGTGAAAAAAAAATGTTTGTTCATCTAGTAACAATTTTCAGAGACATAGAATCATTCTTTAATTTGAGGGAATGTCAAGTGATTCTTTAATTTTCGGAAACTTGCGTTCGTGGGAACTTGGAGTTAAAAAATACCAGTTAAAATCTCTGTATCTGAAATCTTTGTTATAGGAAAGAATTTGAAAAATAACGCTACTCATTATCGGAAAGAGAACTTGAAAATCTTGAGTATTATTTAAAAAGTTCGCAATTTGTGTTTTGAAAAGACTTATTTTTTTGTGATCACGAAGACTGCCTCGGGAGAAAGAGAAGATAGTTGTAATTAATTAGCTTCCATGTCATTTCTTTCATTTAAAGATTTCTTATACTTTATTTACGTCTGTAAAATTACATCCTTGAGATCTACGGATATTTTTTGTTCGAACTAAATGAGCAGTTTTGAATGCTGATTTAAATTGAAAGGAATTATTCGATATATTTGTGCATTTATACAAAAAAATATTACATCCTAAAATTAATATAAAAGCAATTTATTGTTTGTTTATTTTATTTTCAACAAGCTGTTACACGCGGTTTCAATCGCGTTAAAAAAAATTATCCCATTTGTTCGTTCTTTCCGTTTATCCTTTCTGTTTTATTTTCTCTAAGGTAAAATAATTAGTCTATTGTTCATATATCTCCGGGTACATCTCCGAATGTCAGCTTTTCCATTTATTTTCCCGTTGAAGCATAATTGTCAAAAACGGTTATTTCGCCAAAGAATTTTTTGATCGCCAACTTTCAATTGTTTAAAACAATATATATTAATTTATTTTAAAGTACTAGGGGGCTCCGCCCCCTGCTCCGCTAACGCTTCGCCAACCCCCCGAGGATTGCTACGCAATCCTCTTTAGTTTGCTTCGCAAACAATACCGGCTTCATACACTGTAGACAATGACAATGTGTCATAACAACAATACTTTTTTTAGTTATATAAATTATTATTGGCAGTGCCGTCACACAAATTTATTTTTGGGATGTTGAGACAAGAAATTTCCCAACTTAACGATCCGAAATTCCGAAAGTGAACGATTCAAAATTCCCAACTTAAGGACGTCGGGTACCAGCTGAAGTGTTGTCCTCGTTATCTGACCACTGTTAAAAATATGAGGCATCGTTCCCGGGTGTTTTCTTCGAGAAAGGCCTTGAACCAAAGCGTCCTTGATGTAGTAAGTAAATACGTACCAATAACAAATCAAGGGCGCTTTGCTCGAACCAACGCCAGTAGTTCAATGTGCAGCTCTAGTGCGACGTTAATTAACCAGACCACACTTACCGATTCGAAATTCACAACGCAACAGTGCTAAAAAATTCCCAGTTCCAACTTATAGACATTTGTCAGCTTTTTTATAGGTAATATTAAACAGTTATCTCGAAAGTATTGATTTATTGCACGCATGTTCCAATGCAGTGTTCTGTTTTGAGGTCTAATTTAAGTTTCATCTTAATACAAGCTGGGCAATTTCTAGTCTTCCATCCCTTTCATTTGCTAATAATATTAACTTTCCTGAGGCATAAATTTTCCCAACTCAGGGATTTTTAAAACTCGAAATTCCCAACTTTTAAGGTATAAGAGTTTACAGCCCCCCCCCCCCCCCCCCCCTGGATAACTGGAAAATCTCAACTGCTTCAACGCAATTGTTTCTATTCATTGAAAAGCGAAACATGTGTAAACAAACAGTAGCATAAACGCGCCAATCTTAAATAAGTCTAATTCGCCAACTTTTATTTATATAAGGTAAGATTATTGAGAATTGGCGTTAATAATAATTTCCCGTTAAAATATAATAAGCTACAGGATTTAGATTTACATACATGTTGGCATTTTGCCAACGTTGGCATTTTGCTCCGAAATATCTTTTAATAATAATTATAGTACTTCACATAAATAGTTACATCTAATTTATTTTTTAAGATAGAATTTCAGTATTGATACCATTCAAGAAAGGAAGATTTTACGAATATAACTATATTTTTTTAACGGGAAAAAATATATTTTTGAACTACTTAGAGCAGTTTTAATTTATCCCTTAAAATTTTACGCGTAAAATTGACGATTATTTCAGACATTTCGTCAATTATTTAAAAATTTATAACTACAAAACTAAATCGAAATTTGACAAACGCTCTGGATCATTTGTAGCCAATAGTTTAATCTATACTCCTAATTTTTTATTTATTTTTCTGTTGAAAATTGGAAGACAAGTATACAAAAATGTATGAATTATTTTCAAAATGTTCTAAAATCATGAATTTAACATAAAATAACGTCTAATATACTGATCGTATTGAAAAACAAAAATATTCATCTTATTACCCAAACATTTCTTAATAAACTGGCATAATTTCATAATTTTAGGACATTTACTTTTTGAGATGCAAGCGGAACAATGAGACAAAAAGTCGCAAATTAAAAATTTCTCGAAATATCCACATTTTTCCTTTTTTCACTATTTTTTATACCTATCTTACTTGACCACATCTAATTTAATTGTAAAGATAGAACTATTATCTTTATAACATCGGAAAGATGAAGTTTTAACGAACATTAATATATTTTTTTAATAAGAAAATATGTAATTTTAAATGACTTATAGCAATTTAGAAATCACGTTTCAAAAATGAGGGCGAAAAAACTTCAAAAAGTGAAGCGTGTTCAAAGGTTTAAAAAATTTATAAATCCAAAACTAATTCGAATTTTAAAAAATGCTTACTTGGATTTCCAGTTCAAACCTATTTGTACACTCCCTAAAAAAATTGGATCTCTCCTCTTAATAGTGTTTCAGAAACTCGACGGACAAAATTACTTGTAAGCGAAATTTTATCAACGACGACTTTAATATTAAATAACTTATAAACTAATAACAGTATTGAAACAAAAATATATTCTTCTTATTTATCAAACATTTCTTAACAAATTCACTTAATTTCGTAATTTTAGGACTTTAACATTTTGAGATACGATCTGAATAACATTGAAAGAACTGAAAATTCCCCCTAGGGCCGACTTTTTCCCCCTAGGGCTTACTTTTTTTTAAAATAGAGAGATTATTTCATTGTTGTCAAGATCTTACGATTTAATAATGTAGATACTATTTTTTAACCGACTGCACAGCGCGCCAATCAAAACTCCAAAATAAAACCGCCAGAAACTTTAAATTAAAACCGCCAACGTGCGCCAAGTCGAGAGGTTATCAATTCGTCTGTTATGTATTTTTTTATGTATTTTCGCGCGGGATTTCGGTTCTACTTCAGACAATTACAAAAAAAAATTGTCGGATAAGGGATGTTTCACTTGGGAGTTATTTGAAAAAAATATCCGGTTATTCGGCATTTAACTATCCGGAATTCTCAATTAACCGGACCGTTTGAAAAAAAAATATTGTCCGATTTCGAAAATTCATTTTTTGTTGGATGGAAAAAAATCTACTTAGGCAAAATCTGCCAAAAAATTATTGATTTACCGGCTGTTACATATCCGGAAATGTCGATTAAAAGGAGTTTTTTTAAACAATTTATCCGATTTCATAATCATTTATCACATTTCGTTTACCCAGCATTTATTGCCATGGATTGGGATTGTTTTACGATATACAATAATAGCAGGGGGCGAAGCCCCCCGCTAAATTAAAAACTAAAAAGGGAAAAATAAAATAATCTTTCTAAAAAAAGGGAAACCGACTTAAAGAAAATGCGCTAAAAAGTAAAAAATAATTTTTAATTTTACGAACGAGTTGAAAAAAATTGAATTATTTAATATCAATTTTATACTTATTAAAACTTTTTGAAGTTGGTGCCAATTTACAAAAATCATACCTAAATTTTGGCACCGATTTCAAAAAGTTTTAATAAGTATAAAATTAATATTAAATAATTCAATTTTTTCAACTCGTTCATAAAATTAAAAATTATTTTTTACTCTTCAGCGCATTTTCTTAACGTCGGTTTTCCTTTTTTTTTAGAAAGATTATTTCATGATATATCAACATAAAATAAGGAGATAAATTTGCTTTTAAACAACTATTTTAAGCTTTCTATTAGTTACAAAGATCTGTACAGAAGTTGTTGAGGTAAGTTCGAACAAAACTCGACATTTACTTCAATTGAAAAAACACGTTAAAAATATAATTCTAACTCGCCTTTTAACCCACTGCCGCTCAAACTAATTTAGCAATTGTAAAGATATTTTAACTCTTTCGAAGTTGAAATATTTTTTCCTAGGCATGCACTTGTATATATTTACAGAAATTTTATTTCATTGTGAAGATTTCGCTTTTAAGATATACCTAAAAAAATTAGATTTTAAAAAAATATTGTAAAATTGGGTGTTTTTATGAGGTTTAAAAACTGGATTCATTGGTGGAAAAACTGGAGATCCCTGGACGTGATATTACGTCCATGAGCGTCTGAGGGTTAATTAGCCCTCTAGTGCATAGTGTAACATATATGCTACACAACTTTAAAATGACCGCTAGTTGCATCTATTGAGTTTTATGTTAACTCTTATAGGATTGTCACGTAGGAAACCATGTGCCTAGTTCTTATAACCACTGTTAGGTCCCTTATCTTCATAAAAATGATAGTGATAAAGGCAATCAGTTGCTTCGAGGTCTGTTGTTCTAAAACTGCTTCGTGAAGATGAAGTTTTCGAAGCTTGTTTTATTACTTCTAAGTATAATCTGGCTCTACAAAAAATCCTAGATAATACCAGAGGTGTATAGATTGTATGTAACTATATTTTCATACTTTTTGAAAAATTATTTTAGTAATTACACATGGTGATGCATATACGCTACACAACAGTTTTAATTAATTATTTAATTAAATGAGCACTTATGATTTTTTTTTAATATTTTTTCAGCGGTCCAGGGGCAAAAAGAAAAACGGGAAAAAATGTTTCATTGAAAAATAAAAAAATAATGCACTAGAGGGTTAAGATGTAAAAAACACAACATTAAATCCTGCTTCCGAGTAGAATCTATGATTTTACAGTCTCATCATAATCGGTTTATTAGTTCCTTGAGATTAGTGCAACCAAACATTGATTCCCATTGTATATTTATTATTATAGATACATACAATTCAAACAACTTTAGTCTCCTTTCCAACTAAACCTCCATTGGGTAAAATTGCATCTATGTTTGCATCTAAACTGCATCTAAAACTTGCAAACCGTGGATATGTAATATATCGACATCTTTTCCAATTCAGTATTTTATTCTGAATAGCTTAGGAAAAATGTCATTCAAATATTTTTATATATTCAGATACCCCCCTCAAAAAAAAAATTCTGTGAGTAATACTATGTTACGAATTTCCTTCCATTCTAACCCTTATTTATTCAGCGAATGTTCCTGCGCATTTCCTTTGTGTGTGTGTGGATTTTTTTTTATTTAGACTGAAAATAAGATATATATTTATCTATTCGAGAAGTAAAACTTAGAAAAGAGATATAAATAGAAAATGCTACGCGTGATGAAAACACGGAAGAAACCTAAATTGTGTAAGAAGTATTCCATAAAAGTAGCCAGACGTATATATTGAAAACTGAAGTTTAAAAATTCTCAAATGTATTACAAGCTCCGTTAAATTCGTATGAGAAAAAAGAAATTGGCCATTTTGTTTATATATCCCCTTAAAATCAATAGTTATTTTGTGCTACCTGCATAAATTCGCTCAACTAGAAAATGGTCTGAATAAGCAAAAGTTAGATATTACGTCGCAAAATGTATGGCTTCTACATGAATAAACTTAATCAAAAGCGTATTAAAACTATGTAAAAATCAATAGTTTTTCAATTTTATTATATATGTCGCAAAAATAAGGCTTTAGTTTTATTCTTAATAGTTATTTTTACAGAATACTAACACGTTACATTTTTAACTAATCCTCCCAGAAGATAATTTTTAATTTAGTTAGTTAGTTAGTTAGTTAGTCTTTTTATGGCACAAAGGCGACTGTGGCCATTCTGCGCCAGGCACAAGGTGAATCTTTTAAAACATTAAAAGATAATTTTTAAAACGTAAAGTTTAGACACAACCCAGGTAGCACAACAATATTGCCCAATATTGGGCCAATGTTGGCCAATCTCACTGTGGATTGGTGTATATCGACCGTTCGTTTGCGTCATTAGCCAATATTGCCCAATGTTACCATGCCGATGCTGAGGATTCAGCAAATTCTTATAACACCTTTAAACTTATAAATTTGCACTTTATAACAAATAAATGGATAAAGACAACTAATATACACAACTTTTATGTGATAACCCAAGATGTTAATTCGTTTTAAAGATTTTGTCAGTTTTAATCGGCGAACCTTGGTCAAAATCGGTCGGCAATATTCCCATGTCAAATACTGAAGTTCCGACAAAACTTCTAAAAGTTTTAAAAACTACATTTGTTAACAAAAAAATTGTGTAGCAAGAATAATTTTCCACATTTTTAAAGTAATATCTTCAGATTTTTACACGTTTTAAAAATTTCGCCCCTGAATCGGCTGATATTGGTCAGTTATCAAGGTGCGCATGCGCAGAATATGTTTCAGTTGTTTACTTCGGTCGTGCGTGGGTCGTGCTTTGAAATGAAATGGCGCTAAAAGCCCGGGCTTTGCATGTGATGTGAAGAAGGAAGTATCAAATGCAGGTAAATATTTATCAAAAGTCAACCGATTATTTACAGATTATACAAATATTAAGGGAACGACCAACAACAGGCCCAGCACCCAACAAGTATTGTTTACTTGTTGAGTCAAGTGTAGCATTTTTACAGATTTTGTTGACAGTACCTACTGGAAGCGTTGTATCATGATCGTATGAGTTTATAAAAAACTTAGATTTTCTTAAACTTATTTATAGGAAAAAACAGATTTCATTAATTGTGTTTTTATTGTAGTAAGTTATTCAGATCGGAATATTTTTATAGTTCTCTAAATAAGTAAATGTAATTGTTTTGTACTCGAAATACAGTCGAAACTCTTTTCTTTCGGGTAACTTCTACCAAGTTCTCTACACTCTAAAAGTGCCTAGCAATTTTCTAAATGATATATTATTAAGGAATGTTTAATTATGGAAATTTAATTTCCAAATCTGATGTTTTAGATAAGTTACAAAACAATTTATCCTAGCAGTGGCATGTACAGCCCACATTTTAAGAAATTTCAACTTGGGGCAAAGTAAATTTTTCAGATAGCAGAATCCCAGAAGTAAATGAAATCTTGGTACTTAAAATAGCAAATTTAAACTAATTTAATAAACTTAGTTTAAAATTATATGTTCCGAAAAAAATGTATTTAAAATTTTTTATCTAATTCATGAAATTTTCTAATGGTTAATAAAAGTATGTTTTTTTTTGGTCATAATGTAAAATTTTATTTTAAAATATATATTTCTGCAATCATACAAATGTAAAGTTTTAAATCTAAAGTACATATACATCTAAATATGTATACTTGGGTAAATCTTAGACAAGTACCCGAGCATATATTGCAAACAAAATGTGCATTAATAACATTACACATTAATAAGTAGCCTTTACTTTATAAGATTAACAATAATATTCTATTTGTATTTGGAAAATATTTTGTTTTATAGCACTAAAATATAGAAAAATAAGTAGTTTAAATTTTTTTTTAAATGTTATCGTATTGGTATATTATAACATACGTTAGGTAAAATTAGACATAATACTTTTTTAAAACTTGTTATCATTTCTGAAAAATGCTTTTAAAAAATCTATGTCCTTGTAAATTACTGCTTCTGGCAACTTTTGTTGCCGTTCCTTCATCTACAGAAATTTTAGCACTGACTTGCGGGCATTGAAAAATTGTTTCTTTTCCATTTAAAACTATGACGAGTCTTATTAATTGTTTCGAGATTAGCCGACTGCCAATGATCTGACATCAACATGTTGTAGCAGGAAATGACCCTTTTCACTTAGAATGTAGTGCGGCCAGAAGAATTGACCCTAATGATTTTTTGAAAGTTCCCTTAGCCACATTTTTTTTTTTTTAAGCGTACAGAATGTGATGCACAAATATCCAATCTCCTGGGAAGACTTGGAATTTCTTCAATTCAATCCTAATAACTTTCAAAAATAAAGTTACTGAAATTGGTTACCTCTTCGGGAAATAATCATTATGCCTACGATTGTCCGCTGATGTTACATTACATAATTTTCTTGTTCTCATTTTCATAATAATTTTAATAAAAAATATTTTATCCCTTTTCGATCACATGTAAGTAACAAACTTACAGTTCCAGTCCCAGAATATTTACCAATATAAAGAATTAGTAATTATATAGTTGTTAATTACTGAGGAAATTGCATAACTTTTTTAAGATATTAACAATTTTCGGTAGAAAATTTATTTACTATCCACTGTATGGAAATACTTTCAAAATATTAAAAATTGCTATTGGAGCTGTATCCAATATTTATTTTTAAATAAGTAACTTTTTATATAATATTTGGTTCAAATGCATTGTGCGGTTCCCCTTGACAACTTTTTAAAAATGATATATTCACAATGCTAACACATTCTGGGCAACAACCGGTTTTGTTGAAAGAACTCAATTTTCTCTCTGCAGGGTTGCTGAAAATGTTAACTAGATTTGGCAGGGAAATCAAGGAAACCGTAGAGTACGTTTTAACCATATATTCGAGAAATATACTAGGACATAATTTAGTTAAAGGCATTTTACTGTTCCAGAATTCCACATTTTGTCAAAAAAAAGCCTTACCTACCTTATTTGTTATGGATAACAATTTATAAGAAAATGTAATGTTAGCCTGTTTAGTAGTTATTGTGTACAAGATGGTAATGATAACAAGCCAAACTAATTGAATATGCTTAATCGCTATATTGCACAATCTTTGAGTGCATTATTTATTAAATCTTCATTTGGTTATTCAGATGTGTCTTAATTCCAGAATATATTAATTCCATTATGATTTGAAAGTTCTCTGCAAATTTAAAATATATTTTAAGCCGGCATATAAAAAAAAAGTATACTAGGCAGTTGGCCAAAGCATTTGAAGTACTTGCTAAAATCGATTTAATACCATGTTGAAATTTAATGTAATATTTTGTTAACACTCAAGCATGTATTTAAACAATTTTAGTCGTGTTATTTTTTTTAGAAAAAAGTTTGAGGAATAAATTAGAACAACATGATATACAGCATTAAGAAACTGATCACTAGATTTATTAAGAAAATGATCGCTAGATTTCCTCATTCAGTAATTTTTGACTTGTTATCTAGCATTTGGTATTTTTCTCTTTCCTTTAATATGTGTTATTCCTATTTTATTTTAGCTGAATTTCCACTAGAGCTGCTCACTGATAACTTGAAGAGGCTGCATTGATTAGCCCCGAGATCTCTTCTGAAACCTGATTTATGAATATTGAGCTCAGCTTGAAATTCATTTCAAGACATATACTCCACATCCTGTAGCCTGAAAAGCCACTCGGATACCAACTACTAAGTCAACAAACACCCGAACTGGCACCTCGCTCTCCCAAATTTCCACACCATGACCAATGTGAGGATATTTGGGCCATGATAGATTTATCTCCAGCCCCTTTTCCCACCCTGCCTTTGTTGGCCTTGTGGACAATTCAAGGCTAGCAACAAACTCACAATACTCTAATTAAAAGATCAGAACTTTTATGTGAAGACTATTGAGTGTGAAAGCAGATTTGCTTAAAAAATTGAAATACTAAAGTAGCAAGTGTTAAAATAAAAATGTGGTTTAATAACTTTTAGAATGTTATTTAATATTTAAAATAAAACTTGTGCACTAATGATGGAGGTAGTAGTATGAATCGTTAACCACTTATATGATTGAGTCACAAGGTTATATGATTGAGTGATAAGGTTTGTTTAGAAGTGGTCTCAGTAGAATAGTTGGAAGTGGTTTTCACTATATTAATATTTATTATTAAAAAATGTAAAATATTAAATACAAAAAAACTTTTTTAAATGTAATTTTATTATATATTTACTAATGTATATACATTAAAAGTTAAAAATAAGCGAACATTTTTGCATGAGGCACTCAAGTAAATGTAGAACAATTGTTAATTTTTAACTTAAAAAGATTTTTTTAAAATTTATTTTATAATAAACAGCAGTAGTGAAAGCAAACTGCTGTAAACTTTAATGTTGGTAGAAATAATTTTCATGGGTGTCTTTTTTTTGTATTCGATTTTGTTAATTGACTTAAGTTTATTTTATAATTATCCATAGAAATCAACTAAATTCTTAAACTTTCTCATAATGAGGCATTAGCATCATTAGTCGATATTACAATTAAAGAACGATCTGTAAACACAGCTTCATACTTTTCAACTACAGTCAAATTATAAGGAAAATGTCTTAGCTCAGTTACTAGGTGTTAGTTTTTTTTTTTTTGGTTCCTAAATTGCAAATAATTTGAAATTGAAACACAATGTAAATAAATATAATTTTTACTTTCTTTACAACAACTGACATCAAACACAATACACATTTTTAGAAATTTATTTTGCTAATAATAAGTAAGCAACTTATCAAATTATATTATATATTGGAGCATATTTAATTTTTATCAATATATTTCATGCTTATTTTATATCGAATATTTCATGCATTCAACTGTTGTACTACAAATACCAACTTAGTAGTATTTTAGATTAGAAAATCACACTTGACGTGTTGTAAATGACATATGTGATCCAAACTTCAAGGAGTATCCAAATTATTCCACAATACCTGTTGCGTTAGATTTCTTTTTTTACAATAGAAGGGAGTCATAATAGTTAATTGAGGTAAGTGAAATTGGCCCAAATATTTTATGCCACATAAAAGAGAATTTAAATTTGGATTTCTTATAAATGCTAAAAAGTTTTTTAAAAAGCTGAAATTTGTTTTAGTATTTTAACTAGATTGCTGAAAAGTTTACAAAAACCTGCTTAAATGCAGATATCTAACTGTCTTAAGATATTAAACTAGACTACTAAAAATTCTTAAACTTGCTTATCAGTCTAGCATCATTAACCTTAACAAAAAAAAAAATTCTCCATTTTCAAAACTAATTTACTTCGGTGTAAATAACATTTACAATAGCTTGGTGATCAAATTTACTCTCAAAATGGATACTTTTCACATATAGTACTTCAATATAAAAGTATTCACTACATTTTCCTCATTTTTAAGAATTATCTTTAATATGTTTTAAACAAATTAAGTCTTAATTTTTTTTAATGTATTAGATGAAAAAATACAAGATAATATTTTGAATTGTGTTTTTAATTTTTTTAAATGGTAATGTATAATACATTTCATTTAGAAAAGTAAATGTAAATATATTTTTAAATAATATTACAGTTAACTTAGTTCAAAATTAACTAATTTAAATTCTTTTGAAGAATTATAAATTTGTAATTTTAGGAAATTTTAATTATTAAATTTTTGAATTATAATTTTATTGCTATATTTTTATTATTATATAGATTTTGAATAAAAAAAAATTTATGTTACCAAGAGAAAGAAAATTAGTAGTATAGTCCAATATTTTCCACAGAGGAAAGAATATTTTTCATGCAACAGCTTTAAATGATCAAAAACAAAAGAAACAAAATGTTTTATAAAAATATTTTTTTTAAAAAATTGTCATGGTATTGTTCATCAATATTGTAAAACGCTGCTTTCAAATATATTCGATTTCGGCTAATGTCGAGTCAATCAATGTAAATCGGCCGCCTTTTATTTAATATTGACAGATATAGCTTTGGCAATATTTGCCAATATTGATAAAAGGTTAACCATTTGACATTGGCCAACCCGACATTCGCCAATATTAGCCGACCTAACGTTAGTCAATATTGGCCAATATCGGTTGAGCAATATTTGCCAATATTGATAAAAGGTTAACCATTTGACATTGGCCGATCCGACATTCGCCAATATTGGCCAATACCGCTCTACAATATTGGCCAGTTCAACATTACCCAATATTGGCCAATACCGCTCTACAATATTGGCCAATATCGGTTCGGCAATATTGCCCAATATTGATAAAAGGTTAACAGTTTGACGTTGGCCGATCCGACATTCGCCAATATTGGCCAATGTTGCCGAAACTCTCTTTGCCGATATTGGCCAATATTACTGTGCTACCTGGGAATGTACAGACATTTTTTTAATATATAACAAGTAAAAAAATGCAAATGCATTTACTTAAAAAAATTCAATTGTATACAAATGAATTTAGCATATTTAATCAGCTGCATATTTAATTACATTTTGTAAAGGTATTTATTAAGATAAATTCAAAATTTAAAAACCAATTTTCTCAAAGTTGCTATACCAATGTTTAGCATTTGTTGTTCTTGAAATAGAGATCAGTGAAATTATTCTATAGAAATTATTAAAACGCAAATAAAATTTGTTAAATCAACATAAAAACTTTTTTTTTTAAACACTCCTTTTTTCAGCTTTCGAAATTAATGCAGAATTTTAAAAAGAATATTTGCAATTACCATTATAAATATTAGTACTGAGCCATTTTATTTTTCACTTACACGTGATAAAAGAAAGTATTAGTCTATAATAGTAATAGAAAGAGATATGTTTGGGGCAAACAAAACACTTCTTCTACTGTTCTGATATGTCTGAAGTTTATATACACATATATAGATACTATTCAACCTTTAATTGTGCACCTGGGGCTTAGAAACCTTAACAAGAATTAAATACTCTGAACTAAATTAATATATGTTTATTTTTTAAAACAATTGAAAGTTGGTGATCAAAAATCGCTTTGGCGAAAAACCTCTTTCTGACAATATGCTTCAACTGGAAAACTAACGAAAAAGCTCAAATTCGGAGATGATTAAAAATTACCATTCATTTGATGGTAAAAAAGGTTTAAAAATTGCGTCATGCAATTAATGAAGGGTCCCTAATGTATTCAAACGTACGTTTCTACGAATTTGTGAAACCCTTTATAAGTAATTGAAAAGAACCGATGTCGTTTTCCAAAAGAGATACTTTCGTTGTGTCGAAAGGTTTGAAATATATTGAAGTACACACATTAAATATTGCATCTAACTTAAAGCCCCCTGCTAAATTAAAAACGAAAAAATAAAATATTTTAAAAAAAAGGAAAACCATCTTTAAAAAATGCGTTAAAAAGTAAAATATAATTTTTAATTTTACGAACAAGTTGAAAAAATTGAATTATTTAAGGTCAGTTTTATATTTATTACAACTTTTTGAAGTTGGTATCAATTTACAAAAATCATACATAAGTTTTGGCGCCGAAAAAATAATATAATCTTAAAACAAAATAGAAAATTTATAACTTTTAGAAAAAGAAAGCGCTAAGAAGAAAGTAATAATTTTTAATTTTACGAAGAAGTTGAAAAAAATGTAAATATTTAATATAGTTTTCTATTTATAAATAAAAAATTAAGATGGTGCCAATTTAAAAAAAAAAAACATTCCTAAATTTTGGCGACGATTTCAAAAAGTTGTAATAAGTATAAAATTGACATTAAATAATTAATTTTTTTCAACTTGTTCGTAAAATTAAAAAATATGTTTTACTTTTTAACGCATTTTCTTCTATTTTAAAAAAAGATAACCTTATTTAAATATATTATATTGACTTGTTTGATTTTGCATGAGCACGCCTAATTTAAAACATTCATTTTTAACGCGTCATTTTAAAAAGCCGATATTATTTTTTTAAATCTTTAAGCGCATTATTTGAAACTGTCGGTTTTACTTTTTAAAAGTTATTATTTGCTTTACCAAGGAACAAAACTATTTGATCTGCAGATGACTTTTAAACAACATCGAGTCGTTGTATACATACGTTTCCTAGATTTTTTTTTATTATTAATGTAAACAATATGTCAAAATCTCAAGGGTTTCTTTCAAACTCATTATCAAGGTAAAATATAAAATCGCACGATTTCAAAATACATAAGCATTGTTTTCAGTATTCAATCCTGTTTATTTATTTACTTAACTCTATTGTGCTCGTTGTTTTAATAAACAAACGCTATATTCTTTTTTAAAAATTATGCTCTTTCCATGGGTAACCTTTTATTTGGTAAGGCGTATGTAAATACCCAAATCATCCTTGTTCCTCCAAGAAATATGTAAAACTCGAAGTAAAGGGATTAGGGAAAATCACAAACAAACCAATAAAAATTCGAGTTTTAGAAACAGTTTTATATTACGATTATCATTATTTAAATATTTCTGTCGCGTTATTTTAAAATCAGATTTAAGATGTAAAAATCTATTTTGGAAATAAAAATGTACATTTCCTTCATATTTGGCTCTAGAATTATTTAAAACGTGGGAGTTATTCGAAATACATTCTAAAAGATATTGACATTTTGATATTTAATTGAATAATGTAAATCCTCGTTCCTTGTGGTAATATATTGCAATTATTAAATACTAGGTGTTGCCCGCGGTTTCAAACGCGTTAATTTTTTTTTACCCCGTTGGCTCGTTCTCGCCGTTTATTTCTTCTATTTTATTTTCTCGAAAGCAAAATAACTGGTCTATTGTTCAGACATCTCCGGATATTGAATTGAACATATGATAATTGAGAATATTGCGTTGTGTATTTAATAGAAATTTACCCTTGAACGTTGACTTCTGTTGGGCTCTATCATAATACACTGAAAACACATAACTTAATCAAACTAAAAACACTTAAACAAGGCATTAATCCATTTAACAAGATTCATTAACGTGCGAGGAAACAAGGTTAAGACTGATCCACAAGACATCTGGGATAAGTAGGTGTAGATAGAAGTTAAGATTGTTTAAATTCACAATTATTGAGCTAACATAAAGTTAAAGTTACGACATCTCCGATACATTTTTTGGCTCTCCGAGACTGTCATCAGAGGAGGGGGATTAAAAACTCTCAAAACGAGAAAGTCTACTTTTGGTGCTTACAGAATGAATGTCAGAGATAATATCTTTTTAGGGGTTACGTAACAGTTATTCGTGGGGGTACTGGGCCCGCCTCCTGGGTCGGTCCAGAACCAAAGTGTCCATTGATTAATTCAGGCAATCTCTCTTTTGTCGGCTTGGCCCTCATTGGGCCCTGATATAGCACGTTCATTGGATCGCGGTGGACAAAAGGAGTATATAACTTAAGTTTAGAGAACTGTCGTCTCCCTGAAGTCTGGAGTTGTTTTTTTAAATAACCATTCACTTTGTTTTGTGGTGCTCTAGCCTTTGATACCAACTAGGATATATGTCACCAGTCCAGACCAGTGCAGGGGGTACCCGGGGGGAAGGGGGGTGACAAAAATTGCATCCCCACAGAGGTCAAAAACCTGATATGTATCTTAATCTCCAAGCTACACCCATTTAAAGATATTTGAATCCATACATATTTAATGTGCACCAGGCCTTCACTACATAGCAGATGTAAGGCTGACAATAAGAATCGAACTCTCAATCCCCGACTACGAACTCTTTGCTCTCTCTAGACTAGAATCGAACTCGCAGCCCTCCTGCCGACCAGGCCATGAATCTTTACTTAAATGTTTAAATGTGGATACTGCCGCGACACTTTTTTGAGAATTGAATTATAAATATATTGTGCCCCCTACTTAGTGAATGGCGTAATATATATACGCCCCCTACTGACATAAACAGTCTGTACCGGGACTTGCAACATTTGTTTAGTCTATTGAATATATTAAAGAATATGTGGCTTCCCACGAAGTCATACTTTATTCGTTTATATTATTAGGTATTGCACACAAACATAATTCCGCCTACGCCTCAAACAGAAAATGATTCACTTGCAAATGAAAGAAACTTGGTAAACCCTAGGGGGGGAAACATGCCATACATTCCTTGAAATATATTTAACTTGGTTCAGATAGAAAATAACCTCAAGCAGAATAATTACCAAATAACCACAATTTTAATGAAAGGGAAGATCTTGGGAAATAAATGTAACCCAAATTTTTAAATGTTCAACTTCTTGTTTGTAATATTAAATTTAAAAACATGTAGCAAATAACAAGAATCTTTTGATGTTCCATTTAGAAAAAAAACAGTTTATATGTATGTAATTTTAATAGTATAAAGAATAATTTATGGATAAATTTCAGGAAAACTTAAAGTCTAAATGTATTAATCCCTTTTGAAAATATTTTATTACATGTACCTTTATATTATTTTTATAGACCATTAGGGAATATATATATTTATATTTTATAATGGTATATAATGAGCTCTTTTAAATATCTTAGAACTCCAATTATCTTGATCATTTGGGACCAGATCCCATCCGGATTATCGAATATCTGGATAATCGGATAATACACGAAAAAAATTTATTTATTAATAACAAAAATGATTTAGTATGTAATGTAATTTAATAACTATTATAAATAATAGCATTCACCGATACGGAACATTAAAATGTGGATTTTACTGATTTATTTTTGTTTATTATTTCTCAAAGGCAATTGGTGATCCGCTTTGTTTGATCCGATTAACTGGAGTTCGGATAATTAGAGTTCTGTATTTCAAAAACAATTCTATTTTATTTTTAGACTTTAACTTAAGAACACTTTATTTCACTAAACGGTAAATAAAAAAACTCATTTTTAACATTCTCATACATCCACTAGCCATTAACTACAAATTTTCATGGTTGGTTTCATGTTGGACACAATTTGACAAACATACAGGTTGGTCACAAATTGTTGAGTGATGGTTCAATGGCCAATAATTGGCCCGACAATTTGTGATCACCCTGTATGTTCGCCAAATTGTGTCCGGTTTTCCATAAATGGTAGATTTATTACTCGCATTGTTTGGTTGTACCACATTTAGCTAGCTGTATTATAAATGTCTTATATAATCTTTATCTTATTATAAATTTTATTTTTAAAAAGGTTTGATAGTTGTTTATAAATCTCAGCAATTTTACATAAAGTATATTATAATCAGTACTTTTATCGCGATTTCTGTAATCATTTTGAAGAAACATCTAAATCACAAATTTTATTTTCTAGAATACCCGACTGTAAAATTTGTAAACTACCTACATAAGTGAAGAAGCATAGGAACATCAATAAATCTGCAATTATTTTATTTAAACTTGGAGTTGGAAATTTTATTAATAAAGCAAATATCTCATTATATTTTCTGAGCTCTAAGTAGGCAATAAATATACCATTTATGGAAAACCGGACACAATTTGGCAAACATACAGGGTGGTCACAAATTGTTGAGTGATGGTTCAATGGCCAACAATTAGCCCAACAATTTGTGATCACCCTGTATGTTCGCCAAATTGTGTCCGGTTTTCCCTAAATGGTAGATTTATTACCAGTGGCGAGGCGTGACTTTTTGCGATGGTCATCGCTTCGAGCGGCATATGCCATTACCCCGAGGTAATAGATTTACGACAGCCAACGGTTGTTGGAGTTTTAGAAGTTTTAATCGCCAGATTCTTGACTATTGGCACGATTAGAAAGTGCGGGTTTTGTTTCCGAGTATTTTCGGTTTAAATTGATTTAATGGCTTCATTTTTTGGGACGTTTTAAACGTTTAAAGAAAAGAAAAATTAAATAAAGTAAACAAATGCATTTAAAACTTTTTTTAATTGATAAAATATCGATATTTTTTTAAATTCTTTTTTTTTGCGTGGTCATCAGCGAATTTACCGATGACTGGACCCTTCGCCACTGGTCTTAACCTTGTTTCCTCGCACGTTAACGAATCTTGTTAAATTGATTAATGCCTTGTTTAAGTGTTTTTAATTTAATTAAGTTAGGTGTTTTCAGCATATTATGATAGAACCCAACAGAAATCAACGCTCAAGGGTAAATTTCTATTAAATACACAAAACAATATTTTCAATTATCATATGTTCAATTCAACCTTAATGTTAATCTTAAAAGGATCGCTTAGATTATTACAACCTCGTCATCTGGTAGTAGAATAATAAATTGTTACTTACATTGTTTGGTTATACCACATTTAGCTAGCTGTATTAACATAATAAAAAGTTACTTTTCCCCAAGTACTTTACACGTATTTTAAACGAGTCGTCGTTTCGTTCAGTAGCAACAAAGACAATAGATAAAGACCAAAAAGAATAGTTTATTATGTGTAGTTAAAACAGCCAAACAATGACCATCGTCCAACTCTTTGAGACCACCCTGTACTTTATTCACTGAGCTAAAATAATAATAGACACTGGAGTGAGGACTAAGCGTGCGTAACCCTTTTACACCTTTTTAAACGAAGGGAGAAAAAAATTTCCTTCCGCATAGGATTGCGTACATTTAAAAACGCATTTATGGCTCTCAAAAATACATTCCATGTTTTGAGATACTTTCTTACTAACAAAAAAAGACAAAAGGAACCGAAAAACATTTCTAAATCTTTCTGTGACGTCACGTGAGATTCCCGCAAAGCGAAGGTAGAATGTTTTCTCAACCTTTATTCCGAATTGTATGCATCCGCACGCCACGGTAAAGTGCAGTATCGCTCAATGGAAGAACCCACTCTATTGTTTGTTATTATTTTACTTCAGTGACTTGATTAGTGTTAGACATCGATCAAGTTTTCGGATCCTTCAAACCTAAGTTAAAGCAAACCAAACTTTTTCAATCTTGATCACCGCGATGTCAAGTCTTTCCGCTAATCTCATACAATCTGAATTGTGACCTGAAGTGATTTTTTTTTGTTGCGTCATAGGCAATTGACGGCATACAAAAGCGAAAATATCACGAATACTCCACCCGTTCAACAGTTATGCCAGTGATTGGACCCTGCCTTAACCGAGATGCCCCCTTCAAAGTTCATATTTGCAATGGTAAAATTTATTTATGTAGCCTATGTCATGTTAAATTAATTGTCATACTGGAGGCAAAGGCTCTTCCGGAGCCACGACCTTCGTAAACCCTGAAGACTCTACAACACATTTTGACATTCGTTACTTAGCGGTTCTAGATCGTTGTTGTCTGGCTGCGGCTATTTCTTTGATTACAAAATGTAATTAAATATTTTTATTTTATTGCTCTTATTTTTTGCTAGTCGTGTACGTATGTATTGTTTACTTTTTATATAAATTAAAGAATTTCTATATTTTCAAGAATTTATCTTTATTGAAAAAAAAAGGCAATTACATACGAGATGAAGATATTAAACATTCTATCCGACTACGAATATCAATTAGAACTCTTCAAATTTGCCTTTCCATTTCGCAGTGCCTACCCAATACAAATAAAGAAGTAAATTGACACAAATCGACTGAAAATTACGATATTTTTTTTTAAGGTATTCTTGAGATGCTAACCATGTCCGCAAGAACAGAACTGTCCGTTTTTATCCGCCTCGAAACAAACACAAGTCGCTATCTGATCATGGCAGTTATACAAACACGCACCACTCTATGTCCTTAAATATTTGACTTCCAACACCGTCAGAGTGCGCTGCACAAAGAAAGGAATTAAGATACAGTAGGAGAAGAAGGGGAAAAAAGGAACGGGATAGGAAAAAAACGGGGAAAACAGGAGAATAGAAAGAGAAGGAATGCGCAAATGGGCATCCCTTGTCATCTCTCATGGTCTTTTCTTGGGGCTCCTTCCATTTGGGGCATGGGGCGTCCGATTCTTAAAGGAAGGCAAATAATTGCACTTTCTCGGATTGGACCTGAAAGGTCCTAATGACAATCACCGACACTCAGTCTTCTCGTCTCTTGTTTGGTTAGGGACGCCCCGCCCTTCCCCCCTCTCTGGTTACGCCCCTGACGGTCAGGAGGGGGGGATTCTTGAAAAGGAGGGTTAACTGTGCAGGGAATGGGGGGTTAAGAGTAAATACGGACTAATTCGGAAGCTATACATTGAGGTGGGAGCACGTAAAGCAATCTGCTTGAGTAACTGAGGGTGTGCGGGGGCTGAAAGCGTTTGCGCTAATGGAATTACCATTCGCGAAGGATGTGTTAGTTGGGGGAGGGCTTCGATTAGGTATCGAAGGACATCAGGGGTAGATACAGGGGAAGGGCGCCCCCCCCCCCTCTTAAAATAATGTTAAAATCTGAATGCAGTACTGGATATTAATTTTTGCATGGTTACAATCCACATAGAATGACATTTACAGTATTTTTTTAAATTGACTTCACTCCCCAATTAAAATGTAGAAATTATAACATATTATAAACCGTTAATGTTTAATAACCAAGAGCAAATAAGATTTTATGGAATAAAAAAATATTATAACTATAATTTTAAAAAAATCCTTGTTGCTCTTTGGCAAACAAGGTCAGGTTCATACGTCCTCTCCTTCCCGACAGTGATGTGGCTAGAGGAAACTCAGTTAAAGTAAAGAATAAGGGGGCAGTCCGCCAAGTCGCCAAAATTAATGACGCTAAATATAATTTTAGTTGACATTGGCTACCCTGCACAATAATTGCTTAAAATGTTTCACACGCATGACCAAATAGCTGCGTAATATATTTTACAAACATGTGCGAATTTGAATTCAAAAGCATAATTTTGATAGTTCGCCAATCACCATTTTGTGATTAGTTATTACGCTAATTTGACCAATCGCTATTTCGTAATTACTTATTACTTTATATATTTAGGAATAGTTTCGTATAAGTTAAAAACCTTCGCCAAACAGACGTCAGGAAAGTTTTCCATTCCGTGTCTCTCATTTGTTTAATCTATAGGAAGGAGCTCCACTCCCTTATCTACATGACATCGATATCTCGTCATTGGAAATGGAAACCCTAAGCCTTCCACGCCAAAGTTGTTGATTAAAATAGATTTGGCGGAGTGCCCCCTTATTCTTCACTTTTACCGGACACTCCATAGAAACTGACTCCAACATGTGTGCCGACGAATTTGGGAAATATCCTAAAATTTTAAAGTTTTGTTCTTCTTATGAACTTTTTTCTAGTTACGCCATTGAGAAGCATACGACGCCAAGGACGAAAAAGAGTTTGCATAAACAACGTATATTGATTCCTTAAGTGAATTTGTTTTTATTTCTATTTGTTGTCATCCAATATGAATTCTCCATGGAAAGAACGATGACGTGGATTTTATAGAAAACGCAAAACAAAGTTTAATGCTTCACAGACGTAAACAGAGAATTAATACTTTTTTGACGGACTACTATCGTTCTTCCCGTTTCTCAACTTGATATAATGAAAGAGTATTCTGTTAGTTGATGTAAGGTCCTGAGATCTGCATTTGAACAAAAAGTGGGATTTTATTGGGGTTTTTCCCTGGATTCCTCTTATTAAATATAAATTCATGAAAGTATTGATTTTGTCTGAAAAACTATATCCAATTTCTAGTATTTTTTTTTCAATTTTTCAAGACCCGTGAATTCAAAAAGTATTTTTTAAATATTAGTCTATGAACACATTATCTCAATAACTTATAACACTACGATATTTGGAATGCAATTTGTACGTACTTGAATTTTGTGGCAGTTAAATTGGCTTGAAAATGAAACCTTTTAAAATAGGTCTGCCATTGTTAGGGTAGGATTTTTAGGATTTTTTTTTCAAAAGAAGTTTAACGATTTTTTTCAAAATTCCCGTGATGTTCTAATTTGTTTAAAATATAAGTTGTTTCAATGGGGATTTTCCTATTCGTTTAAAAGATCATTCGAAAGACAAAATAAATCTGAGCAACGTTAACGTGTTTAGGGGGAAATATCAAATTATATAAAGTATAGAACATAAATTTGGAAAAGATAAATACAAATGTTAAAATGTCGCTATCGGTTAATAACTGTGTCAAATGTCGAAATAGTTAAGTTGTTTCCGTTGCAAGAAAGTTTAATTTATATCTTCATAACATCCTTTTTTTTTAAATCCCTCTAATCGACAAAATATTTCAAAATACTGTTATTTTTAAGAATAAAGAACCATGAAAAAAACAAGTTTCCTTTTTTTTTTTACTAAGTACACTGATAAAAATTTCAGTTCAACGATGAACAATAACTTGGTGCAAAACAAAGGTATACACCATATTATGGTGGAATCTAGGTAGAACCAAGAATCCTTTATCGGAAAAAAGCGGAGGTATCACCGATAATTGGTTCAACCTCTTTAACTGCAACTGAAATTTTCGCTGTCGCTACATCAACAAGCACCTCCAAGAAAGACAACGACAGACATGGGCCCCGTGGACCAGTGGATAAAGGCTGTCAACTATGAATCGGAGGATTCCTAGTTCGAGCCCGATCGGGGAAAATTGTCATCTTGCGATCGGAGGCTTTCCAGCTTCGCTACAAAATAACTACTACTACTACAATAAGAAAACTCGAATTTTGGGTTTTATGCAACGATTCACCACTAAACCATCCGTGGTATCACCGTAAAATGGTGAAACTAAGCACCAAATGTTTGTTGCCGCTAAATGGGTACCAAAGTTTGGTGCAAGGACGTAATAATTTTTAACAGTGTAGTTCCAACTATATTAGTAAAAAACAATGTTAAAATACAAATATAACGTTAAAATACGCAATAAAAATCCAAGAGATCTGGACATGTTTCGGGAGATACATCTCCCGAAACATGTCCAGATTTGATGGATTTTTATTGCGTATTTGTATTTTAATATTCTTAACGCAATTTTTTATAAAACGAGTTTTTATCTAAAAAAAAACACTGGTTCTCGTCTCTAATATAGCTCTGTCCGACATGAAATATTAGGATAGGAACCAGTTTTGTGTTTTCAAACATTTAAAAAATAATACCCATTTCAGGCATCTTTACAAAGTTTCAGGAATCTTTAGAGTCAAACCCTATTTCAAATATTATTCAATTATTATCATCATATCTCAATTATGTCTATATGAAGGTTTACTGATATTTTCCCTAATAAAAATATTATTTTGATGCAATATTACGTTGAACTATTTGTATGGGAGCCTTAAATAAAAGATATACCCTGATGTTATTACAAGTGGAAGTTGCCATAAACCTAAACATCATTTTCCCATAACGATTTACAAATTTTTCCAAGCACAAAAAATATTTTTCCTGTCTTTGCCATTTTTCTTTTGGAAAGTAATCTTCTCAATTGTTGAAGAGAATAAAGATGATATTCGGTAAATAAACTGAAAAAATATAGTTAAATATTAAGAAACGAATACTAAAATATGGCTGTTGAGAGCAGTTACATTTTGGAGAATGGAAATACTTTACTAAATTTGACATTTTATTCAAGCCAGCCACAAATCTTTTGTTGCTATTTTCGTTGGAGATTGTTTTATTTTGAAAAGGTTAGGAAAAAAAATATATAAAATAGAAAAAGGATTTTAAAAAAATATTCTCTTAAAGGAATAGGTAATGGACTATTAGGGATACCTAGTAAAATCTTAACTCTCTCGGGGATTATCCCTTCGGAGCTCGAGATAAACCTTTAGGCTGTTCAAATTTCATGTTTCAACTCTTGAACATTTATTTTTCTTGAAAATGAAACAATATTTTGCTGGTTCGACGTCTAATGAAAGTCCTTCGAACAAAAAGTACACTGTAAAAAAGGTACTTAAAAATAAGTATCTGAACCTACTCGCTTTTTTTTCGTACAATTGCATAGTAAATAAGCGATGGAGTACTCAAATTTAAGTAATCGCACTTTCGCAAAAATTAGCAGTGTGATGTTATATTGCTCGTCTAAGCTTCTATTCAAGCCACCCTAACAAAGCGACCTGGCAAACTTAAAATAGTTGTTCAGAAGATGGTTTTTCACATTAATTGATGTCGATTGTCGAATTGATTGATGTCGAAACTTGAGTTATTGCAACTCAATTATCTCACTTCAAATCCTTTTGGCACACCTTTCTTAAAAAAGTTCTATTAAAACTTCTTAATGTCACTCTAGCAGTTTAATGGATATAGCACTAGACTGCGGTGCTGAGGATCTGGGTTCGATTCCCGGTATGACTTAGTTGTAATTGTCGAAATTTATTGTAAGTGGTTTATGCAGGCAGCCTACATTAACAAGCATCTACTCAAATGTACTTATTGTACTCATTTTTGAGTACATGTCTTTTTCAAAATTAAAACTTATGTATTCGAAGCCATTATAAGCATCGAATGTACTCAAAAATGAGTAAATTTTACTTATTTTTGAATACCTATTTTTAACAGCGTAAACATGAGCAAAAAATCAGGTCTTTATGACGGTTGAATGAACGAACTATTTCCTGCAATTAATAACAACAAAATATAATGCAACATTTTAAGTTAACCCTTTGCACTCCGTTGGCGCCGCTCAAGCAACAACATAACGACTCGTTCTTTTGGTTCCCAGTTCTTTAAAATAAACAAGAACTTGTGTTTAAAAAACATCGATATTTTTTTAACTCGTTCTTTTGCAGATCCAAAACAGATATTTCTTTTTTCTATAAACATAACAAATTCTAGGGAAAAGAAGATAAAGATGAATAACTGTTCCGTAGAAAGAAAGGAAAACGCGAAGAGTTCTTGGAGTGCAAAGGGTTAAAATAAGCACAAAATAACAGAGATTTTTGAACTCGATAACAAACCGTTTCATACTATTCAGTGAGAAAAACTCAAGGTGTTTGAGAATCACATACCCAAAAATCGGGTTAATTTGTCCACTAAGAAATAAACTAAGCTCTGCTTACCTATTGTGGTGATGACCGTAAGCGAGTAGAGAAACGCCCCGGAGAAGGACCACTGCTGCCCGCGTCCTTCTTTTCCGTCGTACCCCTCCTTCACGGCCAAGATAAGATCCTTCTGGAACCGCCTCACCTCGGCCTCTACCAGTTCGGTCCAGTTGTCCTTGTACAGGACGTTCAACTTATCCGTGATCTCCCACAGCCTCTTCACGGTATCCTGCCTCAACACCCCGACTTGAGAGGCCTTCTGCTCCTCGAAAGGGGCCTCGAGGGCCCTGAAGGCAAAAGCCCCGGCAACGCTGTACCCCACCACCAGGGCGCACAGCCCCACGTGAGAGAACAGAAAGGCCGCGAAGCGCCCGCAGCAGCGTCTGCAGCGCCCGGGGGACGTCGAGGTTTTCGCGGGTTTTTTCTTCCGCTTCGGCGGTTTCGGTTTCGGCTTCTTCTTCTTGCCGAGTGTGGGGTCGAGGGTCATCTCCAGGACGCAGGGGGGCGTCGAGAGGGCGTTGGCCCCCGCAGCCAGGGCGGGGTCCGCACGCCAGCATTCGCACTCGTAGTCGGCCACGCTGGACAGCGGTCTCTCATAACATAACTCGAGTTATATGGAGACGAGGACTTTCGCCGGTCTTGGGATCAACAACTTTTACGTATCAAACATAGGATCAATGACAGAGGACTACTGACTAGGACGTATAGATTCAATTTATATTAGGTGAATATTAACTGTGTTAATAGAGCAGATGACCCGAATGTAACGAATGCACTTATTAAAATTTTTATTGGTATTTATAAATTCCAAAAAAGTTTTTATATTTATATACACCAGTTAGGTAAAATATTAAGATAGAGTGATTTTATCATCAAAATGGTAGCAATTGTTGCTCGCAAATGCAAAATAGATATATTTTGTTATTTATACAAAAATCCGCACTCACTTCTTTTTTGTTCACCAAACTACGCAAGGCTAAATTTAAGTGCGTAATTTCTAATTATTTAACTAATATACATAATATTTAGCCATCAATATTAGGTCCTTCTATTGTAATTCAGAGATATAAATTCACAAATATAATAGTTTATATCATATCCAACACAATAAAATTTCTATAATAATGTTTTCCTGATACAACTATACTGTCCAATATATAACGCCGTATCCGTTTTTCTTGGTAAAAGGTAATCCAGATCTAGCTAATAATACTTAAATATTTAAACACACTAAAATCTTCACATTTCTTTCCGATATCAAGTATATCCATACGCTTTTGTTATTTACCAAATATCGTTTAAATTAAGGTATTCCTTGGAGTGAAAGACGAAAAAACCACGGCGCACAGATCCGATAACTCCCAGATCGTCGAGTCACACAAATCCGACGGAACAGCTGAAAACGCGATTTCTCACATATTCACCGACACAAGACGAAGAAGAGAAACAATAATCCCGTAAGAAAAACCATCCTCCAAGACGTAACACTCTCCTTTACGGAGGAAGAGAAAATACACTTTTTCCCCCCTCCGTGTAGGTGGTGGGAGTATATATAAAAAAACAAAACCGAAGCACACGCTGGATCCCTTCACAAGGAGACGGAGAGCGAGAGAGAATCGCTGTCGGCAAACTGGGATGAGCTCCTACTGCGGGGAGCAGGGATCGGGAGAGGCAGGGAAGATGCCGGTGGAAACGTCTTCCGCCGGCCTAATGCTTTTCCCACGCTAATCGCACTGGGGCGCGGCGCCATCTGTCGGAGGGGAATGCAAGTAGTAGGGAATCGAAGATGGTCTGTTGCGGCCACTGAGCTAAAATAATATAAACACTGGAGTAGGAACTCCCGTTGGGCGACTGTTCAGATACTAATCACAGGATTGGTGGTTCGAATCCGTGAAATGGACTTGACATAGAAAAGTAAAAAAGTAGTGATCTTGCGATCGGAGGGTTGCCAGCTTCGCTACAAAAATACTAGAAAGTCGCCCAGAATATCCAACAAGTTATACTGGCGTGTATACGGGACTGGTGCACGATAAATCTGATCGGGGTCCAAAGTCCAGACGTCTATTGAAGGCGTTGGGTGCCAGTTCAGGTGTTTCCTCGTCAAATGACCATGGTTCTAAAATAACGAGGTACATGTATGAATGTGTGTGTAAATGTGTATGTGTTCCCGGGTCTTTCCTTCGAGATTGACCCCGAACCGTCGCCAATAGCCCACTGTGTAGCTCTAGTACGACGTTAATTAACAAAACCAAACAAAACAAAACCCGTTGGGCGACAATGTACTTTAGATGGGTTTGATTTGGTTTATTAACGTCGCACTAGAGCTGCACAGTGGGGTATTGGCGACGGTTCGGGGCCTATCTCGAAGGAACGATGCCTCGTATTTTTGAACCATAGTCAGATGATGAGGAAAACACCTGATCTGCCACCCAACGCCGAGCCCCAGTTGCTCAGTTGGTAATGCGTTCAGCTACTAATCAGAGGATTGGTGGTTCGAATCCGTAAAATGGACTTGACATAGAAAAGTAAAAAAATAGTGATCTTGCGATCAGAGGGTTGCCAGCCCGGGTTTTTCCTTCGAGATTGACCCCGAACCGTTGCCAATAGCCCACTGTCCAGGTCTAGGGCGACGTTAATTAACAAACCAAACCAAGCCACCCAACGCCTTTAATAGACGTCGGGACTTTGGACCCCGATCAGATGTATCGTGCACCAGTCCCGTATACACGCCGTTATTTTTTGTGGATGTTCTAGACGACATTGTAGTATTTTGGTAGCGAAGTTGGCAACCCTCCGATCGCAATATCACTACTTTTTACTATTCCATCGCAAGGTTTTGAACCGGGGACCCCTTGGATTCCCAACTGACGCCTAATCCACTCGGCCAAAGGAGGCCCAATGTACTTTAGAATACCGCGCGGATGGATACTATTCGGAAGAGAAGGTATAGAAGGCTTGGATTTCGAAACGTTAGTCGTCTTATTTCCATCTTGAGTACACAATTACAAATTATAACGACCTTGCACTAAACTTTGGTACCCATTTAGCTGCAATCAACATTTGGTGCTTAGTTTCACCATTTTACGATGCTACCACGGATGGTTTAGTGGTGAAACGTTGCACCAAAACTCATGATGTTGCATAAAACTCAAAATTCGAGTTTGATTAGTATTGTAGTAGTAGCATTTTTGTAGCTAATCTGGCAACCCTCCGATTGGATGATACCAACTTGTCACCGATCGGGCTCGAACTAGGAATCCTCCGATTCATAGCTGAACGCCTTTATCCACTGGGCCTAGGAGGCCCATGTTCGTCGATGTCTTTCTTGGACGTGCTTGTTGATGTAGCGACAGCAAAAATTTCGTTTGCAGTTAAGGAGGTTGAATCAATTATCGGTGAAACCTCCGCTTTTTTCTGATAAATGATTTTTGGCTCAACCTAGATTCCACTATAATATAGTGTAAACCTCTGCTTTACACCAAGATATGGTACATCGTTGAACTGAAATTGTTAACAGTGTACTTGATTAATTAATTAATATTTGTGTATTCTTCTTCTTGTAAGTATGGGAAAACATTAAATGCGTAACATTTAATGTGTTTTTGAAAGTCACAAATGTGGTCTACTAACAACTACCACTAAACCACAACTACTAAACTAGAATGTATCCACTTCATCTTATGACAAACAACATGTGAAAGCACTATATTTTTTTATCTTCGCTCAGAAAACTGTAAAATTGTCACACACGCTTAGTATTATGCCATCCATATTTCATAAAGAATACCATCCATATTTCATAAAGAATAGCATCTATATAGAATTGAATGAATGTTTAAGCATAAAACAACTAAGAATTGCTCAAATATGTGCATTGCTGCGAGATCTGGAGATACACTTATATGCTGTGCACGCTCAGATATTAACGCATTGCATTTCCCGAAATTGGCGAGAAATAAAATTTGGCTATCAATGTTTCTGTACTTTTATTTCATCAATCTATCTTCATACAATATTTCATATTCGTATAAAAAAAACTTTCTAAAATCTAGGGTGGTCATAAACGCGGCATTGCTTAGATGAATCAAATTTTGCTGATTTCGCGTAATAAAACATTAATTTCTTTCAACAACTTCACTTATATTTGAAACAATTCACTTAGCTTTAGTAGCAACAAAGTAGTTAAAGTATATCGAATATAATTATTTAGTATGTGCACTAAAACAGCTAAACAATGATTATCATTCAACCATGTTACTAACCTTTATTAGTCAAATACTACTAATCTTCAAATGTCAGGTTTGTCTACCTCAATGTTGACCACAGTGACTACTAAATACAAATAAAAAAGCAAGTTGACGAAATTCTATTTCAAATTGATAACTTTTTTAATATTCTTGACATCGCAAATACGCCTCCAACAGAGTTCGAAATTAGAGGTCATTGGTCGTATTTTGCACCTAAAAATTTCAGTTTGACAATAGTCATGTTAGTCGGAATTTTTTATAAAAATTCCAGTTTGACGACCATATTTTTATACCCAGTTGTGATTTCTTACGTCTAACGTTTACTTTTAACAATTTCTCACGTACTTTTCAGTAATTTTGTCAGTAAGACGGTAATATTTTTAGAGTACAAATGAAAGCATGCTTTACATTTTATTCGAA
This sequence comes from Troglohyphantes excavatus, assembly GCA_963932185.1. Lineage (NCBI taxonomy): Eukaryota > Metazoa > Arthropoda > Arachnida > Araneae > Linyphiidae > Troglohyphantes > Troglohyphantes excavatus. The sequence continues at coordinate 37,933,014 of OZ010668.1, read as the reverse complement.
AGAAGCTTTAACGATTACAAAAATACCGTAACAATTGGCAGCTCTGCTTAAGCAATTTGAATTATTATAAAATTACGCCAAAGCAGAATTCTTTGGAAATTAAACAAAAATGACTACATGTCAATGACGCCTAACTTTTATCTCCTAATTTCGAACCCCGGTCTCCATGAACAGAACTACGAAGCTTTCTATTTTTATCCACCTCAATAGAGGAATTTTTGAAAACCCTGTATATCGATAGACCAACATATATTACCTCTTTATTGAAGAATCTAATAAACAAAAAAAATCATCAGAAATGTCATCTTAGAAGTAAACATTACTAATAGCAAGCAGTAACACTTCAATATCGCAATAACTTTCCTTTGTAGCAATTACTTTAGATGGAAAAGGATTTGTACTTTATTTAAAAACATTCCAAAGCCCGTGTTTATTCATTTCCTTGCTTTATCAAAAGCTTTTGCATTACAAAGATTAGGACTATAATAGACACAAAAACATAATTATTGCCACATTGTTCAAATTGCTTCTTGTGACAATACTAAAAAAATATATATATATATATATATATATATATATATATATATATATATATATATATATATATATATAACCTCTACGTCCAATGCAGTCTAACTCCGTGAGCTTTGGTATTTTTTACAATACAGTCTCACAAAAAAGAATCAAGTATTCTGTGTTTCACCAAATGCAAATCCAAAATAGTGATATAGTGAGTTTTCTGGGCGTATCAGTAAATGAGGATTTTAAAATGGGTCATCAATGTACAGTGGCTAGCAAGAAAGCTAAGGATAAGTCTAAGGATATATAATATTGCTGTTGTACAGAGGTTTTTGTTCACCCTACTTAAAAAAGACATTGATTTGTTAGAGAAAATTTAGCACAGTGCTAGTAAAATGGTCCAAGGGTTTTCAGGCATGAATTACGAAATAAATTAAGAAATTTGAATATGTATACTCTGGAAGAGAGAAGGGTTAGGGGAGTTCAACTATTCAAATTTATTAAACAAGGAGATGTGGAGGGTTTAGATTTTATATGATCAGGGGTTTAAGTTAAACAAATCCCATTTTAATCGGGAAGGGTGAAAACACTATTTCTATAATAGAGTAATAGACAAATGGAACAACTTGCCAGTGAATATTGTTAATTGCACAAAAGTAAAGGATTTTAATAAGTTAGATATTCATTAGGGATAGTTAGGAGATACTAGATGGACCAACCTTGTTCGGCCTTGAGCCTGTTGTTGATCGCCAATATTTGTATAGGATAAAAGCTATTCACGTATTATATTTTTAAATTCACATTTTCTTCAATGTTGTTTTTATTTTTTTTAAATAAAGAAAATGTGTACAAATACTAACTGATACAACCATAAGGTAATCGCTTTTATTTATTTTACAATTTATTTACTTTAGTGTATACGCTTACCTATATTTAGTATATAGAAAGGTTTGCAAACTCATGAAAGCAGATAAACTCTTTTGAATATTGCATGTATTTATCTATAGTTAATATTTCACATTTATCGCAGAAAATGAAATATTGCGATATCAATTCTGAGCTTATCTTGAAACATCATTCATTTCTGATATTTTTTAGTGTTGTTATCATATAACTAATTTTATACCATTCCTCGTCATATCATACAAATAGCTGATATCCCCAGTTGTTGATTTTACTTTCAATAAATTATTTTCAATGACCAAATACATTATCTAAATATTTATTTATAGTTATTGCGAAAATATTCAACACTGTCAAAATATAAATCATAGTTACAATCATTACAATGCATTGTCCTAGATCAGGGGTCGGCAACCTGCGGCTCGCGAGCCGTATGCGGCTCTTTTCATGTAAAGTTGCGGCTCTCCAGTTCCATACGAAAAAATTAATAATTTATTATCAAAACCCTTAAAAAATAAGGAAATATATTTTTAAATACCTAATTTCTCAATAGTTTCTATTTTCATAATCGTTAATTACAAATCGTTACGCTTAACATGACCGTAATGATATAAATTTGAACTATTGTTTTGTTCTTAGAGATGAGACTCCGTGACCATGTTTATCTTTCAGCCATCCCAAATTGGAAGAATACAAATGGCTGCAAAAATTCAACTTCATGGTAGATACCTTAATGAAACTAAATGAACTAAATCTAAAACTGCAAGGAAAGGAACCCAGCTTACGCCTTGCTTGAAGAAGTAGTTTGTTTCGAAAAAAAATACTTCTTTTTCTTGAAGTTATGGAGAGCGGAAAATTATTTCATTTTAAAAATCTGAAGCAATATCGCGATGAGATCAATGCAACTATTGACACGAATTACTTCAGCATAGCTTTAAAAAACATGAAGAATGGTTTCGCTGAGAGATTCGAGCAATTCAAAACAAACAAAAGTACTCTCACGTTCATAGTACATCCTCTCAACACAAATGAGATCAACATTGAGCCATTTGGAATTGATGCTGGATCGCTCCAAATGCAATTGCTAGATTTGAAAACCAAAGACTTGTGGAGTGGCAAGCTCACAGAACTCAAGAGCAAGTTGGATGAGTTGGAGGTCCAGAAATGCATGCATATCGCGCAGCACAAGTGGACAGCTCTAAAAGAAATTCCGCGGCGAATATGAGGGACTTAACGGCTCTCATATTCGGCGAATGGAATAGTCTTCCAGAATGCTCCAGTGAGGTGAAGAAAAGTTGGCATATGGAGAGCTGACGATCTTCGGGTCGACATATTCGTACGAGCAAGCGTTCTCTTGCATGAATATAATAAAAAGTAAAGTTAGAAGTCAACTAACAAATAAAAATCTAGAGTCGTGCTTGAAACTTAAAACAACAAGTTATAAGCCAGATTTAATCAAACTTTCAAAAGGCATGCAAAGCCAATGCTCCCATTGATATAACTATCCATATTTGTGTTTTATATGAATAAATATTATTCCGTATTTAAAGCCGTTTATTTTAAATCAAATATATATAAGCAAATACTATAAATTGAAACGAAAAATTTTAGTGGCTCTTTAAAAACTGGGAAAATTTGTAAATTGTAACTTTTGGCTCTTCCGTTTCAATAGGTTGCCGACCCCTGTCCTAGATGGTTGACCATTTTACTCTTTGAGCATGAATGGACTGTAGTAGAGCGAATAATGACGTCACCATCGTGATGCAAACATCTCAAACCTGATGGCACCAGACACGTGACTTCCTTTCAAAGTTTATGAATGAAAAAACGTTCGTGATTGACTTGTGATTTAGAAATAATAGTAAATGTGTTGCTTCATGAAGTATAGGATATTTTTATGAATGAACTAGAAACAATTTATGAATGGATGACGTAGTGTCCATTCACGTGTGTCTGAGGTCATACATGTTGGCCTCACTTTGATGTTATCGAGATTATAACGTTATGATTTTTCTACTCTGAAGGATCCATGCTCGAAGATTTTACTACGTATTTGAAAAAAGCTGATTAGATTAAAACAATATGTTTGTTTAATGCTAAGCAGTTGGGTAATTTCTATTCCAATTTCGATATTACACAGCAAAAAAAAGTCACTTAAAAATGAGTACCTGAAACTACTCGTGTTTCTTTGAATACAATTGCAACGTAAATGAGCGATGACGTATTCAAATTTAAGTAACTGTACTTTCTCAAAAATGGGCAGTAGGATTTAATATTGCTCATCTCAGCTTCTGTTCAAGCCATCTTCACAAAGCGACCTGATACACTTAAAATAGTTGTTCACAAGATAGTTTTCCACATTATTTGATGTCGATTGCTTAAACGGAAACTGAGTTTTTACAACTCAGTTATCTTACTTCAAATTCTATTGGCACACCTTCTTAAACATTTCTTGTTTAAAACTTCTTAACGTCGCTCTAGTAGTTTTATGGATAAGGCACTAGTATGCGGTGCTGAGGGTCTTATTTCGATTCCTGATATGCCTTGTTTGTAATTGTCGATATTTAATGAAAGTGATTTATGACAATATTATAATTAATATTATTCTTTTGACACACGTTTTTAACATTTCTTCTGTTTATAACATCTTCGCGTCACTCTGATAGTACAACCGATAAGGTAATGGACTGCGGTGGCTGAAGATCTGGGTTCGATTCCCGATAAGTCCTGCTTGTAATTGTCGATATTTATTGAAAGGGATTTATGAAGGCAGCCTATGTACGGCTCTTTTTTCTCATTGTACTCATTTTGAGAACAAGTCTTTTTCAAAAATGAAACGTATGTTCGGTGAAATCGATTGTAATCAAAAATGAGTACATTTTACTTATTTTTGAGTAACTTATTTTCAACAGTGTAATAATTCAAATGTTATAATTTGACTTCACCATCTCAGTCACATTTGTTATGGAGATAATTCTGCCATTTGGTATGTTTTGTATCTTTTATTATATTAGCTGATAGCATAAGATAAATGCCACATATAGCAATAATTTTTTAAAAATTGACATTCGACGTTTTGCATTTGGAACGACGATATGCTTTTTAAAGATGTACATTAAAGAGAAGAACTCCACTGCGAAAAGAACCTTTCAAAAGCTACTTTTAGCGATTGGAAGCAAGTAGTCACGTAAAGAGGAAAGAAAATCGCAGCTTTTATCATGGGACGTTCTTTAAATTGCAATAAATCTAAGAATCGACATTTGCTTGGACGTGTGTCTCTCTAAAGAATATAAAGTTAGCTATTTTCTGGGAAGCCCTGAGTAAACTGCCACTCTTGTGACATCTCCTAAAAGTACTCTGGACAGCGGCAGTTTTAGAAGCATTGGATAGTAGAGTGGGGGTGGTCGTCGAATAAGGGACTAGGAGTCAAAAGATACTGGAATCGTCTGCGGAAAATCTAAATGGAATGTGAACGTTGGTTTTGTTTAAGGGGGACCCAAGCCCCAAATTCCGAAAAAATTGCTAATTTTTTGTCCTTCATAAAACGATGCTAAATATACTTAAGGTGTGTACAAAATTTGAAAACAGTAAAAGGAACATAACATGTTTTTTTAGATGTTCATATACCATTTATCATCTTTCTACATACTTTTCGTCTGCAACAATCGTCATTTACACAAAATATTTTTTAAAAATTTTGGTCACGTTTAAAATCCTAAGGTTTTATAAATAATAATTTAAAACTAAACTGTTAATAGTTTTTGAAGCTTTAATATTTGTTTTATAAACGTATGAATAGCTTTTTTTAAATTAAGTTTTAAATTATTTTTTTTTACAAATTATTAAACTTAAAAATGTGAATATTTTTGGGGTTGTGAACTTAAAATTAGTTTTTGAAGACAATTAAAACACAAATCGGCAAAAGTTTATTCATACGTCTGTAATAAATACTTTAAAAATTGAAAGAGGAGTAGTGTTTTTTTTTTTTTTTTTTTTTTTTTAAGTCTATTTAAGCTTAAAAAACGCAAAACATTCCAATAATTTTTTTTAATATATTCTTGTTTATGATTATCGTTCAGAAAAAAATGTTCTAATAATATAAAAAAAAATGGTATTTATGAATTCATTAATAATTCATAAATAAGGAAGACCCATATCCTAATATTTTTATAAATGATTTCAGAAATACCTTTTTTACATTTTTTATTTAATTATTAAAAAAAACATCTCTTTTTGAACAATAATCAAACATAATTTTTTTGCGAATTTTACACCTATATATATATATATTTAAGAAAACACTACTCCTCCTTTAATTTGTAATATTTAAAAAAATTAATTGATTAAATAACGTCACAAGTATATACTGCGACCTAAGAAAAGATGTTTGCAAATTTGCATTTTAGTTGTTTTCGAAAACATATAACACATTAGGAGTTTTTTGATCCTTTCTTTTATTATTATTATAGATATACAAAAGATTAGTAATATTCAATAGCTCTGTTCCCATATTCTTTTTAAAATGCAGTTACTTATAATTAAAGATATAAGAATTATACTGTACGCAACATGTTATTTTGTGTTACACAATTTATATGCAACGGTGCTCTATATGAATTAGGGCCTGTCCAACTTCCAGGTCTTAATCGGGCCCAAGAAACCATCCTAATGACAACAACTCAAAGAATAAGCAAGGGCGTTTTGTCATTCTTTTTTGTCCCTTTAATCACACGATCGGAACCTTAAGGTTGCTTTCTTCTCCATCTTCCGTCCCTATTCTCTTCCTACGCCCGGTCTCCCTCTCCGGTTTCCTGATCTCTTGATCTCCTCTTCCTGCTCCTTCGATGATTCTGCGAGTTCTTGCTCTCTCTCACAACCGTCCCTTGTTTACGTTACGCGGTCGAGTGGGGGGGGGGGTAGGGGGGAGGGGGTCTCGTCTTACATCTGGAAAGCGGAGAGGCGGAATCGTTATGGCTTATACGGGCTTTGTTATGTGCGTCTCAGGAATACCACTGGATTTCTTTTCAGAACATATTTCTCTAATAATCGGATCTGTTTGCGGAGTTGGTTTTTTTTTAAAACTGGAATGCTTTTGATGGGGGAACGTCTTCAGAGGGTTTTCGCTGGCGATCTCTTCATATTTCTATAATTTGCCCCGAATCTAATGTGCTGAATTTATGATCAGCATGTATGATGTATCAGGTTTGGTTTTGGTTTATTAACGTCGCACTACAACTGCACAGTGGGCTATTGGCGACGGTTTGGGGGCTATCTCGAAGGAAAGACCCGGGAACGATGCCTCGTATTTTTGAACCAGATGAAGAGAACAACACATGACCTGGCACCCGACGCAACCTCAATAGGCGTCAGGACATTGGACTCCGATCAGATTTGTCGTCCACAAGTCCCGTATATACGCCAGTATAATTTGTTGGATGCGCTGGACGACTTTGTAGTATTTTTGTAACAAATCTGGCAACCCTCCGATCGCAAGATCACTACTTTTTTTATACTTTTCTTTGTCAAGCCCACCGCACGGGCTCGAACTAGCAATCCTCTGATAACCAGCTGAACGCCTTTATCCACTGGGCTACCCGAGGGCCCGTCAGGACATTCGGCTCATGGCAGATTTAACATGCACCGACTCTCCTCTGAATACAATATACCTTTTCGAAACATAAATAGTGTATGAAACCGGAATTGCTGAAAAGAATGAAAATTGTAACAAAATCTGCTTTGGCGTTTTTAAGCAAAAGTATGTTTCACAATGTAAAAAAAGCTGCTGAATGACACTCGAAAATTCTTAAATGTGCTAACATTATTATTGATATTTTAGGATGTAAAAGTAAAAAAAAAATCCAAAGGTTACTCGAAACCTTTAAAAAATGTGTAGAAATAAAAATTCAAAAATTTTGTAAGACAAATCGTTCTAAATGCATTTAAAAATAAATATATTAAGCCGTTCAATGAATTAATAGATTCATAGGAATCACGCTAATAAAACAAATCTTCGATATTTCGAACCTTTTATTTCTTTTTGTCAAAACGTAGATAGTTTTTAAGGTCAGACGGTATTTAAATAAGCAATATGAGCTACGGATGTTGAATGCAAAATTAAGTGCTAAAAGTAATTTATACTAGTGCCATAAAAATTCTTTCTGTGGTTCCTAAAAAAAAAGGAAGGGAAATAGTTTAACGAACAAAATTTGAATAAACAGAAGTGAAACTTCTAAAAATAATTCCTAGGATTTAAGCGGTAACGAATAAAACAACACACGAACCATAAACGCAATAAAATATTATCCTCGAAGCGCGAAATTCATTGAGAAACAAAATTAATAACGCAACCAAGAACTTAAAAAAAAACTGCATAAATTGTCGTAAACAGTTGCACTAAACGAATAAATGTAAATCAAATTCTATTTTTAAACGGAATCGGAAATCAGAGCTAATGCATGGCAATTAGTTTTTAGTGTACTGCTTTTGAGATGAATGTTTGGAGGACTACTAGCTGCAATTAAATATGGCTGGAATGATACATTTTTCGTAATTTTTCGAAAAGGGTCCCATTGGTTTTTATGCTTCATTTTATATTCTTTCACTTTCAAAAGCTTTATTGATACATTATTACTTTTATACTCGATAAATTTAAGAGAGAAACGTTTGAGCAAACTCTTTTAAAATACAGTCGCAAATTAATATTGTATTGTAATTACACTATTTTTTTATCAGTAACTGCATTAGTAAAGTATACACTGTTAAAAATAGGTACTCAAAAATAAGTATAATGTACTCATTTTTGAATGCATTCGATGCTTATCATTGCTCCGAATACGCAAGTTTCAATTTTGTAAAAGACATGTACTTAAAAACGAGTACAATGGGTAAATATGAATATAAATAGCATATGCTAACCTACATAGGCTGCCCACAATTGCAACCAAAACAGACACGCAAACAGACGAAATGAAGCAATAGGACAATCAAATAGGACCTCGCGACGCTGCGTCAATAAATTAATCATTGTAACAAAAGTTGTAACACAATAACTTTTTAATATATTGGAATATTGTTTCGGAATACAAGGTAAAAATAAATTTTACCCCATGATTTATTACCTGTGTGTTGACACATTCATTCACTTAAAGTTAAATGTATCGATATTTACATCCAATACATAACAAACTACTGTAAATTGCGCCATTGTTACATCCCAAATGTATTTGCAAAACACAAGTCTAACTTTCCAATTTTGTCAGAAATATTACATTTCAATACCCTCACAATGCACAGCGACTGTGCGCTGCGTCGCAAGCACACGTGCAATCAATGGTGTTTGCCTGTTAGCCCTTCCAATCCCGATTCGCAAAAGTAATGTAGAACAAACAAATAAAAAGGAATTATTTAAATTAAGAACACCGAAATCATGAAGCTGACATGTCCGCCATTCGGGCAATTTGCGAGGCCTCTTTCGGAAATTTTAAAGGCCTGTTTTGAAATTCAAATCTTCCTTTTCAGAATGTTTGCGCGAAATAGCTGCGGGGCATTACATACTTCGACTTGTTTGAGAATGGGAATGGCTTTGGAAGCTCCACAAAAGGCGAGTGTTTCGAATATTTCAAAATTTTGCATTAAGCGTGGAAGATTCACTTATTACAGAACTTCCATGCAAACGTTTGAAACGCCTAATAAAATAAACTCTGGGAAAAGGGGAAGGACTTCAAAAAGAGCACGAAAAGTGGAAATATCTTATTTTATAAAACTTCCAAAATAAAATGCAGTATTAATTTAATATGTATTTGCATCCTTTAAGGGAAATAGACACTACAATTTAGATATTGTTTTATTGATTGGCACTAATTTTGAATAATATTAAAATGTATAAAAATATTTTTAAAGTGTGTCTAAAAAAATTATTATTATTTCTTACATTTAGAATTTTTTTGTCAATATATTAGCTATGTTCTTAAGTTTTATTCAGCTAGTTTTTTTTAACACGTAAATTTAACTGCTCGGAAAATTTTATTATGCAAATTGTTTCCCTAAAAATAAATAACGCTTGATATGATTTCGTTGCAGTTTTTAATAACAGAAAACATTATCTATACGAAAGTTAACTAAATCGGAGGATTGGAAGCAAACCCTATAATATTTCAAGTCAAACGCTTCATCCATTCAAATCATTACCAGTCCAGTTAATCATTATTACAAAACGTGATTATCACTGCACTATCATGACAGTTTTAACTGGTTATACCACATTGTACCTGATTTATAGTCTTGACTGTAATATAATCAATTTTTAACATTACAAGTAAATAATGTCTATTCTACAAAAAAAAAATTAGAATTACGGGATGATTCATTATGTGAATATAGCTTGACAAAAAATTGGAATTCTTAAAAGAGAGAGTTTATAATTTAAAAACTAATAACTCTTTCAAAAACAAAAAGCGCTATAAATCAGATAAATGGCTACTATTCTACAAAAATTTAGAAGTGTAGAAAGTTTAATTTTATACATTTTGCTTGACACAAACCAAGCTCTTGCATTTTTCAACCTAAGGGGGAAGGGACCCGATTGCCAAAATCCGGAAACATTGCTAAATTTCTTTTTCTTCATAAAACGATGCTAAACGTACTTAAGAAGGTGTGTACAAAATTTCAAAACAGTAAGAGAAAAAAAAAACATAATTTTTTAGATGTTTATATACCATTTATCATCTTTCTACCTACTTTTCATAGTCGCAACAATAGTCATTTACTCAAAATATTGTTTTTTTTTATTTTGGTCACGTTTAAAATGCTAAGGCTTTGTAAATAATGAAATTAAAACTAAACTGTTAATAGTTTTTGAAGCTCTAATATTTGTTTTATAAACGTATGTATAGAATTTTTAAATTAAGATATAAATTATTTTTTTTACAAATTATTAAACTTAAAAATTTGAATATTTTTGGGGTTTTGAACTTCAAATGTGTTTTTTAAAGAAAATTAAAACACAAATCTGCAAAAGTCTATTCATACGTTTGTAGTATGTACTTTAACGTTATTTAATCAATTAAAAAATTTTAAAAACATTAAAAATTGAAAAAGGGGTAGTGTATTTAAAAAAAAGTCTTTTTAAGCTTAAAAATTACAAAAAATAACAAAAATAAATTTTTTTAACATATTTTTGTTTTTGATTATTGTTCAGAAAAAGATGTTCTAATAATATAAAAAAAATTGTATTTCTGAAGTCATTAATAAACAAATTAGGATTTGGGACTCGGGTCTCCCTTCATAAAGTATATTCTAACACATGTGTTCTATTACAATTAAAATTCCATCCTCATATTCCCCAAACATTTCTAAGCAAGCTCAGTTTTTATAATTTTCTGATAGTTACTTCTTGAGTAGGGACGGACTTAAAATATGGAAGAGAAAAGAGGGTTACCGTTAATCAAAGGCAGCTACTTTTTTTTTACATTAGAGTGAAACGAAAACAATAAAACAGTTTAAATTATACGTTTAAAAAGAATTAATTTTAATTAGAAGCAGAGAAAACAAAAGTCGAGAATATTCTCAAGAAACCCTCCTTGATATTAGAAATTTAATTTCAATGTATTTTTATAAAATCTACTGTCTTATTATCATAACCAAACAGTAAGTATAGCATACATTAAAGTATTCATTTGTGTGTTTTTAAAACCTCATTTCAAGTTGAAGCTAAATTAATGAAGAATAGTATGCAAGCTCGTATTTGAAAATAAATAAGCATATAATCATCCTTTATAATATATCTGTAGTAAATATCCCTTTTACGGCCGTTGTACTCAATGGATCTTAACACATGAGGTGTCAAAAGAAAGATAATTTCCGGGAGCAGCGACGAATCGTACGTTCATCTCATAAATGCTGATGATTTTTTTAATGCGTTTAAAAATAATTCATTTAAGCATGTTTTTAAACAATCCATTCATAATGCTGCCATCTATGAATGAGAAGAAGCGTTCCTATATAATTTTTTGGCTATAAGAAATACGCTCTTACAACGAATGGGTGGGGGAGATCATGCGATAAGGCATGCTATTACTTGTTAATATTTAAAAAAATGAAGTCATTCATTAAATTTTATGCTTTTTATGACTTGTACGCTAAATAATCTTATTTTTTATGCGACTGGAATATAAATATTAATTTATATATGATGGGGGAAATAATTGTTTTGCTGTCGAGTGTAAAGAAACACGTTCTTTGACATATATCCCCGACTTTCCAATATCCTCCATTTCATCCCGAACAATTTTGGGGAATGTAAACTGTCAACATCGATTTAATATTAAGAGCGTCAATATTTTGGAACTGTCATAAATTTCGAAGCGAGTCGCAATGTTATGCGACGATGTCATTTCCAAAGTAAAACATTGCAGACGTTCTATTGAAGGATGACAAATGTTATGTTTGATATGAATCGAGCAGAGGCTGAGATATAAAAGTTATGAAATATTTCTTATTACATCCCATACATATAAAAAAAAACTATACATTTAATTTAATGCAGCAATTGAAATCAAAGGACGAAAAGCACAAGAAAACACCTGTGTGAGGAAAGACATAGTACAGAAGAAAATATATTAAAAATATATAAAAAGATTATATAGAAAAAGTATAACTCTTTTTAAAATATAAATGTTTTTATTATAAAAACAATAATATATGTTCAATGAATTATATCTCTTTGTTATACTTTTACTTAATTTTAATGTTATCTTTGCAACACAAATTAAAAGAATGCCGTAATTCCTACTACTTAAAGTATAACCGACTACTACCGACATACAAAAATCTTTTATTTATTATAATGAAATTATAATTTTATTTTCTGATTACTGATTTTTTTTCATCAACAAAAAAAGGCTATAAAATACTTTTGGCTACAAAGAAGTAATTGTCATTTCCACAACTTATATTTTTTTTAAATTTGTAATGTAAAAAAGAACACAAAATTGTTAAGTAAATTATATACATGAGGGAGGATAAGGTGGGGAAAATGGGTTTTAAAACTCAATTTTTGACGGTCAAAACCCGATTTCCCTCTGAAGGAAACGTAAAATTATAATTGTTTTATAAAAACGTTCAGTTATTTATTGAAAACAAAATCGTGTATTTTTATTTAATTGTGAAGTTCTTGTTTTTTTAATATTTTTAATAATTACTTTTCTAGGGTAACCTACCACAATTCATAGAAGGAGATTTTTTTTTTTTTTTTTTTTTTTTTTTGTGGTATTCTTGAAATTTATCGCGTAAATAGCATTATAAAAAATTAGTCAAATTAGTAAATTAAATAAAATAGAATAAATAATAACGTTTAACTCTTAAAACAACTCAATGTATTTGATTATTACTGGACTATTTTTGTTACAATTTTCTAAATCTTTCCTTAAAAGTGCTGTCACACAATAATTTTTTTTCGGGGAAGGGGGGGGGGGGGGTTAAAACAAAGAAATTTCCAACTTAACGATTCGAAATCCCAACTTAACTATTCGAAATTGTCAACTTAACAGTGCGGAAAATGTCTAGTTCCTGCTTATCATTGATTTGCAGTGTTCGTTCTGAAGTCTAATTTAAATGCAATCTTACAAGTTGGGCAATTTCTAATCTTCCCTGCCTTTAATAATATTAGTTATACCTAATAATATTAGTTTTCTTCAGAGATAAATTTTCTCAATTCGGGGATTTTTTTAAAAAAAATTAAATTTCCAACTGTTAGGATTTCCAGATTATTTGGGTTTCGTGTACCCCCCCCCCCCCTTCCGCTGGTGCGACGGGCCTGACATCAATGTCTTAATCGAGCCCTGCATATATCCTTACTTTATTATAAAAACATTTAACTTTGGAATAGTGCTAACTTCTTCTATTCGTCCCAAAGTTCCATATAACCAACTTGTTTCTACCCTGAAGTCAAAGAAACTAAAGCTTTAGAAAGCAAAAAAAAAAAACTTTTTAAGCCCGAATCCGCCCGAAAAAAAAAATATTAGAAACTAAACGCATTTCGAAACGAAAAATACATTCCTCGCCAAAGCGAACCTCTCAAAGTTCTCCCCGCCCGAGTTCTATTTTTCCACAGAAACGCGAACCAAAGTATAACTCATTCTTATGTAGTACACCACTTTGACAGACGCGGGTCCACCACCACTTAAGATTCAACCCCAATACCGGAGGAGTTAACTTCCCTATTCCAGCAGTATATTTTCTTCCAAACCCCTCGATATTCGCAGCCTTGGAGGGGCGAAAGCTGAAATTGGAATTTTATTGACTTGACATCCTGTGTACGGAGCAATATAAAAGTCAATCTCGCCATTGTCAGATTTATACAATCCTTCAGTATATAAGTCTCTTTTTTCGCTATCTGTGTTATTTCTGGGAGACCGTAGAGTTTGGGCGACGTTATCTCCAGCGGAATATTTTCTTGGAACTATTTGTGCATTGGAACAGTAGATATTGCTCCGCAGCCGATGTCTGGATTTATTTTTTTTCCCGCCTTTTCTTCGGTATTCGCGGATCGTACTTATTTCGGGTAAAAGTTGTTTGAAATAGGTAAGTTGCTTGCGTTACTTTTCCATTCGATTCTTAAGCGATATTTTCTGAACTTTTCACCGGGGAAACCGGAATGATGCAAGTTTCGTATGGGACGGAATTTTGAAGAGAAAGTGATTTTAAATTGAATATTTTAAAGAAAAATCCAAAGAAGTGGAATATTATGTTCTAAAATTAATTTTTATATCGGTATTCTGTACCCAATTTTGAAGCCAATGCGCCTCATTATATAAATAAGCTCTACTATTTTATTGGTAAGATTATAAATCTTTTGGTAATTATTACTTTGTTCTTTAATAAAATAAACCAATGTCTTATTAGAATAAGACCCAATGACAAAATCCGTGTTGCAATATTAGTAATTATGTAAAATAACACTTAGGTAATAAATCTTAATTCTAAATGAAAGTTTTAAAAAAATCAGGATTAATGCAATAATGTTTATAAGATGTTAACATTAATTCGTAAAAAATCCAGATATTTATATTTCTAGATACGATGATAATGAGCCTGGCTTGTAAGTTGAAATCATTATTTAAAATCTGCATTGATTACCATCTTTCCCTATAAAGTAGCATTGAGCTTGATATTGATTCTCTCAAGACAAAAAAAAAATTATGATTTCAAAAATAATGATACCTATACTAACTTCTGAATATCGATAGAAAATATCTACACAAACACAAGAGTTTAATTTAATTGTTTTTAAAAAATGACAGAAGGCGTCTTACTTTATATGTTTAGTTTATATCTAAGTGTTTTTATAAATAAGTGCCCGTTTCAAATTAATTCAGAAAACGTTTTATTCGAAATATTTATTACAGTGAAAATAATTATGCTCCATTTTAATTTTAATGCATTAAACTAGCTGTTATTTTAGATTCAATGTGGTATTTACTATGGCATAGCCTAAAGTTTTTCAGCTAAAGGCATTTAGAAACTTTGTAGAAAAGCATGGAAGTAATAGAATTGAAATTTTATGTTAAATATTCAGGGCTGTGAGCTTCAGTTCAAAGAATTGGCCAGAACCTTAAATATCTTATATATGTAACCTTGTCTATTGTGTAAAAATCTTTAAATCACAGCGATGCCTGCTTGACTCCAAATCCCTATTGAAGCCAATAATAGTGATCATTTAGAAAGCAGGATAAGTCGTTTAGTATTGCAAAGAAAGCGGAATTGTGCATTTTCATGCTGAATGTGCACCAGCAATGTTTACTTCAAAGCCAGTTGAAAGGAATTCCATTCTTTGAAAACGATTCAAATTTTCCGCCACAATTGTTTTCTATTATAACCACAAAGACTGGTCTTCAATGGACTTACTCGTCATTGACAGTTGCTGCATTCTCGTCTTCAATGCCACTCCGCCAGGGTTTCTGCCATTCATTCATATCTCCGGCAACAGTTGAATCCGTCTCAGTGGGGAAGGATATACATGGAAACATTTCAATAAATATAACCGATCGCTATTCTTCAGTTAATGGTCTTCCAACTGCAGGCAATCAAAGCACAGCCATCAAAAGATTTAGCAACATTTATCGAGAAATTTCCTTTCTTTTATCGCCAATAAAAGGCGCCATCACCTTTTATTGGCGAGCGAATTTCTTTTTATGAGCATTCGCTGCTTCTTGTTTTGTCAAGTTATAGCTTTTGTATTGGGGAAATACTTTGTACAAAGAAACTGCCACGGAAAGGCAAGATGAATTTGGTTCCAGTCTTTGGGGGGTCGGACATGGATACCAATGATAGTATTTTCAGTTTACGATGGTTTCACTTGATATTTTTACTTTTGATTAGGAGTATAAAATGGATTTGGCGCCGAAGATACATTGAATACATATACATATATATTGGAAAACTAAAACTCTAAAATTTTCTCCTGCAAATTTACGAATATGTAGGCACATCGCTATGTCTTGTGAACGACAATATTTATGTTAATCTTTCGTAAAATGGGAAAGTCAATATGTTGAATATTGATCCAATATCATGTCATGTTTTTGACCCACATTCACCAATAGCTTCTTCTTAGTGTACAAATAAACTAACATTGTTTTTACAAATAAGAATGACTTTGTAGTATCTCTCATTGCTTACTGAACTGAGTTTGCATGTTGTGTTTCAGTAAAATAATCTTTAAAAAAAAGTTAAAGGGGGAAAAAGGGCTAAAAAAAATTTTTTAATCAATTTTACGAACAAATTTAAATATTTAATATTAATTTTATACTTTTTACAACTTTTTGAAATATTCGCCAAAATTTAGGCATGTTTTTTTTAAATTGGCACCAATTTTTTTGTTATCATATATATAAAGCTGAAATCTTCAAAATGTGTCCGGATCTCTGTTTGTTTGTTTGTCAGTACAAAATAAGCTCCAAAACTACATAAATGTAGAGCTTTGAAATTCACAGAATAATTAGTTCAAAAAATAAGAATTTTAACGTGATTATTTTCGAGTCTCTCCGATGTTCCATTCGAATGTTATGACATTTTTTAGCGTACGTCAGCAAAGTTTTACAAAGTGGCAACAGTAAAATCAGTTAAAATCAACGGAGAAAAATGAAAATATAATATAAAAAAAATATGGATAAATTAGAATGCCGATATGTACACAAAATACACCATAATCACACAACATAGATTTATGAAATTTACAGAGAACTTTGCTTGAAAAATTTGATTTTTTTGTGATAATTTTTAAGTTTGTACGTTGTTCCATTCGTATGTTAAAACTATTTTAATGTATTCCATTGACTTAACATGTATGAACATATCGTATGCAATTTAAAATAAAATGTTTCGTTATTGACACTATAAAACTGACGTCATAGGTTTGTTTGATTTAATAATTATTGAAAAAAGTATGCACATTCGGCTTTTTGTTACAATACGGGTTCATTCAAACATTAAAACAACCAGAATTTTATCTTAGGGAAATGATTTAGAATTGTTTTAAAATGTTATAATGGTTTTATCTCTTTTGTTTTGTTTGTATACAGGTTAATTATAACTATATTTAATTATCTTAGATCGAACTTTTAGAACAATTCTTCCAAAATTCGAGTAATTTGTGTATGGACGTCCATTTTATTTATTTGGAAAATATTTTATGCAATTTTTTTTTAATGTACGAAGCTTGGTTTCACTGTGAATTTTCAACTCTATATCACTTTTTAACGTTATTAAAGAATAAAATTCCATGGATACCAAATGATAATTGAGAGAATATTTTATTTAATGTGCCAATGAATAATTCATTTTAAAACATTTAATGGCGATCATTAAGAATTAAATGTTTTGGATTATTGTTCTGAATGAATGTTCTGAATGATTGAAAGTACAAGGTGAGATTATAATATGCTGCCCCGTTTGCTAAACTATCGCCAAGTTATAACGGTTTATCCTTTGGGTAAAGTACATCTTGGCTTTAATTTGCTGTGGAAACTTTCTAAATATTTATGACAGGTATTTTTCGATGCGAATGCAACAATAGTATCACAAAATAAAAAGTTTAGGGAAAATGGTTTAACAAAATGAGTAAATACCAAATTTTTTATACATTGATACGGAAATAATTTTTTTTTCTTAAATTTAAAATAGGTGATTATTCTTCTATAATAATAGCATTCATGGAAATTCTTTAAAACATGGGTATTTGGACATAGTAAAAGAAAGTTGTGTAGTATTTTAAAACATACCAATTTTTTTGAGTATTTATGCCAGCAGGCTGTTAATTTTATTCTCACTTTTATTAAGAGTTTGAGGCAGTTTATTCGTAAAAAACGTTAAGGTTTATTCTGGCTGTAATTTGCATTTTTATGTTCTGTATTACTGACGTTAAAAATTCAAACTACTAATTAGATACACAAATTGTTGGTCGAAGATATTGCAAAAGATGTAGCCTAAATGATACGTTGGAACGGGCATTTGGAAATAGTCAAATCAAAATCACAATACTGGGAAAAGGGAAATTAGGAATGTTTTGAAAGTTAAATCATGAGTTTTCATGATTAAATTTCTTAATTTGGTCATCTTAAAAAAATTATTTTGTTACATGTTTTTGCTGCCTTTTTCACTACCATACGGTTTCATAATATTTTAATAACGAGATTGATTCAGAAGTTTCGTTTAAATTCACACTTGAAGTTGTTACTTTAAAACTCCAATTTAATAAAACCTTTCTTGATGAAATTTTAAAAAAAAATGCAAAAATGAAGATCATAGCGCTTTGTTTATTATTTAATTTAATATTTATTTCCTTAGATAAAAAAAAATAATAGTTTTATGTAAATCTTATTCCTATAAAATACCTGTTATAATGCACGTTATCTTTCAATAAATATGACAACAGTTATTAAAATTTCATCGATTAAAGGAAGTACTAAAAATTAAAATATAATTATAGTCATATCCTGAATAAATTGCGGCATCCATGTTAAAAAAATCGGGTATGTACAGACCGCACTGTATTGGGCTTTACTCGATACAAGGTTGAGAGGTGGAGAGGATAAATGGCCTACATGGTTGAAACGTAATGCCTTCCTTTACACGTTGGTATGTCATTTATCTATATAGGCTGATTACACGTTGAATTAATGATAGCGGTACACTCATTTTCACCTAGTAGAACCCCAAAGGGGGGTGGGGGGAATGGGTTAAAAATCAACTCAGAAGTTTTTAACGTTAAAAACTTCTGACTTTCGTCTATACGATAGTATATAATTTATACCCATCAACTTATTCCACTTGGAGTTAAGGATTTTACAAATGTCGTTTTTTATTATGGGATTCCATGCAACTATGTACCGAAACTACCCATACCGAAAGGAAATTCTTATTAATTTCTAAAAGTATTTTTGTGCAGGAATGTTTAATTTTTAAAACTCCATACCTTATGAGAGATAAACTAGAAATAATAGGATTTTTATCGGTGTATGAACAACCAAGTAGGATAGCGATATTTTTACTTTTTTAACTTCAATTTATTAAAAATATTTTAAATTATAAAAAAACAGCTTCATAACAATTTTTTAAGGAGGAATTCTAAACTGGTATGTGCGATTTTTCCTGGGAGGAGAGGAAATGTATATATTTTCTGTCATTTGTCGTTATTTTATTTATCCCCGTGCGAAGAACGGGTACTGTTGCTAGTCTTATATATAAAGCAGAAATCTCCAAAATCTGTCCGGATGTTGGTTTGTTTGTCAGTACTTTATAGGCTCCGTAAATACAAAACGCAGAGATTTGAAATTCACAGAATAATTAGTTCAAAAAATAAGAATTTTAACGCGACTATTTTCAAGTCTCTACGATGTTACATTCGAATGTTATGACATTGTTTAGCGCACGTCATCAAAGTTTCACGAAGTGGCAACAGTAAAATCAGTTAAAATCAACGGAGAAAAGCAAAAATGTAATATAAAAAATATATGAATCAATTGGAATGCCGATATTTACACGAAATACTCCATAACTACAAAGCGTAGCTTTATGAAATTTATAGAATACTTTACTTGAAAAATTAGAAATTTTTTGTGGTAATTTTTAAGTTTGTACGATGTTCCATTCGTATGATATAACTATTTTAATGGATTCCATTGACTTAACATGGATGAAAATATCGTTTGCAATTTAAAATAAAATTGTTCGTTATTGGCAATATAAAAACGACGGCATAGGTTTTGTTTGATTTAATAACTATTGAAAAATGTATATACATTGGGCTTTTTGCTACAATACGGAACCATTCAAAAATTAAAACAACCAGAATTTTATCTTAAAGAAATGGTTTAGAATTGTATTAAAATGTTATAATTGTTTTATTTCTTTTGTTTTATACAGGTTTATTGTAAGTATATTTAATTATCTTAGATCGAACTTTAGAACAATTCATCCAAAATGCGAGTAATCTGTGTATGAACGTCCATTTTATTTATATGAAAAATATTTTTTGCAAGTATTTTTTTTTTAAATGTACGAAGCTTGGTTCATTGTGAATTTTCAACTCTATTAGACTTTTTAATGTTATTAAAGAATAAAATTTCACAGATACCAACTGATAATTTAGAAAATATTTTATTTAATGTGCCAATGAATATTTCCTTTTAAAACATTGAATGGCGATCATTAAATATTAAATGTAAAATTATTGAAAGTACATGATGAGATTATAATATGCTGCACCGTTTGCTAAACTATCGCCAAGTTATAACAGTGTATTCTTTGGATGAAGTGCGCCTTGGCTGTAATTTGCTGTGGAAACTTACTAAATATTTGTATGACAGGTATTTTTCGATGCGAATTCTATAATAACAGTATCACAAAATCAAAATTTTAGGAAAAATTGTTTAACAAAATGAGTAAATACCGAATTTTTAATAAATAGATCCGTAAATAAAAAAATGAACTTAAAATTAAAATAGGTGGTTATTCTTCTGTAATAATATTATTCAAGGGAATTCTTTAAAACATGGGCAGGGCGTAGTAAAAGAAAGTTGTGTAGTATTTCAAAACATACTATTTTTGGTTGAGTATTTATGCTGGGCTGTTAATTTTATTCTTACTTTGATAAAGAATTTGAGGCAGTTTATTTGCAAAAAACGTTTAGGTTTATTCTGGATGCAATTTACATTCTTATGTTCTGCATTATTCAGGACAAAAATGCAAACTATTAATTAGATACACAAGTTGTTGGTCGAAGATATTGCAAAGATGTAGCCTAAACGATACATTGGAACGGGCATTTGGAAATAATCAAATCAAAATTGCAATACTGGGAACAGGGAAATTCGGAATGTTTGAAAGTTAAATCATTTAAGTTCTTTATCAAATTTATTAATTTGGTCAGCTTTAAAAAATTATGTTATCTGTTTCTGCTGCTTTTTTCACTTCCATGCAGCTTCAGAACATTTCAATATCGAAATTGATTCAGAAGTTTAATTAAAATTCACGCTTGAAGTTATTCCTTTAAAACTGCAATTTAATGAAACCCTCCTTGATGAAATTATTTTTAAAAAATATATAAAAATGAAGATCATAGCGCTTAGTTTATTATTTAATTTAATATTTTTTTCCTTAGATAAAAAAAAAATCATAGCTTTATGTAAATAATTATTCATATAAAATGCCTGTTATAATGCACATTATCTTTCAATAATGATGACAACAGTAATTAAAATTTCATCGATTAAAGTAAGCACAGTAAACTAAAATATAATTATAGTCATTTCACAAATAAATTGCGGCAGCCGTGTTAAAAAAAATCGGTTATGTACAGACCGCGCTGTATTGGGCCCCTACTCGGTACAAGGTTGAGAGGGGGAGAGAATAAATGGCCTACAAGGATTGAAACGGCCTTCCTTCCTTTACACGATGGTATGTCATTTATCCATATAGGCTAATTCCACGTTGAATTAATGATAGCGGTACACTTATTTTCACCTGGTACAAACGCAAAAAGGGGAATGGCTTAAAAATCGGCATGTACGAAACGTCTGACTTTCGTCTACACAATAGTATATTATTTATACCCATCAACTTATTCCACTTGGAGTTAAGGATTTTAAAAACGTCGTTTTTTATTATGGTATTTAATGTAACTATGTATACCCATACCGAAAAGAAATTCATATTAATTTCTAAACATATTTTTGTGCAGGAATGTTTAATTTTTAAAATTCCATACCTTATGAGAGATAAACTAGAAATTATTCGATTTTTATCGGTGTTTTAGCAACCAAGTAGTATAGAGATATTTTTACTTTTTTTTAACTTATAATTTATTAAACATAAGAATATTTTAAATTATAAAAAAAAGCTTTATCACTTTTTAAAGAGGAATTCTAAAATGGTATATGCGATTATCCCGGGCAGGAGAGGAAATGTATATATTTTCAGTCATTTGTCATTATTTTATTTATTTCCGTGCGAAGAACGGGTACTTTTGCTAGTCTTATATATAAAGCTGAAATCTCCAAAATCTGTCCGGATGTTTGTCAGTACTTTATAGGCTCCGTAACTACAAAACGCAGAGCTTTGAAATTCACAGAATAGTTAGTTCAAAAAATCAGAATTTTAACGTGACTATTTTCAAGTCTCTACGATGTTCCATTCGAATGTTATGACATTTTTTAGCGTATCTCAGCAAAGTTTCATGAAGTGGCAACGTTAAAATCTGCTAAAATCAACGAAGAAAAGCAAACATGTAATATAAAAAAATATGAATTAATTGGAATGCCGATATTTACACGAAATACTCCATAACTACAAAACGTAGCTTTATGAAATTTACAGAGCACTTTGCGTGAAAAATTAGGCATTTTTTGTGATAATTTTTAAGTTTCAACGATGTTCCATTCGTATATTATAACTATTTTAATGTATTCCATTGACTTAACTAGGATGAAAATATCGTTTGCAATTTAAAATAAAATATTTCGTTATTGACTCTATAAAAATGACGTCATACGTTTTGTTTGATTTAATAATTATTGAAAAACGACCGCACATTGGGCATTTTGCTACAATACGGAACCATTCAAAAATTTAATCAACCAGAATTTTATGTTAGGGATTTTTGTATACAGGTTCATTGTAAATATATTTAATTATCTTAGATCGAACATTTAAAACAATTAATCCAAAATGCGAGTAATTTATGTATGAACGTCCATTTTATTTATTTGAAAAATATTTTATGCAAGTATTTTTTTTTAATTATACGAAGCTTAGTTTCACTGTGAATTTTCAACTCTATATGACTTTTTAATGTTATTAAAGAATAAAATTCCACAGATACCAAATGATAATTGAGAAAATAAATATTTTATTTAATGTGCCAAAGCAAGGATAGTGGAGACTATATATAAAAGGTGTGCTGGTACTCGCTCTTGCTGATGGAGGGCGGGGAAAAGGATTCTTTTGACGTCATAGTGACGCTTTCCTCCGCCTTCAACTGTCTGTGGGCGTGTCTAATGCTCTCGACAGTCGTTTTAAGAGTAATTGTCGCTATTGTCAAGGAGTACTTAATTTAACAAGAATTCTTGTTTTTAACTAATCATGAATTTATTTAAAAGAAAACAGTTAAAATTTGCTTCAAAAAACAATTTGAACCGATTTCCAAAGTCGTTTCGTTATTAAAATATTCAGAAACCATTTGAACCAATGGTTCTTGACGTGCTGCCATCTATTTGTTTTTTTTGTGAACTATTTAAAATTGATAATCGTTAATTTTATTTAGAATTCGCTAAATTTTAAGAGTTTAAATTATATTTTAAGGATTGTATTTAGTATGTAAAAAGTGCAAAAAAGTTGCTTAATAAATTAAGCGTATTAAAATAATATTAGCTGCCACGAGTGCATGTCCATGAATTTTGAAAAAGTAAAATGAGGTTAGGAACCATCAGGTCAATGCATTTGTATTGGACATATTAAATGAGTTACAATTTCAATCAAGTAAAATACGGGGACATAACTAAACAAGGACGGATTAGCAGTGAAGCTACCTGAACACAATTATTTACAGATATTTACATTATTTTGCTAATTAAAAATTAAATCACCAGTCGTTACCCACGGGGATCGAACCTAAGTAGCAATGCTTGAAACATAGAGCCAATGAGAATGATCAAAAACTGATAGTAAGGCGGAGCTAAAATGACGTCAAAAGAATTCTTTCCTTGCCCCTTTCAAAAAGCGAAACACGAGCACACCTTATATATATATATATGGTCTTCACTATCCTTGGTGCCAAAGAATATTTCCTTTTAAAATATTAAATGGCGATCATTAAGAATTAAATGTTCTGAATTATTGTTCTGAATTGAAAGTACATGGTGAGTTTATAATATACTTCACCGGTGGCTAAACTATCGCCAAGTTATAACAGTTTATTCTTTGGATAAAGTGCGTATTGGCTTTAATTTGCTGTGGAAACTTACTAAATATTTATATGACGGGTATTTTTCGACGGGTATTTGCAATAACAATAGAATCACAAAATAAAAATTTTATGAAAAATGGTTTCACAAAATAAGTAAATACGAAATTTTTAATACATTCATACGGAAATAAAAAAAATATTCTTAAAATTAAAATAGGTGGTTATTTTTCTGTAATAATAGCATTCATGGCAAATCTTTAAAACGTGGGCATTTGGACATAGTAAAAGAGGAGAGGGGGAAAGGGGGTTAAAAATCGGCACGTAAAAAACGTCTGACTTTCGTCTACACGATAGTATATTATTTATATCCATCGGCTGATTTCACTTGGAGTTAAGGATTTTACCAATGTCGTTTCTTATAATGGGATTTCATGCAACTATGTACCGAAACTACCCATACCGAAAGGAAATTCCTATTAATTTCTTAAAGTATTTTTGTGCAGGAATGTTTAATTTTTAAAACTCCATACCTTTTGAGAGATAAACTAGAAATTATAGGATTTTTATCGGTGTATTAGCAACCAAGTAGTATACATATATTTTTACTTTTTTAACTTCTAATTTATTAAAAATAAAAATATTTAAAATTATAAAAAAACAGCTTTAACTTTTTTAAGGAGGAATTCTAAAATGGTATATGCGATTATCCCAGGGAGGAGAGGAAATGTATATATGTTCAGTTATTTGTCGTTATTTTATTTACCTCCGTGCGAAGAACGGGTACTTTTGCTAGTTTATATATATAAATGCGAAAAACCCCACTCATTCACTCATCACTAATTCTCCAAATTCCCATATACCTATGGAGAAGAAATTTGGCAAAGTTGTTCGTTATGCTTAAATATGAAAAGTAAGCTAATTTTGTTCCGATCGAACGTATTTAAGGGAGTGTAAAACCCCTTTTTCGACGTTCGTAGCGACATTAGTTTGGGTATCTACAGATCTAAAAGACCTAGAGTGCTAAACTTTGGAGCACAGATTCCTCTTGGGCAGTAGAGATGCACAACGAAAAGATATTTAAAAATTCGAACTCGAACTGCCAATATAACGATTTTTTAAAAACCTTTCCATAGGATTAACATGGAGAACATGTAACAATGCAATATTTCAAGATTGAAATAATGGAAAATTTTAATAGCATGTAAACTATGAGGAGCATTCTGATTGGCTGATGACTAAATATCGCCAAAATGCCGTCAAATAAATAAGAAATGTCGCCAAATAAATAAAAATTCCGCCTTTCTTATAATAGTTATTTTTACACAATTATAAGAATTGTTCATCTTTTAATTTCTGGGATGTTACTAAAGGATAAAGTAAGGATATTAATCAACGGAAGTAACGTATATATATCCATATTATTGTACAGCCACTTTCTTCATAATATCAATCTTTCCAGTCCTTGCGGGAGCTTGCTAATAAAAGTTCGTTACAAATTGGAAGTTTCAATACTTTATTTCGTTCCCCCTGATGGGTGACAAATTAAGAATATTATTTATTTTGCTTATAATTATTGTATTTGTATCTATTTTGTAACTTATTTCCTTTCCGTGCGTAGAACGGGTACAAATATAAAACTATATTAAATACTTACATTTTTTCAACTTCTTCGTAAAACTAAAAATTATTACTTTCCTTTTAGCGCTTTCTTTTTCTAAAAGTTAGTTTTCTATTTTGTTTTAAGATTATTTTATTTTTTAAATTAGAAAGGGGATCACCCCATGCTATTATTCACCCGGACACTGAAATTGTATATATCCGGTTTAATAAATGCATAGTTAACGAAATTATATTGTAAATAGACAATCCATATCCAACAATGAAAATAATTCGAAATCGGAGAAAAATATTTTTAATTAAGTCCGGTTAATCTATATTTCCTGTTAAATAAAAGCCAGATCATCCTTTTTTTTTAGCAAAGTGAGTTTTTCTCTATCCAATAAAAAAGAATAAAGAATTTTCGAAGTCGCACAAAAAAAAATTCAAACGATACGGTTAATTGAGAATTTCAGATAGTTAAATGCTGGATAACCAGATATTTTTTACAAAAGGTTCCCAATCCCCTATTTAACAAAAGGATAGAGGAATGAGGATATCCCGCTAACCAAAAACAAAAATTGTCCACAATTGTTCTTTTATTAGATTGCAATTAGGACCATTATCAGAAAGAAAATATACATGATTAAAACTCTCTAAAATCTTGCAATGTGATTAAATTGATAACTAGTCTACGAAAAATCACTTTCAAGGAAATCTTC
Source organism: Troglohyphantes excavatus (assembly GCA_963932185.1). Taxonomy (NCBI): domain Eukaryota; kingdom Metazoa; phylum Arthropoda; class Arachnida; order Araneae; family Linyphiidae; genus Troglohyphantes; species Troglohyphantes excavatus. Next base: position 37,906,815 of record OZ010668.1, on the reverse strand, counting down.
AGCTAAATTGAGACATTCCTTATTCCTTGTATGCATGTGGCTAACTTTTCTGAGATCTCTAGGTTGTGTTAAGTTTAATTACTCGAAAGCTGCTCTCAAGATTAATCAACGTCTTTAACTTAACATTACTGTTTCAGAGTATCAAAGTTGAGTCCGAAGTTTGACTTCGAGTGTATTTGATACTTTGCATAGATCGAAACCAATGGACCTGCGCCAATTTCAATGGCAGAAAAATAATTAAACACAAAAACAGAAAGTTTCTCAGGGATCAAATATTATAAGCAATACAGATATGTGAAAAATCTTTTATTTCAAGGTACTGTTTTAAAACAAAAAAAAATCCAAATATCTACCAGAAAAAATCGTGTAAAAGAAAAATTATTTTCTTTAGTACATTTTTTAACATTCTTTGGTACGCGCAATATGTTCGCGAATCTGTCGTTTTATACATTACAGGCAATAAATTCTTGTTATTCTGAACTGGAATCTTTGTCTCGGCCCCTGTTAAGGGAAATGGGCTTCCATCAAGCATCATCCAATGAAATACCATCCTGGACATCACGTTTTTTGCATCAACGGAACAAGAACTGAATGGAATTCGATACAAAGCACCCAGCGAAATAAAATGTACACATTTTAGCAGCTCCGTCTTGTAAAAATTGTTATTCATAGAACGGGTCGACAAATATTTCACTACAGTAAATGTTGAACCTCTTATCTATAACGGGCATCAAACAAAATCCATTTACCCTTCAAATAAAACCAAGAGGAAATGTTCTGCGAAGCAGATCAGAATGCTAATGAATGTTATTTCCAGTTCCGAAAACTTATCCTGAATGTCTGAAAGGGATAAGATGGAGGAAAAAAAAGATTTTCTGCGAAAGTTCTCAAAAACAAAGAACAGAGCAGTGAAGCATGGAACTTTTACTTCGTTTTGACTGAAGATTCGTCGCAAAACGACCTGGAATACAATGTTTCGGAGAGAAAAGAATAAAAATTTGACATTAAATATTTGCTTCGCCAGGCGACTGTCTCGAGGTAATTATTTTTAAACCTAATATTCCTAATCTTCGCTGTCCGTGATTTTGCAGAAGGCTTTGGGATTCTTTTTAGATGCTTTTCTTTATGCATATTAACTTAAACCCGCGTTGCAACGTTCTCAATCTAATTTAGATTTGCATTTGAAATATTTAAACACAGAATAAACTAGCTTTTCACTATAAAAGGTAATGCGTTTTCTTCCATTTACATAACATTCTTTCGTATTCCATGTTTTTTAAACTTTCTCTTTTTATTGCATTTTTATTCTAAAAAGTGGAGATTATTATTAAGAATTTTGGAATTTGCAATAAAAGAAAATCCTAACTGTAGTTAGGATTTTCACATTTTCACAACACAAAATTCATACAACACAAATGAATCTTTCAAACAAAAATTAACTAAATAGATTAGTTGAAGTTAACGAAAAAAAAGTTAATTTAGGTGTGGTGCAAGAAACTTTTTAGACACAAAAAAGATCGTTTTTTCCGCCCTTTTCCCAAACTTTTCGGGCATTTTATTACAGACAATCTATAGGGAATGATATATTTGCCATTTGATATTCGTATTTGAAAGGTAAATTCCTTTCGGAATTCGTGGTGCCCATTGTCCCGAATTTAGAAAATTGGCGACAAGTCTAAAATGATGTGATTTTTGGTTGTCGCCAAGTCGAAATGGCGAACATAATGGCTGGTTACTTAAATAACGTCGAACTTAAACGCTGCACAATGGGTATTGACGAAAGTTCGAATTCGACAGGACTGTTTGGTTTGGTTAAATAACGTCGCACTAGAGATGCACAATGGGCTATTTGTGACGGTTCAGAGCCTATCTCACAGGAAAGACCCGGGAACGGTGCCTCGTATTTTGGAACCATGGGTAGATGACGAGGACAACACCTGAACTGACGGCCAACGCAACCTCAATAGGCATCAAGGCATTGGACCGCGATCAGATTTATCGTGCAACAGTCCCGTATACATCAGTATAATTTGTTGGATATTTTCAGACGACTTCCTAGTATTTTAGTAGCGAAGCTGGCAACCTTTTGATCGCCTTCTGATCGCAAGATCACTACATTTTTACATTTCTTTGTCAAATCCATCAGTCGGGCTCGAACTCGCAGTCCCCTGATTACTAGCCGAACCCCTTTATTCACTGGGCAACTAGGGGCTCCCTGTTTGATTAAATAACGTCGTGTTAGAGCTGAACAATGGGCTATTGGCAACGGTTCGGATTCGATAACGCTGGTTAGTTAAATAACGTCACAGTAAAGCTGTACAATGAGCTATTGGCAACGGTTCGAATTCGACAAAGCTGGTTGGTTAAATAACATCGCACTAGCGCTGTACAATGGGCTATAGGCGACGCTTCGGATTCGATAATTATGCAATTATTAAAAATACCACAAAATCAAAAGTCTTAAGCGCTGTATCCCCCTCGTCGGGGAAGGCTAGTCCCTCGTTAAGAAAAATTGTAAAGATTGTTAAAACAAAAATATCATGAAATATTTTATCAAAATTTGCTGTTTTAATAACGTTTATTTACATTACATACAAAATAAATTACATTTTCTGCAGCCTAGCCCCAGACGCAAAATTTACGCGATTATTTTCTTTTGGTCGGGGCAGCAAATTTAATTGTCACTTAAGTACCATAGAAGATGCTCTATCACAATCTTTGCCTTAAATCTATTGCATTCCTTTCCAGATATTGACACCTTACAAACAAAAAGTCCCCCAACAAAAGTCCTCAAGGGGTCAGTAGCCCAGTGGATAAAGGAGGTCGGCTAGTAATCATAGGATTGCGAGTTCGAGCCCGACTGATGGACTTGACAATGAAATGTAAAAATGTAGTGATCTATCTTGCGATCGGAGGATTGCCATCTTCGCTACTAAAATACAAGGAAGTCGTCAAAAAATATCTAACAAATTATATTGTGTGTATACGGAACTGGTGTACGATAAATCTGGGTCCAATGTCCTGACGCCTATTGAGGTTGCGGCGGGTGTCAGCTCAGATGTTGTCCACTATAAGATAATATCAATTTCGTCGGACTGAGAACGTCGGTCCCTTTCATGTGTCTTGACCTCCTGCAGTTATTGACAAAGAGAAAAACATCCCACCCGAACTTTCGGAACCAGTTCAAACATGAGCATACCCAACCGTCCAATAGATTGGCAATTTAGGTAGTAAAAATGTCATCTGTCACTTGTTATATCCGAAAAAAATGGCTCTAGCAAAGAAGGGAAAACAGTTTCTTTCAAGAACACCTTTTTTTTAGTTTCAGCTAGTTTTTTACAGGGTTGTTTTCGAAGGACGTTGCGTATCTGCGTAACCGTAGGACACAGTGAGGAATCGGGATGCGTCACTAGAGTTTACGCTCTCCAAGAAGTAGGTTTTGTTTGGTTTGGTTAATTAACGTCGCATTAGAGCTGCACAATGGACTATTGGCGACGGTTCGGGATCTATCTCGAAAGAAAGACCCGGGAACGATGCCCTGTAGTTTTAAACCATGATCAGGTGGCGAGGACAACACCTGAGCTGGCACCCGACGCAACCTCAATAGGCCTCAGGACATTGGACTCCGATCATGCACCAGTACCGTATACACGCCAGTATAACTTGTTGGATGTTCTGGACAACTTTCGAGTATTTTTGTAGCGAAGCTGCCAACCCTCCGATCGCAAGATCACTTTTCTTTGTCAAGCCCACCGCACGAGCTCGAACAAGCAATCTTCTGATAACCAGGTGAACACCTTTATCCACTGGGCAACTAGAGGCCCTCCAAGAAGTAAGAGATCATGTGATTGTAAATGGAAAGGTCGCTTGAAGTCAGCATTGAGACTAGTGAAGGTTCAATCGTCAAGATTCACTATCAAATTCCAAGCGAAAAGGAAATGGTCGAATAAGGAATTAGATCAATTTTAAGATACATAGTTTGGTTTTTGGTTTGGTTAATTAACGTCGCACTAGAGCTGCACAGTGGGCTATTGGCGACACTTAAGATACATAGAAAGTTCAGAATTGAAAAAAAAAATTATATGTAGTTTTTTCAAAACAAGTACAAATTAAAAATAAATTCAAAAAATTAAAATATTTCTTCAAAAATGTGTGATACTTTCTCTTTCATATGTAGACTTTCAAAATTGTAATACCAATCGGGCAGTCGTAATATTGTTTACAAAAGGTCATGGAAGAAATAAACAATTTGTTAAAAAATTATTTTAAAAATGTTCACCTTCAACAAGAATTTATCTACAACCCTATCCTCTGAAAAGAATTTCATAGCAAATAGCTGATTTTCGTTGGAAGAGGTACGGCCTTTTATAAGTATAAATGTTTAATAACTGTTTTTAATTTATTTATTTTTAAACCACTGAATTAAAATGAATGAAAAATATGCTAAAACGTAGCGTTTAACCTTTAACTCCCATTTTTTAGTCGTAGTAAAAAAAAATTATATTATCCTACGCCAACTTTAATTTGGGCAAAAGCTCGAATTTTAATGCAGAATCTCCGGGGGAAAATCTCTACAGTACAATTTTTATGTAATATACGTGTATAATGCAAATATAGTTTTTATTTTTAACTTTTCTACTTTGAATTCCTTTTTGAATAAATACATGAAATTTGAATAATACATTTAACTGTCACAGGGTATAAATGTTTAATGTTTAACACTGAAAAAAAATAAAGCACATTTCACTTATGTGGCAAAAAATTATAACTTAAAAAAAAATCAAATAAAGTTTCGAAATATTCAGAATTGTTTTATCTGTATTACTTTTAAATTTATGAATTTCTTGGCTCGGCACACAGCAAAAAAAGTCAGCATGAAACATTCATCAAAATTGTCAAATTGAAGGTTTTTTGAAGGTTTTATAAATGATATTGAAACAAAAAACTGCAGGTTTTTTTAAGTTTTTAATTTTTCTGTATAAAACCTTTAAAATACCTGCATTTTCCCTTCATGATTAAAAATTGAAGTTTTTTTACAGGTTTTTTTTATGAAGTTTTTTACAGTTTTTATGAAGGATATTGAAACAAAAACCTTTAATTTTATAGATCTTCAAATAAACTGCAGTTTTCCTGCATAAAACCTTCAATTTCAAAATTTTGATGAAGGTTTTATGCTGACTTTTTGTGCTGGACACCTTCAACAATAATTGATCTATGCGCGGTGGTTCTCGCCGCACATCCCTGAGGGAGTCTCTGGTCGGGGATATTAGCCTGTTATTAGCCCCCGTGTACAGGAAGATTACCCCCCCCCCCCCCCCCTCCTCCTTCCGTCAGGCAATCCTTCGGTCAGTTAATTATAGTGAATACAATTATACAAGTAATTAATATAAAGGTAAATTTCTAGTGCACAGCACGTACCCTTAATCCAGTTGGTGTGCGCGCCGGTGAACCTTTAATGTTCACAGTGAAGTGGCCGAATCGTTCCACCTTGAAGCAGTTGTAAGACTATCAACAATCCCAAACAATAACAGTTTTGGTTCAAACGAACTGCTTCAGAAATGCATCATGCCTCTAACTTCCAAAAATATTTTCTGTTTAGATAGACATCTGCAGGAAACACATCCACATAGTTCAATCAAAAACACAACATCGACACTCAGACACCGTGCATTAAATGTCCAAACAATTTCCAAACACGAATAAAATTCAGTATTTCCAAAATGTAAACTTTACTGTTCATCCATTCGAACCAATAACCCATTGCGCAGTTTTGGTGCGACGTTATTTAGCCAATAAGCCTTGTCGAATCCGAACCGGTGCCGATAGCCAATTGAACAGCTCTAGTGCTACGTTATTTAACCAATCAGCTTTGTCGAATCCGATTGGTTTGGTTAATTAAGGTCGCATTAGAGCTGCACAGCGGGCTATTGGCGACGGTTCGGGGCCTATCTCGAAAGACCCGGGAACGATGCCTCGTATTTTTAAACCATGGTCAGATGACAAGGGGAACAACTGAGCTGGCACCCGACGCAACCTCAATAGGCGACGGGACATTGAACCCCGATCAGATTTATATTGCACCAGACCCATGTACACGCCAGTATAATCTGTTGGACATTCTGGACGACTTTTTAGACATTATGCAGCACTAGTGCGATGTTATGTAACTAGCCGTCCTTGTCGAATCCGAACCGGCGGCAATAGCTCAATGTGCAGCTCTAATGCGACGTTTTTTACTAATACCGGCGTAATATCCCATTGTTGCAGCTATAGCGCAGCATTATGTAACCAATTAGCCTTGTCAAATCCGAACCGGCACCAATAGCCACTTATCACTTCTTTAATATAGCTGGTTGGTTGGTTAATTAACGTCGCACTAGAGGTGCACAGTGGGCTATTGGCGACGGTTCGGAGCCTATCTCGAAGGAAAAACCCGGGAACGATGCCTCGTATTTTTGAACCATGGTCAGATGACGAGGACAACACCTGAGCTGGCACCCAACGCCTTCAATAGACGTCGGGACTTTGGACCGCGATCAGATTTATCGTGCACCAGACCCGTATACACGCCGATAATTTTTGTGGATGTTCTGGACGACATTCTAGTATTTTGGTAGCGAAGTTGGCAACCCTCCGATCGCAATATCACTACTTTTTTACTATTCTTTAGTCTAGTCCTCGCACAGGTTCGAACCGTGAATCATTTGATTCGCAGCCGACGCCTTTATCCACTGGGCTATCCGGCCCCCCTTTAATATAGCAAAAATTTAATTTCTGAACCTACGCTTAGAAGATGCCTCCGTGGCCGAGCGGTTACAGGCATCAGCTGGGAATCCGAGGATTCCTGGTTCGATCCTAGGCTATGGACTTGACAAAGAAAAGTAAAAAAAGTAGTCATTTTGTGATCGGAGGGTTGCCAGCTTCACTACAAAATACTAGAAAATTCGTCCAGAACATCCGCAAAAATTAACAGCGTGTATACGGGACTGGTGCTCGATAAATCTGATCAGGGTCCAAAGTCCCGACGTCTATTGAAGGCGTTGGGTGCCAGTTCAGGTGTTTCCTCGTCATCTGACCATGGTTCTAAAATAACGAGGTGCATGTGTGAATGTGTTCCTGTGTCTTACCTTCGAGATAAACCCCGAACCGTCGCCAATAGCCCACTGTGCAGCTCTAGCCCGACGTTAATTAAAGTAAAGCTCACGTTGGTGTGAGCCCACTGTTTCCGACGGAACAATTTATCTCCTTCTGTTGGCGACCAATCCCTATTTCTATAATTTGCTGAAATGACATCTCACTTTAAAACTCTTCTGACAGTGTTCCAACACAGCCACACTACTGCATAAATTTGTATTAGACCCATTGGCCTAATACAAGTTCCTTGCTGACTTATGTGACAGACAAGCATAAAATGAAAATGTTCAATTCATGATGCAAATAAGATTGTAAGAAAAACATGCCATTTAAAATAGTTAATTGTTTATTTCAATAACCTAATTACATACAGAATAAGAATGTTATTTATTGTAATAAATAATACTGAAATAAAAAACATGCACTCATCGTTTCAGACCAGACACAAATGAAAATATTTTACATTAATCACCATGTGAAAACTTCCATCATGCAAAAAGCCACAACATAACCTTAAATTGTTGAATACAGCTACATCTACATCAGGATTACTTAAATCCATTTATTACTTGAAAAATAGACTAGATATCATTGTTCTGCCTTAAGGGATTCTTTGAGTTTCAGTTAAAAGGGGAGGTTATCATACTCTAATAGAAAGTGTATAAGGAACCGTTCAAAAATCACATGATACACGTTTCTTAAGTGAACATTCAAGACTAAAAGATTCTTCATATAGTACCTTAGGGGCAGTTTGTATCATGCACCTATAAGAGGAAGGGAGTCTGTTCTGCGTGACATGGGAGAGGGCAAGGTAATCAAGACAATACCAATTTTTTCTAGAAATATTGTGTTGTTGTTAATAATATGTTGAAAATATTGTTTGAAATGTCAAAAATTGGTAACGAGTCCATTTAGAAGAACAAAAAAGCGATAAATGGAGGTTTACTCGCACGCACACAGTTCGTGTAACTTCATACTATGGAAACATAAAGGTATATGTTTAATGGAACAAAAACATATGATCTATCCAATTGTATATTTAAAACTGTATACAAGATCTATTCATCTATGGACCGACAATTCGACATGGATTTATTTTTAGTATAGGCCCTCACCACAACTTAATTTAAGTAAAAATTTAACTAAAATGAAGGGGAGAGGGATACTTTTCAACACCAATATTACCTGATTATAAGTATAATACAATCTTGTTTATTTTTATTGCAATAACAGCTTATATATAAAAAATCATTGTGGATAAAAATTTGTATACAAAACAGTGACTTGACATGGAGTGGGTTGGTTGGTTGTATGAGGTTTAATGGCACAAGAGCCAGACATGGAGTGGGAGGTAGGCTAGTGTAGCATAGGGTGAAAGGTTACAAAAGGTCTAAAATTGTGTGATGTAATAAGCAAATGATCACTTAGGCCTTCTTCCCCTCTCATTGAAAATATCACTAGATTTTTTTTTAACGACATTTAAGGCTATGGGTTTAACAGTACATACTCGATTACAAAAACATAACTAGTGTCTATTAAGAGTCATGCCAAAATATGCAATGCAAAACATTTTTTAACAAAATCCAAGTGAAAGACACATCCATAATTGTATTCAAGGTTACATTGAATAAGATATAATACAATATTTGGAAGCAATTGAAATACACTATAATACTTGACTATGAAAATAGTGACTTTCTTAGATTTGTACATAAACTTAGGTAAAAGATCAGACACACATCCCGACATTCAGACTTTTAAGGCGATCCAGATACGACTCGAATATAGCATTCAAAGTTTAGTGATGGCAATATCACTGAATCAAAGTATTTAGGATACAATAAAGAAACAATAAAATGGACCCAATAAATGAAGACATAAGAATCATTCTCAGTGAATAAGTTTATGGAATTAAGATAATGAAGGTTGGGAGAAAATGGAATTTCTTAGTTTAAGGTAAAAAATTAAGAATGAAATCAGAAATTAATAACAATCTTAAGATAAATGGAAAGAGTAAAAATATACAATGTTAATATAAAATCATGGAAGGGTCTTCCATATAACACAACATACTGTTTTCCACCGAGCGAAACGAAGTAAACAATGATACACCACATTAAAAAATCTCAAACATTTTCATAAATTTAAGAAGGAAAAAATATTGACCTATATACATTATTAGATATTATAACTATACCGCACTATAGCTAATATATGTATGAATGGACATTTTATTGCTATTGGGAGAGTTGAGAATACAAAATAGAGCAATAATCACTGAGTTTTTTTTACAGGAAATGACTTAAAAGTATTTAATTTCCCATACATTCGACATGTTGATCTGTTTGTATTGTAATGTGTATTATATTTAGTTTTGGGGTTCAGTAGCAACAAAGTCCATTTGCATTGTAATAAAACCAGTCAAGCTGTATCGATAAATATTAATAACTGAAATAGAAGTGGGAAAAAATTACTTTGATTGTATTCTCACTCTTTCATTTCCAAAAATCTTTTCTTAATTTTTAAACAAAATTATAGAAAAAAAACAAATCCATACATAAAAATATTAAATTGTAAAAAAAAAAACATTTTAAAAGTACAAAGTTTAAAAGCACTTAAATTAAAAAAAAACTTACAGTAAAGATTGATTAAGGCTGCGATAAATTTTAAAAATATTGTTATTTAACATAAATATAAAAATGTTTATTAGCCAAATAAGACAAAATGTAATGATTATGGGATCACTGTACATTTTTTTAAAAATATTATTTAATTTTAAAATTTACAATATGATTAAAAACCATTACAGATAAGACTGTTTCGAAATTTCAACCAATAGAAAAATTTCATCAATAAAAAATTTTACTTTAGATAGTTTAAAAAAGTCTAAAGTTAAAATTCAAAAGAATTATCTTGTTTCAAGGGATAAAATTTAAATGTCCATTTAAATATATTAAAAAGTTACATTAAAAAAAAGAAAAGGAATCGTGCAAGTAATGCATGTATACAAAAAACATCATGGAAATACACTAAAAAAAATCATCGCACATATACAATTTAAACAGCCATATACACATCAACACTTTTACACATTCATTAAAGCACTTCAAGATGAATTTACCATCTTCTGTTTCACTATAATATTATTATAGGAATCAAACATTATTCCACAGGAATATATTACACACACTTTTGCTTTGCAATCTTTCTCAATAGCACTTACAGCGGATACAAAATATAATTGAAAGTTTTATCACAATTACTTAACAAGGCCAGTTTCATTGGATACTTTAAACAAAGCCAGTTAGGAGCATTCATTTCTTGATTACTACTTCAAAAGTGTACATTTGTCTACTTATTAATGAAGACTATTATTGTCTCACATTCTTTTCTAAAAAGACTAAAAATTTTATTATTTTCTTTTTAAATATACTTGTTGGCAGATCATAATTAAAATGGCATGTTTAAATGAAGAAACTAATACAACAATCCAACGTTTACTTAAAATTAAATAATGCTTTATATTAATAAATAATTCGTCACATCTGCCTGCTTTTTATATTAACATAATTAAAAGTAAAACTACAAAACTTTCGATAATGAAAAAAATTATTAGAAATTCTTGTATAAAAGTGCATTTCTAATTTTGCTATATTAATTTTTAGGACGGACACTTATACAAGATACTATTTTTTTTAAGTATTCTATTATAATGACTTTTTGAAGTTAATAAACATAATAAGGCTATTGTTTTTTTCTGGAAACTACAATTCTTTGAGAGAAAATAAAGGCAGTAGTACATACAAGAATAAGATTATGCATGCTATATTATTGTTTCAATGGAATGAAACTTGTACCAAAAACTGCTCATTAAATTTGTTTTATCAAATTGAAATGCGTTTCATGCAAATACAGAATGTTTTAAAAAGTGGCTATGTGCTTTATTTATTTATATTCTAAAGAAAATTGGAAATTGTAAGAATTCCCACAGGGCAATAAACACTAAAATGTAAATAGTTAATTTTAAAACACCAATAATCTAATATATTTTTTTTAAATTGCAGATACACCTAAATTAATATAATGTTCAGAGTGTCCGAGGTGTACTTCCGTTATGAGGATCATCAGTCATAATGAATTTTTAATTAAAAAAAACATATACTTCAATATTTTTTTTATGTCTAATGCACTAATATCTTAATAGTGCTGTTACATGAAAATATCTCTATAAAATAATTAAGATATTTTTTTTAAATGAACGCATGAAAAATCAAATTTTAAAAAAAAATCGGGAAAGTAAAAAGAACTAATTATTTTCGTATTTCCTTTGTCAGATTTACAACAGAAACGATTTTTTTATGTATAACTCCTTAATATAGAATTTCAGAGAAGGAAACCAAGACATACATTTACCTTAGAGATATTCAGAAATATTCTTAGGGCATTGCGAGATCATTTTATACCATTTACTTTATTTAGGGCATTTATGTCATTTACATTGCTTAAGTACTTCAAAATATAAAGAAACAAAGCACATATCCATATTTTATAATGTTGTACTAGAAGATCAATATTAGTAAAGCACAAAAAGTTTAATATAAATAAGAAACTACATATGGATATTTTAATACAAACACTTCATATTTCTTAAATATATTTTACATTTTGTTCTAATGCCATAATTATATAATATATTGAAATCAGTATTAAGTGTTGATGGAACAGCATTCAACCCATCAACTTTTTAACTAGAATCTCTTTGATAAAAAACAGTGACCAACAATGAAAACTAAAAAAAATTTCAGATCAATATTTCAAACAAATGTTAACCACACAAATACAAGTAGTCTTTAAAATAAGTTCATTTGCGACACTAAAATTATATACAAATAAGTATATTAGATAAAATAATATAACATTATTTATCGTTGTTTGAATTGATATTGGATAAAGTACAGTTTCCACTGACTAGAGACAATAGGTTTTTCAAGGCTTCGTGCTTTTCTACCAAATCAGAATTGGATTCCAGGGCCTAAAATAAGATAAAACTTTTAGTGAAATTGTAAAATTCAAACAATGGTCCAGAAACATCCAAATGCATAGATATATAACACATGTCATCTTAATAAAATCTTAAAGAGAATAATCTCTTAAGAAGAATTCGAGCTGGCACTCAAAGCAACTTCGGTAGGTGTCAGGACATTGGACCCCGTTATTGTGCAACATGTATACATGTCAGTATAATTTGTTGGATGTTCTGGACGACTTTTTTGTAGCGAAGCTGGCAACCCTCCGATCGCAAGACCACTACTTTTTTTACTTTTCTTTGCCAAGTCCGTCGAACAGACTCGAACTAGCAATCCTCTAATTACCAGCTGAATGTCTTAAACCACTGGGCAATTGGAGGCCCAAATATTTTGGTGAGAAAAATAAAATTAATTACAAACAACTTGAACTTCAAGATTTTTACTTGTGCTTTCCAGTAAAATATAAAATACAGTTCATTTTTCTTGACAATTTCCTAAACTTTCAAGACATTTTAATTCTCCCTCAAAATTTGGAATGTTCTTGTCATTAGGTTTACATTCCTGTACCAAACTTATTAACAAAAAGTGTTAGTAAACAGCAACTTACTGTAACAACTTTTTCGATTACACCATCCAATACTTGAATTTCTTTTTCAGCTTTCTTTAAATTTTCTTCCAGAGACGAGGTAGTTCTTGTAAATTTTTGGGCTAGTTTCTGCAGTACAACTTCTTTTTGAGATATCACGGCTTTTAATTTGGCAATCTAAAACAAAAGGACATATGAATATTTTACTCGAGCTGTAAGCCTGGCTGAAATTTATTGTTTAGTGGAAATCAAATATCATTTTGAGCTGTAATCTTGATTGATATTTATTATTTAGTGGAAATCAAATATCGTTTGGCTAGTGGAAATCTAATATCATTTATCTAGTGGAATCTAAAAAAGCGTTTTAACATTTCCAAAAATGGTATATTCCAGGGATACTATTCATTAAGGTAAATATTTTATAACTTTTCATGGTTGATTTTTTAGAAAAAGTCATCTAATAGTGAATACTTAATCATAAAATGCGGAAGTTTGTAACTATACCTATATTCGGATACTGTGAATTATTTTATGTTTTTACAGCATTTTATATATTACTATTTTAACTTGCTTTTATATGACAGATGTATTTGAGGAAAGATCTAGAGAATAAATATATTACACTTCTTGAAATGAATGAAAAATATTGAAATCTTGAAAAATATTGAAGAAATTTAGAATATTGAAGAGCCAAAGAAGACAAAAAATGCATCAAATACAAAATTTGTACTTTCTGTAAAAACAATAAAGGAAATATAAAAATATTTTTTCAATTTGTAGCTAATGAATCAAAAGAGCTACAGAGTAACACCGATTTGAATTAGTTATCTTGGATAACCCTGAAATATCATACCAGAATTCAAAACTTTATAAAATATATATAGTTTATAACAAAATAAATAATTTTGAATGCTTCCATTTATTAAAAGGGCAGAAAATAACAAGACCTCACTGCTATATCGAATAAAAAGTTTTTTTTTTTTTAACAGATTGTAACATTATTGTAAATTATGTTTTTTATAATATTATTATGCTACTATTGATAAACTTTTTAATATATTAAAAAAATTATATAACATAGAACATTATAAGTAAATATAAGCATCTTTACCTCTTGCTTTAGATTTAGTTTATCACAAATTGATTGAGCATTCGATAGAAACTCAGAGTTGGGAGTAGCCACAGCAATTTCAATCATCTGTTTCATTTCATTCTTTATTTGGTTAGCCTGTTCGGCATTGACAGCTTCTAAACATTTTATTTCTTCCGTTAGAGATAAATTTTTCTGTACTAGTGCCTAAAAGTAATATATAAAACAGATGAAATATTAAGTTATGTACTTTAAATACATATAACTATGCTTAAAAAAATGAAATGCAAAATTTTGAAACAGCAACTTTAAAACAAACTTATATACACTAGACAAATTCAGTTTTGAGCAACGTTTCAACCTTTCCGTAATTAAGCCCTTTTCATGTGCTTATTTTGTTTCACATTGAAGTAGTACATTATATATGTTATTACATGTTTTGGTCCAAAATGTATTTATCCAAAATGTATTACTGTAAATTTTCCTTTTGCTTTGATTTCAGTTGATATTTATAATGGTAATAAAATTTTAACATTGTAGACAGTAATAATGATATATAAGAATTCTAAAAACTGTCATACTAGCATACAAATGTTCCTTAACACAAAAAAAAATGATTAAAATATTTCTATCATTACACCTTAAGCCAAACTATTATATGTTAACAGAATAAAAGGATTCCGTTTTTTATATGTATTAAAATAAAGACTGATGATAACGTGTTTTCTTTTCTATTTTTACACAAATAATACTATTTTTGAATGCATTTAATTTTGTACTTCAGTAGTAATCTAATGTATTAACAGCAGATTACCACACTAATTTGGTAAATTAATTGCTTTTAACTGTTTAGAGTGTGTGCGACTTACTATCTTTTTTATTAAACTATCTCACAAAAATCCTTATTTACATATTAAACTGTTTAACCATAATGGGATGTATCTGCTGAAGCGATTTATATGCATATTAATAGGTTCATCTGCTTAAAATATAAATATGGTCTTATGCTTATGTTCATTTCTTGGGGATAATAGCAGAAAAATAAGTCATCAATTTGGGATCTTATCTAGATCAACATTTTCTGCTCTCAAAGTTTTTTTTTTAATAACAAAAAAGGACTCAATATTCATTAAAAAGAATTATGGGATTAAAACAAATCTAAGAAACACATCAAGCTCACAGAATTACATTTAAAAAATTGGATTTTATGTACATGATGAACTTAAACTCAATATAATAATTGGGATTTATTAAAAAAATTATAACAAAGTTATGGTTTTTTTTTTTTATATGTGTTTGTAAAAAAATTATATTTTTCAATATTATGGTCCTGTCAATAGTATGTTGAGAAATAATAGGTCCTGTCAAAAGCATGTTGAGAATAAAGTTTAAACGATTTACCACCATTACAAAGTATATTAAACAGGTCAAAAAACATTTTATATATATAAAAGTGTATAAGATTGAAAAATAGATAAGTTATTTAGTAATTTTTAAATATACCTCTTTTTTTTCAGCAAAGTCAGTTTTTAATTTTTCTAGCTGGGCAACAAGGTCTTCAGATTTCCCATTGGCTTTTTCAACTAAATAATTTCTATTATTTAATTCAGTTTGTAATTGATACTGTTTGTTTTTACACGATCGAACTTCCTCTTGGATGGTGCCCCTGATTAAAATAAAAATATGAAAATTAAATCTACAGCTCAACTAGTATATTAATAAAAATACAAATTTTTATAACCATTTTATTGAAAAGTAAAAAAAAAGAATTAATACTTTTTTTAAAGAGTTTTGATCAAGCACAGTGATTAATACAATATATTGTTTTAATTTTTTTTTTTTAATTTTTGTGTCAAAAAACAAACCAAAAAAATCCTCCTTCATCCACGACAGACAATAACTCATATTTTTAAGTAATGTTACAGCATACATTCTTCACCCAGTTATTTCAATTTCAAAACTTAAATATATATTTAACATACCCAATTGCATTAAAAGTCTGTCTATTAGAAAAAATTAAGACCTATTCCAGTGTTCACTCTAGAAATAAAAAGGGGCAGGGCGCTGTCGGCGGTAAAAGGGCACCCCGTTTTTGAACAGGCACTTTAAAAAAAGAAGTGTGATGTGGGCGTGCACACCCGTTGACACATCGGACCTGTGGTTAACAAAAAAAAAGTTCTGATTTATTGGTCGAGAGCTAGAGATGGCATTTGGGCTATTGTTGACGGTTCGGGGTCTATCCTGAAGGAAAAACCCGTACAAAATTGATGTCTCTTTATGAAGATACTATTTAAAATAAAACATATGACATTTATAAAGGAATTTCATCCCTAAAAAACAAATCTGTAAGTTGCCCTAATCAGATCCCATACAAAACTGATGAAAAGGCTACATAAATCCAAATTTTGTAATAAAATGCCTAATCTTGCAACCTTGCCCCAAACCATCTTCACTTTTACTACAAAAAAAAAAAAAAAAAAAAAACTTATCGTTATGCGAGCGGGCACAGGCAACCAACCACAGGCAATTCGTGGAATGCCCCGTGCTCGAAATTACCCCGGAATTATCGCTATTGCACAACACGCGCAGTTAAAAAGGAGTTTGTTTTTCTACTGTCATAATTCACCTGATTCCAATTTACAAAAAAAAAATCGATGCCTTTTCTTAAAGACAGCTAGGGAAGCGAAGCCGCTTGTGCTTGACTGAAAAGTGCAACAAGGGCATAATTTTTCAAAAGAGGGCGACATTTTTGAAAAAGGTGTATGAGGGGAGCTATCAAGATGTAAAAAGGGCGGGCAGGGCGGACTACCCTTCAAAAAACGCTTAGAGTGAACACTGCCTATTCTAATAGAAAGTTGTGACAAATTTATGTATAGTAGAAAGCTGAAAATGAAAGAAATAAAATAATAATGCAAGGAATTTAAGCTAACTACAAGACATTGTGAGGAATTAAAAAAAATTATAATAAAGTTAATAAATGAACAAATTTAAAATAAATACAACAAAAATAAGATTTTTTTTTTAAATTTACAAATTGCCAAAGCCGCTTTTAAAACAATAATGTATAAATGCAAGAGCATTCTGGAATTTTAAATATATTTATAGACATTTTTTATTTCCCCTAGTTAAGTAAAAAACGTGAAAATCAGCAAAGAAGAGAGCAATAAGAAAGAAAAATTTCATCCAATACTAGTAAATTCTAAATATGGATTACTCTACCGTTATAAACAATCCTAAAAAGCAATGACAAAAAAAAATTCTTACTTTTCTTCATTTAATGACTTGAGTTTATCAGAAAACCTTCCTTGAGTCAATTCAATCACTTTTCCTACTTTCTTAATTAAACAATCCAGTTGCCCCAACTGGGCTTCAAGAGACGTCTTCTTTTCATCGTCAAGTGTTGCGCTTTCAACAAGTGGAGCATCCGATTCCAAACTCTGTTGACGCACGGGACGGAATGCTGTCGCCATACCAACCGGCTTGAAGAGGCTATTGGCGACGGGAGAGCCCTCTTTGCTTGGTGAACTTATATGGCTTAAATCGCCGTTTAGACTGCTTAGATTCTCTATTGAGCTTTTCACAGAATCAGAATTCTGCTCTGATGATTTGAGTGGGAGAGGTTTTAAAGATTTAGGGTCGGGGCTCTTGGCCGTTTGTTCGTAAGCACGGACCATCGACTGTACCAAAGAGACGGGACGGTCGCTTTCACTCGAGGCCGAGGAATAGAGTGGGCTGACGGGCTCGCAACTGAAAATGTCAGGTAGGGATTTGTGTGTGTCTAAATACTTGTCATTGGACAGAGAGTTTGCTTGAGATGATTCCATTGAGTGTGGAATCTGAGAGTCAGATTTCAGGAGGCCGTTTTCTTTTGGAGAAGAATCACTTTTTTCGCCTTCGCTGTCTAGGTCTGCCATTACTTCTTCCAGCATCTGGAAAAAGAATTCAAATGTCCCAATTAAGTTTATAAAACAGTTTTTTTTAATTTATAATAGGTATTTATAGTATCAGAAATAATAAAAGAAAGAAAATAAATTACTGAAAAGACCAACCCAATAAAAAAATAACAATTTAATATACTACACTACTAAAATATCATTTAAAACTAGGTACCCAGGTCCAAATGGGCTAAAACCTACTCATCTAATTTAAAATTTGAATGTATTCTTTGTAGAATAACAAAGTTTAATATACTACACTACTAAAATATCATTTAAAATTAGGTACTCCAAATGGGCTAAAACCTATTCATCTAAATTAAAATATGAATGTAAAAATCACAAAATAAAATCTAAATTAGCGGGGAGGAACATTCACACACAAAAAAAAGTCTGTACAAAACACAAGCTCGCAAACAACAAGAACAGAGCCCATGGGACATAAAAAAAAACTAAGCAAAAAAAAATCAAAACAACATAAAAAATGGGTAGTTAATTAAAATAAAAAGTTTTGACTATAAGGAAGGTTTAACCATTTCATGTGTACAACATATGAATAAACATTTATGGTATATTCAATAGTGTGGCAAAAAAAAAAGGAAAAAATGGTAGATTTCAGGAATCTTTATACTGTAATCATTCCAATAAAATATTGATATAGTGAATTAATAATTATGTTAATGAAGTATCAAAGTAACAAGTATTATAAATTTTTTCCAAGTATGAAAATATTCCATACTTTATATCAGTTGAGAGATATTTACAATTCATATAAATTAAGGACTATCTATAACATAACAATGAACAGCTACCATACAAAGTTGCCATAAGATTAATCCTTGGCATTTCCAATTGATTAAATATTTTGTAATTAAAATATATAGATGAAAATAATTTGAAGCAAAAATGTATCTGTACTTGGTAAGTACTAGAAATAAAAACCTGAAATGTTTTTAATTTGTACTTTCATGGAAGGAAAAAATAACTTCAAAGGAAGTAATTGTACTCATCTGACTCAATTTTCCAAAAAGTTAATTTTTTATAACAAAAAAAAATTATTTCAATGGAAGTAACTGTACTTATCCAACTCAATTTTTCAGAAAGTGAATTTTTTATAACAAAAAAAAATTATTTCAATGGAAGTAACTGTACTTATCCAACTCAATTTTCCAGAAAGTGAATTTTTTATAACAAAAAAAAATTATTTCAATGGAAGTAACTGTACTTATCCAACTCAATTTTCCAGAAAGTGAATTTTTTATAACAAAAAAAAATTCTGATGGTTCTTTGCCTTTAAAATGTAATTTTCATTTTTCATAATTTAATGGTTTTCAGGGTGTGCAGCAAACCTGATCATATTACATAAAAGTGAAATAAAAATAACTCTGTAAACAAATAATTTTATTAAAAGTGAACATTTTAAATTTAAATTCCCTCCCTCTTCCCAAAAACTCACAACGCAATTAATAAGCAGAAAATTTAGGAGTCGAGAAATAAAGCAATTTTTAATCCCAGATATTTTCTTGACATTTCAAGATAAAACAGCAAAAAAATGTCCCTTTAATACATGAAAAATGAAGCATTTTATTTCAATATATTACCTCCTTCTGCAAAGATAGTTCACTTGCAGCGAAGTCGGCAGCAGCTGTAAGCATGGAATGTGCCGTCATAGACATCTGGGATAAGTGCATGGACATCATAGTGAGCTCTGCTCCTTGACTGAGTAGCATGTCGCGGCAGCTGCCTTGTGTGCGGTCTAATTCTGCTCGCAAGAGTTGGACCTGCAAACTACACAAGTCACATTCATAAAATTTAATATATCAATAAAAATATATTAACTCGAAATTTATCATGGAAAATCAGATATTTAATAAAAAAAATTCATTCAGTGTTTACAAGACCAAGAGGTGCAACTTAAGAAATAACGATTAAAAACTTAGGAAACAACGATTTTAAGATTCTCAAAAACATTTTTCTCAGTTGAGCAGTATATTGTGACATAGTTTCGTATTTTTACTCCAATCACTTTCAAGTGCATTTTGCTATGATATCCAATGGGAAACTGAAATTCAAATGTCGCTAACCACGAATGAGGTGGACAAAATATTAATACATCTCATTGCATTGTGAACAGGAATATTAAAAAAACAGAACAAATTACTTAAATACTCACAGAATAAAAGAGAAAAATAACAAAAATTTCATATACTTTACTTATATGTACTTTAAAACAAAACAAGCTTTTATAAGTGAACTCAAAGCAAATAAATGGTTTGGTTAATTAACGTTGCACTAGAGCTACACAGTGGGCTATCGATGACAGTTCAGGGTCTATCTCGGCGGAAAGACCCGGGAATGATGCCTCTTATTTTTTAACCATGGTCAGATGACGAGGAGAACACCTGAACTGGCACCTAACGCAATCACAATAGGCATCAGGACATTGGACCCCAATCAGATTTATCGTGCCCAAGTCCTGTACGCCAGTATAATTTGTTGAATGTTCTGGACAACTTTCTAGTATTTTTGTAGCGAAGCTGGTAACCCTCCGATTGCAATATAATGACTTTTTTTACTTTTCTATGTCAAGTTCACCGCACGGGCTCAAACTAGCAATCCTCTGATTACCAGTTGAATGCCTTTATCCAATGGGCATCTGTACGCCCCATAAATAAATGATTATTAATTGATAAAGAATTTCAAATTGACTTATTTGATTACCCTGTGCTTCTATACTCATACTTGTTATGTTTCTATGAAGTCACCAAAAATCTATACATACTTTTTATCTTTAACTTTGGCATACAGCTTCCTGGCACGGTCCATAAGTTCATTCGACTTATTCTGCTCCCTCACCATCTCCGCCTTCGTCAACTGCAACGACTGTTCGGTTTCTTGGAATGTCTCGGCAAGGGTGGTCCTCTCGATCTGCATGAAGTCGATAGTCTCCTTTGCTTCGTTCAGAGCCCTTCGATACTCTCTCAGCTGCTTGCTCAACTCGTCCCGCTGCATTATAGTCTCGTCCAGCATGCGCTGCTGATCCTGTAGTGCATCGTGACACTGCTGGAGTTCTAGGTTAGTGCCAGCCAAGTGATTGTCCAACTCTTGAACCCTACCTGTTGCTTCAAGCAATTCTGTAAAGAGTAGCAAGTTAATGTATTTATTAGTTAATAAAAACATTAATACTAATATGTATAGTTTTATAATTTAAATATACACAAACACCACAACATGTAGTTGAATTAACGTCACACTAGCACTGCACAATAGTCAATGTTGCAGATTGCAGTTAAATGTTTGAGATCTAGCCCGAAAGAAAGACCTGGGTGCACTGACTCATAATTTTGGACCAACCATATTCAATAGGCGATAATTATGTAAGAGCAGGCATCACACTTTTCTAAGTACCACAACCAATGGAAGGAAATTTCGATTATAACAACTATTTCAATGTACAGCAGTCCCCTTTACATAGAAGACATTAGGTGAACATGGAAGACATTAGGATTAGGTGTTACAATAAGGTTCAAACTCAAAAACAATTTAATTATTCAATGGCCCTAAGCTATGCTTACTGAGTTATTGTGAAGTTACAGGTCTACAGATGCCTTCACCAAATGCTTTTATGTTTAAAACCTAATTCCAAAAATTATTTGTATTTCACTACAAAATGTATGTATAGTACAAAAAATATTTGTTGGCCGAAGTTGTAAAGGTCAAGTGCCTAAAAAATAAATTATTACAAAAAAAAATTAAAGAAATGTTCAGTAATATTATGTGCAATCTTTTAAAATAAAGCATTAGTCATAAAAAATAAATAAAAACCTTTAATTACCTTTTTCTTTATCATCTAATTTATCAATTAAATCAACAATTTGCTGGGAAGCTCCATTACATGACTCATCTTCAACTAATTCAGAATTTAGAACCTAAATTAAAAACATTTAAAAATTTGTAGTTAAGCGTTTGTAATGATTGAACTAACTTAATATTTTTAGATATGCAGCATTCTAATTTATAAAATTTTATTATTTAGAATAGGCATATATTTAACTTTTTTTATTTAAAAATCCACTTTACAATCCAAAGAACCTGCTCTTTCAATATATAGGCCCTTAAAGTTATGTTTAACACATGTCAAACTACAATTTAAAAAAAAATTATGAAATTATGAACTCAAGAAATAAAATAACTTCATACTTGTTCCCAATATTTTCTTTGTAATTTTCTATTTTCTTCTTGAAGTTGAAGAACTTCCTTACGATAATTTTGAACCAATACTTCTTGAGCTTGCGTCTGTGATTGCTCGTCGACACGAGGTGTCCCGTCAGATGAATTCTCGGGTATAGATGCCAAGTGAGAATCAGACTGAGACAAATACTGTTGATCACGTCTTAAATTAGACACAGGAACATAAGATGCATTTTCCAGTAATTGCATTCTAAGTCTGGCATGTTCCACCTGAAAGAAAGTAAAAAAAAAGTTAATCATATATTATTAACACTATAGATGTCATAATTTTGTTTTTTTAAAAATAAGACTGTGGTGGAATATAGTCACTGCAGTTTCCCTTTTTAGACTTTCTTGGGTTTTGATAAACAAGGATCAACAAACTCTCTTCAGGGCTTAATGAGAGATCGACATCACCCCCTTCCCCGTAAACAGGTTTTAGATCAGTAAACAACCATACTAAGAACAGAGATTCTTGGACTATAGCACTCGGCTAAGGAACACATGTTCCTTTTTTTACTGCTCACTTTCTTTCTCAATATTACTGAAATGTAATGTAATTTAATACAACATTTTACCTTAAAAAAAAAAGTTTTTTGTTCCTAAATGCTATGGTAATCAGAGCCGTCACACAAATTTTTTTGAGGGGGTTGAGACAAGAAATTTGCCGACTTAATGATTAGAAATTCCCAACTTAACGGCGTCAGGTACGAGTAACAGCACAGGTGTTATCCGGCCAAGGTTAAAAAATACAAGACATTATTCCCGGGTCTTTCCTTTGAGATAGGCCCTGAACCAATGCTTGTACATCTTGTGCAATGTTAATTAACCACACGAAACTTAATGATTTGAAATTCCCAACTCAACAGTACTAAAAATACATAGTTCCAACCTATCGATTTCTATAGGTAATATTAAACAGTTTTCTCGAAAATATTGATTTGTTGCAGGCATGTTCCAATGCAGTGCACATTCTGAGGTATTAAGTTCCATCTTACAAGATGGCCAATTCCTCATCTTCCCTCGCTTTCATTTGCAACAATATTAATTTCCTTGAGGCATAAATTTTCCCAACTCAGGGATTTTTAAAACCCAAAATTCCCAACTTTTGGGAGTTTCCAGATTATTAGGGGGGTTATGCCAGATGGTAATCATTAACTTATTTAGACCATCTGATTATTTATTAATATTCAACATTAATGGATAAATTTTAATTTCAATATGGTATTAAAAAAGAGTAAACACCGATTTTATATTTATAGCAGTGTTCACTCTACTAGAAATAAAAAGGGGCAGGGTGCTATTGGCAGGAAAAGGGCACTGCCAAAAACGTTTGGGATGGGTGAATCCACCCGTTAACACATCCAGATGCCCTTTGCTTGAAATTACTGCATAGTCTGTGACGGTCCCGTTTTCCCCATCGTTGAATCGAGGTTTTACGTGGCCTGGTTGGTTGGTTCCGGCGTAACCGCCGTTGTAGCTAGTGAAGAAGAAGTTCTGATATGGTAATCGCGACAGCCAGCAAAGTGCCCATGCGCGGAGTTACCTTATAAGCGGGATCGTTCGCATCTCTCGTCAGTCTCGGAGTCTCAGCTAGTCTCGTAGTGTCAGTCAGTCTACGTTTAAGTGCGCTCAGTCAGAGCACAGGAAGCTCCTTGGTGCAGCGGTGTGTACATCATGGTTCACCAAGGCTCGGGTGGTGTTCGTGTTCCGGCTCCGATACAGATGATATCTCAGCTGCGAAGGGGGATTGCTCGGTGCTCTGTTCAGCCTGCCAACTCTGGAAGGATCCCAGTGCCCGCACGTCTTGGCCACCCGGCTACGGTGACCCTCAGGTAGTCCCCACTGTGTACATGGTCAATCTGCGTACGTGTTTGTTTGTCTATTTTTATATTTTACAGCCCAATAAATCTTTAATATTAGCTACTTTAGACTTCTGTCTTGATTGTAATAATAAGTAGCGTCTCAAGTGGCGTCCGCGACCTATTTCCGAACCTTTAAAAATAATATTTTTTGTTTTGAGACAACAAGCATTTGCGTTGGTTGACCACGTGGGCATTTACCTTTCTCGGAGTGAGGGGGAGAGTTTTTCTGAACTTGTCTGACGCTTCAGCAAGAACAGTCTCGAAGTCAAGCTGCAGCCACCCGCCATACCTGGGGCAATAGGGCTGAGTCTCTGTCCTGATTCCATGACTGCGGAAGTTTTTAGTATGAATTTATTAGGGGATGAGGGTTTGGTTATGTTTATGTGTTTACCCGTCTTTCTCTTTTTATGTGGCTGGATCAGGAAGAATTTTAGACCTTTGTCAGTACCTATACCAAAGTATTTGGGATTCGATAGGTCAGAGGTAGGATTGGTTGCCGACCGTAAACCTGTTGCCGCTGTTTTTGACAAACCTCGTTTTGAGCGAAAAGTCCCTGCTTTTACAAAATCATGTTTTGAGGACAGTAAAATTTTTATTGGTGGTATCGGAAATCTTGGATATTGGGAAATCAAGAATTACTTTTCTAAATTTGGAAAGGTGTCCCATGTAAAAATTGTGACCGACCCCGTTAGTGGTAAATCTCGAGGCTTCGCATTCGTAACCTTTATTAGTGGCAGTACTGTTGACGCAGTTTTGAAAGGTGGTAATAATCATACGATTGGGAACCGGAATGTTGAAGCGAAAAGAGCTATCATTCGGCGCGACGCACGTAAAATTTTTGTGGGAGGTGTCCGACCAAGTATGCCCAAGGTTGATATCTGTCAGCATTTCGAACAGTTTGGGAAGGTAGAGGATATCGAGCTCCCGATTGACCGATTTACAGGCCAGCGACGGTGGTTTTGCTTCGTAATTTTTCGGGAGGAGGTTACTATGGGAAAAGTTTGCAAGTGTCCCCGACAGTATATCCACGGTCAGAGGTGCGATATTCGGAAGGCCGGTAGATCGTTTTATAGACCCCAACCTGCTTTTGATCAATATCGGCGAATTGCAAATGATCGTCCCAATGCTGACCTACAAAGTAGTGTCGAAACAGGTGTTTCTAGAGGTTTGATCAATACGCAACCTAAATATCCGATCGACCACGTGGATAGTAAGCAGGAGAAATCTCAGAGCCTAGTAATTGCTTCCCCTACATCGAAAACCTCTAATCCCTGGCCTGAAAAATCTTGGTGCGGTTTCGTATCGGCCTGTGATAAGATAGAACAACCGCCAGTGAAAGATTCAGAGTTGGGTTGGAATGATTTGAATGAGATTATTGCTTGTGGTTACGAGTCGAGTGATTCAGAGGGAAATTCTGTTGATGTTCCGGTTTATGATTCGGAGGTTGATGAAATTTGTATAAAAGCTCCAGCGGATTATAGTCGAGTTTGGTCAAACAGTCGTCCTCGTATAAATTTTGAAAGATTGGCAGAGCTACAGCGGAATAGAATAGATGGGTTTCAGAAAGTTTGATTTTGGGATTTTTGTATGGAATAAGGATTTGGTTTGGGGTATAACATATTTTTGTGGGATGGGTATTTCATTTGTCTTACGGTATAAAGTTTTTGAAATTGTATTTTTGGTGATGGCATTTGGGTAGTTTGTTGATTGTATTAAGTTTGACAGGGAATGCGATGTTTTGGTTGTTGACATTATGAATGGGTGATGTGTGTTGTAGATTGATTGTTTTACAGTTATGAGTCTTGTAAGTTTGAAGTTCTTTTCTTGATGGCAGTTAAAATTGTAATATATTAGGGAGTTGGGAGTTTGGAATTCTTTTTGGAAAGTGTTGTTTATAGTTAAATTGTGGTTCAGTAATTGTAGATTAAGTTTTTGCGGTTTGAGTATTTGAAGTGTAGTTATAGATTTAAGGTTGTTGTGATTTGTGAGTGAAAAGTTTTGGTTGGGTCTTTTGTTGTGAATTTTTTAGTGTTTATTTATTGAAATGATTTGTTGATAAATTTGAGTGTGTGGTATTTGTGTGTTGGGTTAGGATTAGTGCAATTTGTTGGATTATTGATAGCTAGTTTAGAAATTCTTTTGTCAGTAGATAGTGGAAAATTTTGTAAAGGTATTTTTTAAATGGAAGTTAGGATGAAAATTTCTTTTTGTGATCATGATATAGTGGTTTAAACTTGTTTGGGGTTGTGAATAGAAAGTTGTTATAAAAGTATTTTGTGACGGGTTTGCTTTGTAGTTAAATTGGTTGTAGGGTAGAATTAGTAGAATTTTTTTTAATATATTTGTGTACGTGTATTGAAATGATGCATTTGATAAAGTTTAGTATTTGAATTTAAATTGTGGGAAAGTGTGCGGTGTGAAGGGGAATTTGGTTGTATGAATTGAAACTACGTTTTTATGGTTTGCTGAGTTGAATTTTTGGGATATTGTGAAGATTAGAGTATTTAGTGTTTATAGGTGTTGGAATTATTTGGTGATAAGTTTGAATTTTGTTATGTAAGAATGAGTTGTTTTACTATAAATTTTGTATGAAAGTGTTTGGATTTACGAGTTCTTGTGGTTAATTTGATCATTAGTTTTGGGCTTCACCGCAGTTGTGGGAGAGGGGGAGGATTCAGTGGCTATATACAGAAGAGACCTACTCCTTGGATCCGTCGACCTGCCAGAGTGTAATCACCAGAACTCTTTGTGATGCTGGATATTTTGACTATACAACAGAGTCTGTAGAACTTTAATATATTGTGATTTTTGATGACTGATATTTATTATTGAAGTATGGTATGCTACTCTTAAAAATTTGATATTTATAGGTTATTTGTTATTGGAGATCTGTCTGGGATGGTTGCATGTACTTGTTTGGTGATGAGTGGACGTAGAGACTGAGGAATTTTTAGGCTTTTACTAATTTATTATTAAAATGTTGGAATTGTGTTTTTACTAATTTAATGTTTTAGTGTTTATGGTTAGAAAGTATTTTTCTGGCGGATTCAGTAATTTTTATAAGTAGAAGATTTAAGCTTTGTGATGGAATATAGTAAAGTTTTAGCATATGAAGTTCGTATGAATCATCAAGTAACTTTTATAAATTTTTGGGAATAAGATTAAAATATTTTGAAAGTTTATGCACTTATGCTAGCCAGGTGTATCTTTGCGGAAGATATGTGTACGATATTCGAGCAAATTGTATTAAGTTTTACTGTTTATTTATTCTATTTTGCTTATGTTAGTTATTGTTAAGTTTACCTTTATTGTGATCGTATGTTTGAATTTTTGGCCTTGTCTTTCGTCTGAAGTACTATGCTGGATCTGTAAAACCTTTTTGATGTATTTTATTATTGCGATTGACCATCCTAAATTGCCCTATATTTCGAAATATTTTTGGTAAGATTTCGACTGGAGAGAGGAGGGGAGATGTGACGGTCCCGTTTTCCCCATCGTTGAATCGAGGTTTTACGTGGCCTGGTTGGTTGGTTCCGGCGTAACCGCCGTTGTAGCTAGTGAAGAAGAAGTTCTGATATGGTAATCGCGACAGCCAGCAAAGTGCCCATGCGCGGAGTTACCTTATAAGCGGGATCGTTCGCATCTCTCGTCAGTCTCGGAGTCTCAGCTAGTCTCGTAGTGTCAGTCAGTCTACGTTTAAGTGCGCTCAGTCAGAGCACAGGAAGCTCCTTGGTGCAGCGGTGTGTACATCATGGTTCACCAAGGCTCGGGTGGTGTTCGTGTTCCGGCTCCGATACAGATGATATCTCAGCTGCGAAGGGGGATTGCTCGGTGCTCTGTTCAGCCTGCCAACTCTGGAAGGATCCCAGTGCCCGCACGTCTTGGCCACCCGGCTACGGTGACCCTCAGGTAGTCCCCACTGTGTACATGGTCAATCTGCGTACGTGTTTGTTTGTCTATTTTTATATTTTACAGCCCAATAAATCTTTAATATTAGCTACTTTAGACTTCTGTCTTGATTGTAATAATAAGTAGCGTCTCAAGTCATCGCGAATGCGCAACTAAAGTAGTTAAAGAGAAGGTTTTTCTTCTGTCTTAATTAATTTAATTCCGATTTATACTTAAAACCTTAAGATCAATGCCTCTTTTCAAAGACGCAGAATTTTGTCAAAAGAAGGCGGTATGTTCCCCAAAAAGGCATGGGGGCGTTATCAAGATTTAAAAAGGGAGAACACAAAGACCTAGTTCCTAGAAATTGTGTTCACCTAGAGTGAACACAATTTATAGGAACTAGTTTATAGGAACTAGTTAGACATCTAATAAAAGCTAAACAGCCCTGTTTAAAGAAAGTACTGGAACAGATATAAAGACAGCTTACTTGAAGTTTTTCATGCTCTTCCGTAAGTCTCCTAAGGTGAGATACTAAGTCTGTAGCACACCAAGAGTTGGTATCTTGAGAATGGCTCTTGTCACTGTGTAAACTAGTGGGCGAATCAGATTGAGTTCGATGAGAGTCCGAGCAATTGTTATTGCCCTTTGCATCAATGTGCTTTGAAGGAGCAAAAGAACCTGAAGGAGCTTTTTTACTGTCCAAATCTGCAGTAGATCTCGATTTCACATTATTTTCAAAATTCTCACTACTTCTGGAACTGCAGAAGGAAGGCTTTGGTTTGATGGCAGGTTTCCTGAAAGCAGTAAAAGGTGGTTTTGTAGGGGCCACAGAAACGGCTTGAGTCCTGGGCACACGGATACTGCCATGGCGGGTCAGCGTGCTGGTCGCAGTCTCGGGTTTCGGTCGAGAAGAGGACAGTCTCAGGCTCTTTGATCGGACGAGGTTACTGCCTTTGGGTTGGATGGGCGGTGCTGGTAAAATGTTGGAAGATGGCTGGTTTCCAGGCATGGTGTTTTAAGTAACAAACCGTTTTTTCAAAAGCTGAAATTTTAAAATAAAAATAAATTAATGTAAAGGAAGTAAAATAATCAGTTATCTCACATTAAATGTATCCAAATATGAACCAAGGTCTAACCCTTCTATTGTAAATCGGATTTGTTGCATTTTGTTTTTCAAGAAATCAATCAAAATGGCAGTTTTGATTAAAAATTTAGGATACAATTCATATTAAAATCAAAAAAATCTGCCATTGAAATTGCCCACAATAATTAAAAGGTATTAAAACATATTTTTCTTCCAAGTTGGCCATGTTTATTTAATTTGTAAAACATTCAAAAGCAAAAAAAAATTAAAATTTTAATTAAATTAATATAGGCATTAATATTATTGATTTTGGACAGTTAGAATACGAAAACAAATTTTGTTGGAACATCACAGAACACTATATATACCCTTTATCAAAGTCTGTAAGCCTGAAAAGAATTTACTACTTAGTGCTAATTGCATTAAAGAGTAAATCTTTTCCATATTAATTTTTTAGATTTTTTTAAACTTGCTGTAACATTTCAATAAACTATTAATTTTGAATCAGTTATAACAGTTCCAAGAAAATTGGTGGGGCATTATTTTCATAAAACTTTATTATGGTGAGGTGACTGATGGTTAATTTTAATAATAATCAGAAGGTTATTTAGTATATTATTTATTTATTCAAGGGAGCTACAGGTTAAGTGCGACATGTTCGCAATCCAATCTCATTCTCTTTCGTCCGTTTCCTCCTAGAGGTAACCCTGTGGTTGCCGAGGAGACTTGGCGAATTATCGCTCAGTCGGCGCACACCACAATGGGTACAATCTGCCAAAGCATTATGTTTATTGCCGATTTTGTTGAAAAGTCTATGTAAGAAGCACTCTAAGCCGTTAGTGATCATAAATAAACAGCTTATTGACATTATAGAGCAAGATATCTAGATATTAAATCTTTATTGCTGCATTGAAATGCAATTTTAAATTCTTTGTTTACTTAATTAAAAATAATAAGCATAACTTAAGAAAATGGTGGCACTCCATTACACTTATTTTCATTACCAACTATGACAATGGTTTACTTAACGGACAGTTCAAACTTGTGCATGAATGCGAACACACAATGCGCATGTGATGTGCTGGGTTGCCAAATTGGACTAAAAACTTATTTGCTCAGGATTAAGATGCCTTTGCAAAGTGCCACTGTATTCTTAAGTTATACTTATAAAACTGTACAATGTACAAAAGAGAACTACATATTCTAAACAATTTCAATTGAAAAACTGAATGAGAAAACACGATTTAAAATATATGCAAAATAAAACATGAGCATCTGGAGTAAAATAAACAAAGCTCGAATAACACATTTAGCTAGGTAGGTACTAAATACAATTGAAATCGACATAAGTGATAGTGTTTACAATACTTTCACAGAGTGTTTCCCTAGACTTTAAGCATTATTTCACAATTTTACAGTTAAGTGCTTTAAAAACTTAATGGAGGACTTTTACATTTAGCCGTTATATTGTTGCCATTCCACATAAAAACCATGTTGCTAAATAATTTCAGGGATTGGTTTTAATATGTCACACCAGAGCTACACAATGGGATAATTACGACGAATTGCAGTGAAAGAAAGTTAGCTGTAGCAGATTTATAAAATAGCTATTAGATTCTATAACTATTCATTAAAAAACTGTGAACAAGGCAATCGTACCCAATGATAATAGGAGACTCGAGCATACATCCCAATTGAGTAGCTGAGTCATTGTTCATTTTTACCAGGTAATGGCACATATTCTGTCAGACCATTCAAAAAGAGCTGGTACCCCATTCAAGCGGTAATTTGGGGCTTTTCATTCCCTCCAAGCAATCGCTTTTACACTGGGCAATGGAGCACTACTATCAAAGAACACTCTTACAAAATATGCTAGGTTAGTTGAATTAACATCGCACTAGAGCTGTTCAGTGCGCTATTGCTGATGGTTCGGGTCTATCTCACAGGAAAGACCCGGAAATGATGCCTCTTATTTTGAACCGTACTAAGATGAGGACAACACTTGAGACAGTACCCAAAACAACCTCCATAGGCGATCGTACTATAGAACACCTGGGAACAATTACAATGCTAGAATAACTTTAAAAATACTGATACAAATGAATTTTATATTTCAGAAACAGTTAGCTTAATTCGTGGGAATAAGATCAGAAAAAAATTATTGTTTAAAAATATTCTAATTTGACAAGCTGGGAAAAAAAGAAAGAATCCCACCAAAAATCTTTTGATTCAATTGTAATATTAGCAAATTTATATTAACAAAAATATTCCAAAACAATTGTTCTGAAATGCAAAATCATCCGTTTCTAATATTGTTACATTTAATACAAAGCTTGAAAGTTAAGCGACTATTTAAACCAATCCAACAACATGCTCTGATATTCCGATCATTTCATATTTGTAAACAATTGCCCCATTTTACCACATTTAGAAGTGAATCAGCTAAAATTAGACGCCAAGTATATCCACCCTACTTATTCTAAATTCCAACCAAAATTTGTAGGTTATACAAATACCTAATTAAAAAAATTCAAGGCAAGTAAATATCTTTTACTTGCTTTTGTTTTTAATTAAAAACAAAACTTAAACATTAGTTTGTTGACTATGGAATATTCAAACACATTTCAATAACAAGTAAATAAACATAATTTAATCATTAAAAGTTAACTAGCATAAACGATGTTGCTAAAAAGCAACAAAAAAAAATGGAAATGAGAAAATTTTACTTTTTTTTAAAGATATTAATTAACATTAAGCGAAAACCATTACAAGAAATTAACCGGAATTTTCTAACATGATACTTTAATATTACCTTTGAAAGTGAATTTACCAGAAAATAGATCGCACTGCTCGAAGACATAAAAACACTGAACTAATCTTATTAGAAGCAAACATCTATCCGATTAGCATTTGTCATTTGGTTCGATTAAACGTGACATAATTACCTAGTTCTCATAGGAAAGTAACATTAAATATACCGCAGAACGCTGCGAGGAAGCTTACAAATTCTTAACGAATATCAAAACTGTTTTACCTCAGAAAATTGAAATAACTCGTAGCAAAATGATCGTCCGGATAACAATACAAGCAGACATTAAAACTACATTTCTAAAGCGGGAAACATAAATATGTAACTCACGTTTCCATATTAACGTGCTCTCGTAAGAAAAAAATCTTAAATTTTGTTGCTCTTATTTTGTTGTTGGTATCCGTTTTCTTGAGATTCTTCTTTCAATCACGGGGCCTCATTGAAATGTTTAGTAGTAACGGGTACAGATATTTAAAATATTTCTTTTTAAATTTTATAAAATGTTTTTTTTAAATTAATTACATATTTATATAATATAATAATTTTTAAAATAAAATTATGAGGAAAGCGCGTACACTTTTCATACTTTTGCATTTTATCAAAACTTGGCATCAATGATTGTTTTGTTTTGATTCTCATAAAAAAAATAAAAAAAGACACCACCGGTACGTTGAGGTCGATTGAAATAGTTTGTTTTTTTAATTATTAATTACAACAAATTATTTATAAAATATTAATAATTTGAAGTATATATTTAACATAGTAAAATTGTTAAAGTATGCACTTATTTTACTATGTCAACAATGTTTTAATGGCTGATTTGCTTTTCACACTAAACCCACTTAGTCTGCACTAAAACTGTTTTGAAATTAACTTTGCTTTACTACAACAAATATTTTATTAAACTAAGACTCTTAGCTTCAGTCTGATGATCCAGTTATTTAAACAAATTTTATTAAATATATCAGTAACATTCTTAATAGGAGTAAATATGTTTAACAAAATTGATAAAAGATAGTGGCTTTTTCACAAGTTTAGAAACAAATTTTTATATAATTATACAGTTATAGTTGTTATTAATGCTAATTGTTGATTAAATTAAAAAGTACAGAACCACACAGGTCCTTGCGCCTGTTGTTTGTCGTCAATATTTGTATTTGTAAATAACTTGAGGATGCAAGATCATATTATTTAAAGTATACTCTTTCATCAACCTATATTTTTAGCAAAATTAAAAATAATTTAAAGTAGTACTTTTTTCTACAGTTTAGGTCTGATTTTAATACAAATTTAACTGATTTGTGGATTGTGAAATAAGTGTAATGTTGTATGAATGAGATTGCACTTAGTAATTTTTTAATGTATTTTTAATACCTAACCACCTGACAGATACAAACATGTATATCCGTTCGAGTATCTCTATTTTTTCCAACAGTACACGTAATATAAAAGTTGACAAAAAATATGTTTTTTAAATAATTTTCAAATTTAAAGAATTAAGAGGACTATTGAAAACATTCTCTACTGATGTAATTAGAGAAAAATATTTTTGTAAAAGAATAAATGTGTTGAAAATATGAATTAAACTTTCCTGCAATGAAAACAAATCTACAGATTCGAAATTTCGCTTATCCGTCAGAGGGTTAATGAATAAATATTCAAAATAGTTTTATATTGTTCTCAAACAAGTTCCATCCACTGAGCTAGAATATAATATAACTATAAGCATTTTAGCGAGGACTCCCATTGAGCAACAATGTATTTTACCATGCTGATGCATACAATTCGAAAAGAAGAGTCAGAAAAAAATTGGTCCTTGGCTATGATGTCACAGGAATGTTTAAAACTGGCTTTTTGATGCCTTTTGTCTTCTCTTTCTTGTAAGTATGGAAAAACTTTAAGTGTGGAACTTTTAATGTATTTTTGAAAGACGGAAATATGTTTTTAAATCTATGCAAAAGGACTATTTTTCTACCTTCGCTCAAAATGGAGTAAAGTGGTCAGTCACGGTTAGTCCTCACTCCAGTGTTTATATATCTATATAGTTATATTATACAGTGGTTCCACGCTCATTATATGCAATGTTACCAGTTACTAAGTATCTTAAATAATTTTTTGTTTAAAATTATTTTTATGAAATTGTAGCTGTAAGTATTTATGTACTGCATGAATAATAACTTGACACATTTCCTTAAAGTGCAATGGTTAATTACTCCCGTTAAAGGTGAAAATTCACAGTCGCCACGTGGCAACTAACTTCTTAAAAGTCGAGATCGAAAATTTTTGCTGCAGTCGCTACCGTGGATTTCAATTTTTTTTTTTTTTAGATGGGAAATTTAACAATTTTGGAAGTTGATGGCATGAATTGAGTTCTTTATGCCTCCTTACTACTCTAGGTTAAAAAATTGTCTAAAATATAAAAATAGGAAAGGGTAACGTAGGTCGGATTCGAGCGAAAAAATTTCGTCGAATTTCCTCATCCAAGTTTGTTGTAAGTTTGCTATACATCGTGTCGCAAACTGCTGAAAAAGACAGACTCTGGCCCTGGTATATCCCTGTCCAGATTTAATTATTATTTTATGCAATTTGATTTGAATAATAGCTTAATTAATAATGATTATTTTGAATGCTAATAGCTTAATTCACACAATCATGAACTTCTTAATGTAGATAGTGTGAATTAATACATTTTACAGATTTGATTTTTTTTTAGTACTGCACGAACTTGGTAATGTCACAACGCAACTTAAGTGGCCATTGCATTTTTCAAGTATAGTGGCCACTGACTTTTCACCTTTAACTCCCGTGCCTGTTTCGGTTTTGTGAGAAATTGGAAATAACACAAAAGAGTCTAAATATGTGTCACATCTGCGAGGTTTGACCATTTATGATACAGTCTGCTTATACTGACATTTTTAAACTGAGATTACCATATGTAGATTTGACAACTTCCCTAGCGAAGATTTTCTTCGGTGATGCAAAATTTTTTCTTTCCTCCGACAGTTGTTTCTTGGAATTTAGGGGTGATATTCTTGCACCCATTTCTGTTTGTCACATGATCGATAGATGGCCAATAGGGACGGGATAAGACGCGCATGTGGGGAAGATGAGGTTAGTGTCGTGCAATCACAGCAACAACAAAAAATCAACATAAACCATCATCAAAATTTAAAGTTTTATGCAAAGGTTTTATGAAAGCTGAAGGTTTTTTTGAAGATCTATTAAATTAAATGTTTTTGTTTCAAATTCCTCCATAAAACCTGCAAATGAACTTCAATTTTAAAGCATTAAAATTATTGAATGAAAAAAAATGCAGTTTTTGTTTTAAATTCCTTTATAAAATCTCCAAAAAACCTTCAATTTCACAATTTTGATGAAGGTTTTATGATGACTATTTTTACTGGGATGCCAAATCAAAATTCACTACCAGTCTTCCAAATTTGTATTTTATAATTAAAAACTCTCATACCCTCTCTTAGTTATGAGTTAACCGCCACAATCGGGAAGAAAATTTTTAGTTCTACAACTCTTCTCTAATTTCATAAAATGAGCATTACCAATAATTCAAAAATGAAAGAAAATCTTAAACCCACTCTAAGAATATCAAATATTAAAACATGAATGTATGAATAGACACTGGAAGAATTTTGCATAGGTAATGTCTTTTTACATACTATTTTAAAAGAAATTTGTCATATGTGCCTGAAATTAATGATTAAATATTATGAAACTTGTTAAATGTATGCTAAAATCCTTTGTATAGTAATCCATTGTGATTTTAAAATAAAATGTTTTTTTATGTTTCAGCATCTAAGAATCAAAAGAATATTAGTCTGTATACTGCATCCAGATAGTCTTCAAGTTACAAATTTTAAATTATTTCTAAATTGAAAGGCAAGTTACATTTAATTAGATTTTTTTAAATATAAATATTGACGGTCAACAACAGGCTCACGGCCCAACAAGTTTGGTCCATCTAGTACTTCTTAACTATCCCCCAATGCATATCTAACTTCTTCTTAAAATCTGTTACTCCTTTGCAATTAACAAGTTGTTCGATTTGTCTATTACCCTATTATAGAAATAGTGTTTTCTCCCTTAACGACTTAAATGGGATTTGTTTAACTTAAACCCATGACCTCTCATTCTATCACTCATATTAAAATATAAACCCTCCACATCCCCTTGTTTGATAAATTTGAACAGTTGAATCAAATCACCCCAAACCCTTCTCTCTTCCAGAGTATACATACTCAAACTTCTTAATCTATCTTCATAATTCATGCCTGAAAACCCTTGAACCATTTTAATAGCCCTGTGCTGAATTTTCTCTAACAATTCAATGTCTTTTTCAAGATATGGTGACCAAAACTGTACAGCATACTCAAGATGTGGCCTTACCAAACCTCTGTACAATGGCAAGATAATATTCTAGATTTTGATGAAACACTTTTTCTGATGTACCCCAACATTCTATTAGCTTTTTTGCTAGCCACTGTACATTGATGATTCATTTTAAAATCCTCATTTACTAATACGCCCAGATCACTTACTATCTCGCTATTTTTTATTTTTGCCCCCTGTAAAACATATGCAGCCATTCTATTTTTGATACCCATGTGCAAAAGGAATTATTATACTTTTGATATTTTTAATTATTAAATTTTAGAAGTATGTATAAATAACATGTTTTTAATTTATATTACTAGGGGGCTCTGCCCCCTGCTCCGCTGACGCTCCGCCAACTCCCGGAGGATTGCTACGCAATCCTCTTTAGTTTGCTTCGCAAACCAATACCGGCTTCATACACTGTAGACAATGGCAATGTGTCCTAACAACAATACTTTTTTTAGTTATATAAATTATTACTGGCAGTGTTTTCACACAAATTTATTTTTCGTATGTTGAGACAAGAAATTTCCCAACTTAACGATCCGAAATTCCGAACTTAAACGATTCAAAATTCCGAACTTAAACGATTCAAAATTCCCAACTTAAGGACATCGGGTACCAGCTGAAGTGTTGTCCTCATTATCTGACCACTGTTAAAAATATGAGGCATCGTTCCCGGGTGTTTTCTTCGAGAAAGGCCTTGAACCAAAGCGTCCTTGATGTAGTAAGTAAATACGTACCAATAACAAATCAAGGGCGCTTTGCTCGAACCAACGCCAGTAGTTCAATGTGCAGCTCTAGTGCGACGTTAATTAACCAGACCACACTTACCGATTCGAAATTCACAACGCAACAGTGCTAAAAAAATTCCCAGTTCCAACTTATAAGACATTTTCAGCTTTTTTATAGGTAATATTAAACAGTTCTTTCGAAAGTATTGATTTGTCGCACGCACGTTCCAATGCAGTGGTCCGTTTTGAGGTCTAATTTAAGTTTCATCTTAATACAAGTTGGGCAATTTCTAGTCTTCCGTCGCTTTCATTTGCTAATAATATTAATTTGCCTGAGGCATAAATTTTCCCAACTCAGGGATTTTTAAAACTCGAAATTCCCTACTTTTAAGGTTTCAAGTTTACAGAAAGGAGGGGTGGGGGCATGCTTCCCCCCCCCCCCCCCCCCCCCCCCCGCCGTTGTGGTGGACCTGATAACTGGAAAAACTCAACTGTAGAACTGCTTCAACGCAATTGTGCTCATTGAAAAGCGAAACATGTGTAAACAAACAACAGCATACACGCGCCAAGCATAAATAGGCCTAATCGCCAACTTATATTTATATAAAGTAAGATAATTGGGAATTGGCACTAATAATAATTCGCCGTTGGCAGCCAAATACATGTTGGCATTTTGCCAATGTTGGCATTTCGTTCCGAAGTATCTTTTAATAATATTTATAGTACTTCACATAAATAGTTACATCTAATTTATTTTTTAAGATAGAATTTCAGTATTGATACCATTAAAGAAAGAAAGATTTTACAAACATAACTATATTTTTTTAACGGGAAAAAAGTATACTTTTGAACTACTTAGAGCAGTTTTAATTTATCACTTAAAATTTTACGCGTAAAATTAACGATTATTTCAGACATTTCGTCAATTATTTAAAAATTTATAACTACAAAACTAAATCGAATTTTCACAAACGCTCTGGATCATTTGTAGTCAATAGTTTAATCTGTATCCCTAATTTTTTATTTATTTTTTTGTTGAAAATTGGAAGACAAGTATCTAAAAATGTATGAATTGTGTTCGAAATTCTCTAAAATTATGACTTTAACATAAAATAACGTCTAATATACTAATCGTATTAAAAAACAAATATATTCACCTTATTTCCCAAACATTTCTTAATAAACTGGCTTAATTTCATAATTTTAGGACATTTACCTTTTGAGATGCAAGCGGAACAATGAGACAAAAAGTCGCAAATTAAAATTTGCTCGAAATATCCGACATTTTTATCCTTCTTCGCTATTTTTTATACCTATCTTAAGTGACCATATTTAATAAAATTGTAA
Organism: Troglohyphantes excavatus; assembly: GCA_963932185.1. Taxonomy (NCBI): domain Eukaryota; kingdom Metazoa; phylum Arthropoda; class Arachnida; order Araneae; family Linyphiidae; genus Troglohyphantes; species Troglohyphantes excavatus. The sequence continues at coordinate 37,868,694 of OZ010668.1, read as the reverse complement.
AGATAGAAATATAATTTTTATAACATCGAAAAGAGGAAGTTTTAACGAACATTAATATATTTTTTTGAATAAGAAAATATGTCATTTTAAATGACTTATAGCAATTTAGAAATCACGTTTCAAAAATGAGGGTGAAAAAACTTCAAAAAGTGGAGCGTGTTTAAATGTTTAAAAAATTTATAAATCTAAAACTAATTCGAATTTAAAAAAATGCTTACTTGGATTTCCATTTCAAACCTATTTGTACACTCCCTAAAAAAATTGGATCTCTCTTCTTAATAGTGTTTCAGAAACTCGACGGACAAAATTACTTGTAAGCGAAATTTTATCAACGACGACTTTAATATTAAATAACTTATAAACTAATAACAGTATTGAAACAAAAATATATTCATCTTATTTATCAAACATTTCTTAACAAATTCACTTAATTTCGTAATTTTAGGACTTTTACATTTTCAGATACGATCTGAATAACATTGAAAGAACTGAAAATTCCCCCTAGAGCTTACTTTTTCCCCCTAGGGCTTACTTTTTTTTAAAATAGAGAGATTTTAAAAAGGAATTTAAAATTACACATAAAAAATCTAAATTGTGCAAAACATTTGTATATCTTTATTAAAATATTAACTCTTGCTTTCTGTAATCTTAAAAAAAATCATATCTATTTTAACCTCAATACAATATTTTGTTATAATTGCACTAATCATCTATACTTGAGGTGTAGTTTCAAAATCGGTTCATTTTCATAAATTTTAGAAGAGACACCAAAAATTTTCAAAGCCACTTATTGTGGTATAATAAACTCCTGACTTTTAATGCATTTTTAAACTGGATTCAAACACTTTTGGTTACTTCCTCATTCCTAAGTGATGTAGTGCATTGAGAACTTGTAAAAAAAAATTAAAAATTTGGATTTTAGCCAGTTTTGAAACTAATTGCCTCATTTAAAGCCTCCTAAATAATTAAAATTATATAACTGTTAATGGTGTATTTATGCAATGGAGATTGTTAACTATGTTACCACATCGTGCAAGATCATTAATGTTAGAAATGTGTTTGCTGAAATTGAAAAACTACGAATGAAAAAGATTAATTGCTTCGGTGTCATTGAATTTCGAAATACTAGTATAAGAAGTATTTTTTAAACTGATATTGAAGTACTAGTAAATATTATTTGTATATTTTTACCCTTTAACCCTTTGAGTACTGAATTATTTGAAGATTTTTATGCCCATGGGACGGATTTAATGGCGGGGGTGCCGCAAACATCAACGCTTGCTTCTTAAATTCAGATGACGAGTCAGACTCGTCCACCGTAACTTTGCCCAAGTAAGCAGATGATGAGTCTCACTCGTCAAATGTACCCAAAGGGTTAAGGATAAGAACAAGTAACTCAAAAATTATTACTACAAGTCACATTACCAAACAGAATCATGAAATGTTATATCTGATAACTAATCTTAAAGTTTCCAGCTGTCAAGGTTCATTAGGTTGGCCTTTTCAATTTGCCCACCGTCTATAGGCATGCTTGTTTGATTTTTTTTCTTCTGTTAATTATACCTGTGTATATATTTTCTAGGCTTCCAATCAAAATGGGAATAGTACATGCGAAATCACCTCAAATGAGGAATGTCGGAATGCAAGAAGAGTGGAAACCAATGGACCAAGTTACTGCTCGAGTTGACAAAGTTCATTTTGATGGTGTTACAAGAACTAAAGAAGACATTTTGTTAAATGTTGTATCAGATCTCCTGAAAGCCCACACAGTTCAAGATGTTGTCCTTAAAGCCCATGGAGTTAGGCAACAACTAGAACTACTTCAAGCTTTTAAAAGCATTGATATCGTTTTAGATACTAGCACTGGCCCAGATGCATCCCCTAATGGACTTGAAGTCACATTCAATGTCAGAGAAAGACCAAAAGTTGATGGTCATATTAATGTACTAGCAGGCAACAACGATGGCAGTCTTTTACTTAGCTTACAAGCACCCAATATGTTTGGTAGGGGGGAATCGTTGGCAGCCGATTATCAATATGGAAAGAAAACTGTGGGATTTAATGTCACCAATTCAAAACCCTTCTTAAATTGGGCTAAACCCAGATTCAACCAGTTTGTTTTTGGGTCGACTTCAGAGAACCCGTTCAGTGGATTCCAAGAGAAGCTAAATGGTCTTGGTTTAGAATTTCTTTTTGAATCCTCACCCCAGGTGCAGCATAGTTTGCGCTGGGAAGCGGTGTGGCGAAATATAAGGTGTCTCTCCCCCACCACCCCCTTCGAGGTACGCGAAGAAGCTGGGCATAGTGTGAAGTCTTCTATCAAGCACGTTCTGTGCATGGATCAACGAGATGATCCTTGCTTGCCTTCCATGGGTAGTTACTTCAAACTGTATCAGGAATACGCTGGGTTGGGTGGAAATGTCGGATTTCTGAAACATGAAATCCAGTATCAAATTAACAAATGCATTCTTGGTGACTTGGTGCTTCAGGCAACGTTCATGGGTGGACTAGTTCGTACTATTGGGGAGGATAGTAGCGTGAGGATAAACGATAGGTTTTTCCTTGGTGGGCCCCTGTCCCTTCGCGGCTTCCGCATGAATGGAGTTGGTCCTCATGCCCAGGACTGTTCACTCGGTGCCGAGGCATACTGGGCTGGTGGTCTTCATGCTTATGCACCATTGCCCTTTCGACCTTTTCGGGAAACCCTGGATAAAATATGCAGGACTCATGTGTTTTTGAATACGGGAAATATTGGTAATTTTGCATTTACTGATGATTACCATCATAACACAATGGTACTTCTATCGCGATTGAGGTGGTCCTGTGGATTCGGCTTAGTATTTGCCCTTTCTGGTATTGCTCGGTTTGAATTAAATTACTGCATACCTTTATCCAGTGAACCGGGTGACAAAGCTAAGGAAGGGTTGCAATTTGGATTAGGAATAAATTTTCTTTAAAGCAGAATAAATTATAATTAGGGATTTTAAACAATGTTATATTGAAATCAAGAATTGTCAATGTATCTTGCTTTTCTTGGAATGTTTTTTCCTTTGTTAATTTAGATATATAAAAAAAATTGTAGCAGTTGGATTATTTGTATTAAAAATCATATTGTCATAGAATTGTTTGTATTTTTTATAGTACATTTATTAGTTTTTGTTGTCTAGTTGAAATTTACTAATTTTACACAAAAAATCCCCCTAATTAGATATAAATATTTGGTATTACAATGTTCTGTTTATTTAAAATAATTAAAAGTATTTTGTACTTTTTATTTTACTATTTATATTTACCTTCAAATAATATTAAAGACTAGTCTAGTTAAAATATAATAAAATGAAGTCAACGAATCGCAAAACAAAATTGATAAAAACTTGCTAACATTATTGGTTATCTGCATATCCTTTTTGATCAAGTTGATGGTATCTTTTTTTTCTGCTAATTTTTTAAATATTCATCTTATTTGCTAGTGTCTGTATGTATGAATAACATTTCTTGGGTACATGTGTTTGATTTTTGACAAAAAAAAACCAAGTTGCATAACTCTGCTGTAACCGTAATCCAAATCTATTAACTTCCTTTTCCTCTATCCTATAGCATCGGTGTAATTGGAAGAGTGACAAGCTCATAATTGAAGAGTTTCGAGCTTAGTCCTCGTTATCAGGCACGTAGGTAAGGGGGTGGTTTATGGGGTTCAAACCCCTCCCATTGAAAGTCAAGAAGGAAAAAAATCCGATTTCTGTAAACATATTTTAAAAATCTAGAAATTTTTCAATTTCTAGTATAATACTTCTTGTTGAGTTTCATGAGTGAAAACCTGGTATTTTCCGGGGATCCTATCCCGGAAAATAATTTTCAAAAACATGTTTTGAGGTTATTTTTTATCTCAAACTAAGCGTAGCATGACGTCATCGTATTTCATTATATAGCATTTGAATTTTAAAACGGGATCCATATATTATTTTAAACAAGGAATCTCAAAATTTAAATTTGTTCTCTAAATTTATTTCATAATTAGGGAGTGATAATAATTTTAAAAATAGTTAATGACTGATATTGGTAACGATTTCATGAAAAACAAATGTAGCTGTTTCGATACTTATACCCAGCAAAAAAAGTCAGTATGGAACCTTCATCAAAATTGTCAAATTGAAAGTTTTTTAAAGGATATTGAAACAAAAAAACAGCAGTTTTTTTGTAGTTTTTAGTTTTCTTGCATAAAACCTTTAAAACAGTGGCGTAGCCAGCATTGGGTTACTTTGGGTTAGAACCCCCCCCATAGCCAGTTGAATTTTTTTTTTTTAAAAATAACAAATGCAAAAAAAAAACGAAGATTTTTTTTTTCTTCTGATTTCTATAGAGAAAACACATGTCGCATTTCCTGGTCTACCCCACATGTATCTCCTGCTCCTTTCCCTTCTGTCCCCTGAATGATTTTAAGGAGAACAGTGGTACAAACAACCTTGAAGACAGAAAATTCGACTTTTTGTAGTGGGGGGGGGGGGGGGGGAGAGGAGGGACGATGTGGTAGTAAGTCTGTATGATTGTCTTGCTTGTTTGTACATGTAAAAGGATACTTTTCTTAACACTTGAAATGGCGCGGCAGTTGAGCCGGAATTCACAGTGCATCAATCCAGAAATTGCTTGCTTTGAAGTAAGGTATTTTCCCTGACCCATTCATCCCCTACGTGCAGGCACGTCGTGCCGTGGAGGTTTGGGGGGGAGTCCGACCCCCCCCCCCCCCCCCCAATAATTTGGAAACCCTAAAATTTGGGAATTTCAAGGTTTAAAAATACCCGAGTTGGGAAAATTTATGTCTGAAGAAAATTAATATTTTTAACAAATGAAAGCAAAAACACCAGGGATATTAAGGGAAAACTAGAAATTGTCCAACTTGTAAAATTAAACTTAAATTCGTGTGTTTGGTTTCAGAGTTCACTGCACACTTTCGACCGATATGACGCTAAGGCTCCAAGTGGAGTTGACTAATGTAGTCTGTAGCCGAGACAACGCCAGTAGCGGAACTGTTTTATAAATTTCATTGTATTTTTTATTGCGTCAAGCGAAAAAAAAATTTAACCGTGGCATCGTTTCCTTAAAAAAAAAAGTCTCACATTTTAAATATATAATAAATTGTTTAAATTAAGGAGCAATGTTTTCAGATTTCCAGCAGGCGACTAAAAAATGGTCGCATCTGCTCATTCTGTTGTTCGTTATTGTCAAAGTTATATTATATGTTTTAACGTTCAGATTATCATTTAAAGAATTTTAAAATATATGGCGTTGCACTTTACGCAAACGTCACACAGTATTCTTTTTATTAAAATAACTTCTCTTTTAATTGTGTTAGGTGCGATTATCTAAATCAAAATCCTCTCCTTTTTATTCGAAAATCACCTTTGTTTCATATAACCCTATTGGTTTTGCCTTCCACAATGTAAAATTTCTTTCAGCTAATATTCGAAGCGCCATGGCGCTTCGAATATATGGGACTGGCGCGTCAGTCCCATATAAATTTATAGTCTCGTGTCTAGGATTTTTTTTTGTTATTTTGTTTTGTTTTGTGATTAACCAATCACAAAATTGTGTAATGTTGACGCTGTGCGTTTCCTGTGTGTTTTTCTATAAATATTTTTTTTTTAGTTTTTACCAGTTTCAAATAGAAACTTCCAGAACTTTCGATGGGTTCTTTTATTTAAATCACCCCTCGGTTAAAAAAAATTCTCGAACTTCGATACGATTGCTACGAAAAATCTTATGCGCGGAGGACGCATCTTTCAGTACCTATTTTCTTTACCTAATTTTATGTGATATGTGTTTCGTTTTAACATTAACTTTGGAGGATTCTCTCTTTGAATACTTCTAAGTTTATTGAATTTATTTATAATTAAATTCCTGTTTTCCTGCATTGATTAATTTAGAATTAAAATGGTTATTAATTAAAAAATATATATAATTTAATTACTACTTTACTTGATAAATATGGTCATATTGCTATGCAGATACTTTTTTATTTTTGAATATTATTTTATGTTTTATGTTAAGATTAGCATTGGCTGTTGGGTTGACACAACTGCCGAGTCCCTTTCACTCCCACTATTTACAGATCATGTTACATTTTCAGAACATGGCTGTATTTGTTATCCCTCCCCCCCCCACCCCCCCCCTTATGACTTCCACAATAAAATTAACCTATAAAAAGTTAATAAGTTAGAACTTGGAATTTTTAGCACTGTTGTGTTCAAAATTTTCAATCGTTAAGTTTGGTTAATTAACATCGCACTTAGAACGGACACTGCACTGGAACATGCGTGCAACAAATGTTGCGTGCCACAACGTTGGTTCGGGTCTATCTCGAAGAAAAGACCTGGGAATAATGCCTCGTATTTTTTAATCATGGTCAGATAACGAGAATAATACCCGAGCTGGTATCCGTACCCGACGCCGTTAATTTGGGAATTTCGAATCGTTAAGTTGGGAAATTTCTTGTCTCAACGCCCCCCCCCCCCCCCCAAAAAAATAATGTGTGACGGCACTGCCTACGTGTTTTAAGCTTTTAATTTACTTATTAATTATAATTTATAAATAATATGTAATCAATTAAAATTATTAATTATAATTTTAATTTAAAACTACTGCTTAAATTAAAAAATATCATAATTTAAATTTACTAATTTAAAATTTCTACTTAAAAATTATTAGGATTAATTAAAATTACTAGTTTAATATTTTCAATTAAAATTGCTAATTTAAAATGATTAATTAAAAATTATTAATTAAAATTGCTAATTTAAAATTATTAATTAAAAATTATTAATTAAAATTGCTAATTTAAAATGATTAATTAAAATTATGAATTAACTTTTATTCAAATTATTAACTAAATTTTATTCAAATAATTAATTAAATTTAATTAAAATTATTAGTTAAAAAAATTTTAAATCAGTTATTAATAAAAAATATATATTTGGTTTTGGTCGGACCAAAAATAATTTATGGACCCCCCCCCCCCCCCCCCCCCTTCGGACAATCCTGGCTACGCCACTGCTTTAAAATAACTGCATTTTCCCTTAATGATTAAAAATTGAAGGTTTTTTCGCAGTTTTTATGAAGGACATTGAAACAAAAACCTTTAATTTTATAGATCTTCAAAAAAACTGCAGTTTTCCTGCATAAAACCTTCAATTTCAAAATTTTAATGAAGGTTTTATACTGACTTTTTTTGCTGGGTATGCCAATGTATTCCTGTTTACTTGAATAAAAATTAATAAGTTTAAAAAATGAGGGGGGGGGGATAAGTTACTCAATCACTGAACCACCCCCATGAAAATTCTATACCTACGTGTCTGCTCGTTATACAGTCCTGGACAAAATGATAGTCAGTCGAAATTAGGAAAAACTTTTAGGGAAAATTAATGCAATTTTTTACTATATTAGGTAGCACCTAAAGCTAACACCTATATTGTTTAATTGGTTTGAAATTAAGAAGTATTATAATTTAGATATCTATTAAGGTTGGTATGATTCCATTAAGGTTGCGCTTCTTAATGGAATCATTAAAAAACAAGTGCGTTTTATTAAGGTTTAGAGTGTAAGGTTAATGTGTTATAGAAACAATAAATATTTATTTTGTTGTGAAATAACCTCAAAAACTAAGCTCTAGAAGGGGTGTCGGGTTTTAAGTACAATCGTCTACCTTTTATCCTGATAACCTTGTGTCTGGTTATTGAGCATCAAGTTTTTCAGCCTTCTAAACCTAATACATTAAAAAAAATTCAGTATTTTGATAAATTATGGAAGCTAATTTATAATAATTTTAAACTAAATATTTAGCCTAAATATAAACCTAAACTGTTTATTTGGTGGTCTTACTATAAACATTTTGTTGAAATTAATTTCCATAATTTCCTTAAACTGAACATTTTAAAATTATGCCGGGTTTAGAAAGCCTTAAAACATGCTCCATAAGCTGACAAAGGGTGACATGAGGATAAGAGGCAAAAGAAGGAGATTGTAAACCTTACGAGCCCCAGTTGCTCAGTGGATAAGGCGTTCAACTACTATACAGAGGATTGGTGGTTCGAATCCGTGCGATGGGCTTGACAAAGAAAAGTAAAAAAGTAGTGATATTGCGATCGGAGGGTTGCCAGCGTATTCGCTACAAAAATACTAGAAAGTCGTCCAGAACATCCAACAAATTATACTGACGTGTATACTGGACTGGTGCACGATAAATCTGATCGGGGTCCAATATCCTGACGCCTATTGAGGTTGCGTCGGGTGCCAGCTCAGGTGTTATTCTCGTCATCTGACCATGGTTAAAAAATACGAGGCATCGTTCCCGGGTCTTTCTTTCGAGATAGGCCCCGAACCGTTGCCAATAGCCCACTGTGCAGCTCTAGTGCGACGTTTTTAAACAAACCAAACCAACTTAAACCTTACACCATTCTTAAACAACAACACAAGTTATTTCACTGTAAAAATAAATATCAATAATTGTTGTTTCTATAACGCATAAGCAGTACAATCTAAATTTTAATAAAAACGTACTCTCCTCTTAATGATTCTATCAAGAAAAGCACAATAGCAACAGCATCCACCATGAAACTTTCCCTCAAAAATTATAAAAATGGACGATTACAATAGTGGCTGTTCTCTGCAATGACGTCAGAGAGCGTTAGTTTACGGGATAGCGTTAGAATTTTCCTCAAAACTACTAAAAAAAATGAAAAGCTCGAGTATATATTTTGTAGACTAAGGTATTAAAAACCATGTTAAATGAAAAATTTGACGTAAAGAAGCGAAATTATTGTTTCTTTACCAGTAATCGACAACTTACACGTGCTCGAAATCCCACAAAAAGGCTAAACTCCTCCCCTTTCTAGTCGTCCTTAAATACTGTAAAATTTTAAAATAAACCAGTAATATTTTATTTACAATAACTTCTCGATGTCGAGGGTTTTTTAACTTTCTAAATATCCATATATGGGTGTCAGGTTTAGGTTCTTGCCCTCGTAATTTGACCATGGTTCAAAACACTGATGATTTAAAGCAGTTTTCTTGGAAGTAAACTAGCAACCCTACATTCACTGCGTTATTTAATATACGTTTTTTTAGAGTATTAAAACTTAAAAAAAGGACCATTTGTGCAATTTTGAGATGCAATACAAGGTCCGAATAAACAAAATATTACATTATTTCAACTTCATATGTAAAGTAAATTATTACAAAAAAATTATTGCGTAAGTTTGAAGAGTGGGATACTCATTTAGGTATTGTCCTCATCATCTGACCATGGTCACAAAAATTACGAGGTACGATTTCCCTTTGTTTCCATTTTTATACAGCCTATATCTTTGTAATTGGCCCTTTGCGTAACTACTACGACGAAATGTAACCAACCATTATTTTAGTGTAGTGCATTCTAGCTTAACTATAGCTCAAAATAAGCAGGCGTAGTGTTGCCATTCTTATAACGCCGTATTTTTGCCGTAGTTACGTTCCCGCCTTTCTTACGTCTAATCGCGTGCCGTAAGTATAATTTGTCTCAACCCAACGTTATTAAAAGAATTATCGGTTTTTGATATTGCAATTCCATTATCTCTTTCATTAAACAAAATTTCAATTTAAAACGTGTCAAAAACCATCATAGTGAAAGCAAAGTAAGACATTTTCTTCATTATTGTCAACTGCTCTTAAAAGTTAACTTTACCGTCACTTTCTAATTTAAAGGAACAATTGCATTGAATAACCTAGCCATTGTTTAATATATGTAATTGCTCTTCATCGAAGGCATGAATAGTGTATTATTCGAAAAATTGTAGTGACTCGCAAATTATCAATTCTTGTGTACATCGGTTTTATTATCTTAAGGTCTTCCTTCTAAAACATAGTTGAATTACTTAAGAAATAGCTACAATGGCAATATAAGTTGATATGCATCATGTAAATTCCTTTAAAAATAGCTTTGACAATGTACTTATAAAACATTGTGTTATTTGTTACTATACATCTCACCATGTTTTGTCATTGGTAATATATTGGATTTGTAGACTGGCTGCTTTTTTTCAAAAAAAATTATGAATTTACTGCTTTCATGTTAGTTGGGTATATTGGAATAGTAAGAGATTCAAGGATGAAAGAGCAAAAGTAAAGAATAAGGTTCATCTCCACTAAATTGATTTCCATTGACAACTTTTGCGTAGTAAACATAAAAGTTCATTTTCATTCAACGCCAATATCCATGTCTCATAAGTGGTTGCATGTACTAGCTGTAAACCAGTGAAAGAAGTAGAAAAACTTACCGGACATCATTTTGCCAATGGTTTATGACTTGCATGAAATTATTACTAAGTAATTATGAAATAGCGAATGAACATTATTGTAAAAAATAATCCCCAAATGACAATTAGAAAACTATAACAAAGTTATGATTTTGATTCAAAATTTTAGGCAACTACTCGTGCATGTGTGTAAAATGTATTGTGCAGGGTTGTCAATTTGAACTGCTATTTGGCGACATTAATGTTGACACCTTTGCGGAGTGCGCCATTTTTCTCTACTTTTATTGTTGAATGGACCTTTGTTAGATTTCAGGCAAGTCTAATCAAAGATTTGTCATATAGAAAGGGCAGATGCACATTGATGGTTGTGTTGAAGTTTTGGTAAAGACTTACAATCGTAGGCGGGTTTGGCTGTGTTTTCAAGAAGACGCTAAATGAACCGATACTTGTAAAGACTTGCCGTCGATAGCGGGTTTGGCGGTGTTTTGAAATGGTCGCCAAACGACCCGATGCGTTGCGCACAGTGGTTGCGCACGCGTATTTTTTTCTGAACTTTATGGTTGCTTCCGGTGGTAAACACAGAATTACAGTTAACAAAATGGCGACGGTTTAAAATTGATTTCGAAGCTTTATTTTCGGATGATTGATTGATCGGATAACTTCTGCGTAATGGGCTATCGGTAACGGTTCAAAACTCATTTCAAAGTATTTCTATTGCGTCTGCACGATTGAATGAAATAACGTCGCACTTGAGCTCCGTAATGGGCTAATGGCGACGGTTTAAAATTGATTTCGACACTTTGCTTTGGTTAATTAACCCCTCCGGGTTGTCGATCATGGTGCTTACAGGCAATCCTCCGGGCCGTCGTTTGGGGCATTTCGAAGACTCTTAAGCGCACACGCGTTCCGCACGCTTAAAGTCACAGGCTCCTGCCGTCGATTTTGTGGTCTCCGGCCTCCGACTACTCAGGATCACATCCATGACCCCCTCCGGGCAGTTGATCATGGTGCTTACAGGCTATCCTCTGGGCCGTCGTTTGGGGCCACTCATCGTTTTGAGGCAATGGCGAAATTTTATCAAAAAACACTTGAACCAAAAAATATTTAGAAAAAACTTCAACAGGGGTATAAAATTTAGAAGAAAAAGCACTTACCAGACAATGATCAATCGTGTGTTTGGGAACCACGTACCCTTCCTAATAATTCTACACACACAATGCGCATTTTCACCTTCCTTTCGACACGTCCACTGCCCACACTGAAACCGAAATTCAGTTTAAAAATCCCAATATTTAAGCCGAAGAAGTCACGTGACCTTCCGAACCAATCCCACAAATTCTTATACTTTCGAATAGAATAATTCCTAATCCTGCACAAAAACCACGTCACTCTTTAAACCAATCACGGAAATTCCTATGCCGGGGAGTCACGTGATTCTGCGAACGAATCCTCCAAATTCTTATCCTTTCATATTTGTAAACAATTATCCCATTCCCAGATTGAGAAGTGAATCGCCCGAAAAAGTCGCCAAAAGCTACCCGCTTATGATTGGAAATCCCAACCCCGATACGGAGCGCACTACTCTTTCTTTTCTGATCTTAAGGGTTACTTCCGGTTTAATGCACAATTACAGGTAACCACTTAAGCATTGCGTTTTATTTTCGTACCACAGTCGGATGATTGATTGATCGAATTACTTTTACTGTGTAATGGGCTTTCGGTGACGGTTAAAAATTCATTTAGAAGGATTTCTATTAGGTCTGCACAATTGAATGAAATATCGACGCACTTTAGCTCCACAATGGCGACGGTTTATAATTGATTTTGAAGCTTTGCTTTGATTAATTAACATTGTACTAGAGCTTTATATTGGGCTGTTGGTGGCAGTTTAGCGCCTATCTCGAAGGTAACAATGTCCCTCCGGGCAGTCGATCATGGTGCTTACAGGCAATCCTTCGGGCAGTCGTTTGGGGCATTTCGTCAGCACTCTTAAGTACAATTGCATACTTTAAAAACTTCCTATTCGAAAAGAATAATTCTTATTTTCAATTTATCCCGCACTTAACATGTCACTCTTTAAACCAATCACAGAAATTCCTATGCCTGGAAGTCACGTGACCTTCCGAACCAATCCCGCAAATTCTTATCCTTTCATATTTGTAAACAATTGTCCCTTTATTCCCATATTAAGAATTGAATCGCCCGAAAAAGTCACCAAGAACTACCCGCCTAAGATTCTAAATCCCAACCGAAGTTTTGTAAGTGAGATATCAGTTTGAGTGTTGAACAATCAACATGATTTTTTACTCAATATTGTAACTTTTCAGCATCCCTGTATGGAATGCAGGAGTTCTTTTATTGGTAACAAACCGGATTTTGTTGCCAAGAACTTGTTAGTATGGCAAATATGTCTTTGGCAGGGAAGTCGTCAAGGGTGTCCGTTCAACTAACCAATTAAAATTGCCAAGTATAATTATGTTTAAGATAGAAATGTTGGGCTACTCTGCCTTACTGGTCACCTTAATTTTCGCCAAACCTGGAAACTCGTCGCCTAACTCCGATTTCGGCAACCCTACCAGTCGGGAAGAAACTGCACGGTCAACAAAACTTGTTAGCATTGGGAATATAGGATTTTCAGAAAAGTCGTCAAGGGGGTTGTAATAAGATATATTAACCTGCTGCAACCAAGAGAGAATTATAATTTTTTCAAAATAAGAAAATGTGCTTGAAGTCGATAATGTTGCAAATGCAGGAATTTACTTTTGTCAAACTTGAATATTTTCCTGTGTAAAAAAAACAGTGAGATTTTTAATATTTAAATCTCTTGAATGTATTGTCGATGGTTCTACAGTTGTGATAAAAATTACTTTAAACCAACCTATTTATATTACATGCATTGAAATGTAATAAATAAGCTACTGTTAATTGATTAAAATCAAAAGTGTTGGGGGCTCATACTGTGTAAAATCGTGGATTTTTTGTATGAACTTTTTATTTTACTTTCAATACGATTACAATGCTAAGTCAAAGGTCAATATGACATTTTTGTAAGAAGATAATCGGGGATGTGATTTGACTGTTCAGTGATACAGGTTAAATAAAATAATTTAAATTATTTGCACCTCTTTCAGGATAATGGCTCTTGTTTAATCATGCTGTTATATTATATTTTGATAGTTTTAAATGTTCATTCCATATAATCTGTGATATATTCAATAACGTATGTTTCTTTTCTAGAAAATGCAAGACCAAGGGGATGGAGTACCTACATTTAAGGTAAGCATTATATACTTTCTTTGTAGCTAAACAAATTATTAAATTGTGTGGGGAAAATATGTAACAATTTCACATAAGTGTTGTTCCTACTACTTGTGTCTTTAAATTTCTTACAAAGTTGACTTTTTTGTGTGTATGATTAACCTTTGTTTAATCAGCTTTAAACAATCCCCTAAAAATATATTCGTCAAGTCAAAACTGCACAATATGAGCCGAATGAAAATTAACTGCTAATTGGGAAAAGTTCATAGATTAAGAGTAAAAATTAAAAGAAAAATCATTATTTTTATATAATTTGAATGGGCATGAACGGTGTATACTTTGTACAGTAGTATTCATATAATTACATAAAATTTCAAATGCATAAATCATATAAATTCAATGTCTATTACTATAACTTATTCAAATCCGCAGTTATAGAAATATTTTTTTGCTTTGTTAACGAAAACAATACATTTTTCCAATAGTAATATATTTTATTGGGGTTTATCATTGAACTGTTAGAAAAAAAATAAAAATAAAGTGGGAATATCATTTGCATGGGTGTAATTTTTCTGTCTTAAACGGGATTTTTGTCCAGGATAGAAAAAAATTACATAATGCAGCTGACAATTTGTCAAAACCCCAAAAAACAACTCATTATCTTGTTTAATGTTAGGCAGTGATGTCACACAATTCAGAATTATTATATTTCACTATCATCCGATCAAGTTGTAATTAGGATTACATGAGTCACAGTAGATGCATTTTTAAGTGAAGTAACCTTATCGTCATCTTCCAATTACCTTTGGCATTGGATTTCTTTTAACTAAAGACTAAACTAGCTTTGAAATTTATATTTCATAATGTATCTTTTATTATTATTTTAAATTTGAAGATCTCTTAAATAAATATGGTAATGTAGCATATTTTCATGTCTAATTTATAACAATTAACTTATTAGCTGGTGAATGTCATGCTTTGAATTAGTAAAAATTTACAGCAATTTTTTATAAAGTGAAAGTAATGTTGAATTTCCGTCCTGCGATTTTTACCGACTTTCACCTGTGATTTTTCTGGGAAATAAGCAAGGGGAAAAAATCGCAGATTGAAGGAGGTTTAAAAATAATATGTTAAGAGCTTTGGAAACAGAAACAAAAAAAAATAGGGCAGTAGTGACGGTAAAAAATCACAGAATTAAGAAATATTTGGCAAAAAGTGTACAAAAATCATTTGGTGAAAAAAGACAGTTTTTCATCATGAACAGCATTAGAGCCTCATATTTTACTTTTATCCCACATTTTGCTTCATATTAAGAAGTCTGTGTAGGGTCATTCCATGTCAATTCAACGGGACCATGACACCCACCACCCTCCGATTTTTTTAAAATTTGGTGAAAACGCTTTCCTTGTGGGTCAAAATAAATATCCGAAATTTTTTTGCTGTATCTCAAATAGTTTTTATTTTACAGCCATTCGAAATTTCAGAAATTCAGCTCATCTTGCACGTTTGAGATTTTTAAAATCAGTCGCATATATCTAGAGATAAAATTCTTTCTCCAGAACTATTCATTGGATCTCTAGGAAAAAATTTTGGGAAATCAATAAAAGCATATTGATGTTATAAAAAAAATATTTAATTCCCCAAAATCAATAAAAATTTTCAGGAAAAAATTTGAAAGAGGCAAGTATTTGATTTTTTTTGTAGAAAAACTTACTTTATTAAATCAAAATTATCAAAAAGAGGGTCCTCTACAATTTTAATTTTTTATATATGAAAATAATCGTAAGAACATGTTTTATCATAATAAAGAATAATATTGATGGCTATTTTTCTCTTTATAGTAAACATTTTCACTTTTGTCGGCCATCTTGAAAAATCATATATCTTGAAATTTTTTTAAAAACAAACACATTTTTATTTAGCAATATAATTATAATACTGAAATTTTTATATAGTCATTTGTTATTTTGAAAACATTCATAAAATATTTTAATTAAATAATTTTGAAATAACAATTTTAAAGTCCCTTTAATTAAAACTTAATTTCAAGAAATTTGTTTTCTAGTCTATACGTCAGTTCAACGAGACCATGGCACTTACCACCTTCGTTTTTTATAAAAATTAGTGTAAACTCTTTCTTTGTAGATAAAACTATATATACAAAATTATTTTGCTGTATCTCAAATAGTTTTCGTATTACAGCCATTCAAAATCTCAGCTCATCTTACACATTTAAGATTTTCAAAATGAGGCGCATATATCTAGATATAAAATTCTTTCTCTGGAACTATTCATTGTATCACTATGAATTTTTTTTGGAATATCAATAAGAGCATACTGATGTTACAAAAAAAAATTAACTCCCCAAAATCAATATAAAATTTAAGGAAATAATTTGAAAGAGGTAAGTATTTGATTTTTTTGTAGAAAAACTTACTAAATCTAAATTATCAAAAAGAGGGTCTTCCACAATTTTACTTTTTTATATATGAAAATAATTGTAGGAACATGGTTTATCATAATAAAGAATAAAATTGATGGCTATTTTACTCTTTATAGTAAAAATTTGCACTTTTGTCATTCTGGAACTTTTATATAATTATTTGTTATTCTGATAGCATTCATAAAACGTTTGAATTAAATAATTTTTATATAAACATTTTGAAGTTAATTTAATTAAAACTTAATTACAAGAAATTTGTTTTCTAGTCTATAGCCATGCTCAATTTTGCAAGTTTCTTTTTTTTTTGGTGATCACAGACAAAAAAAAGGAAAATTCTCATAAATATATGTGCCTCCCTACAAGGGCCTCCATGTGTTGTAGACATTTGATTGGGACATAATGTAAACACTTGAAGCCACTTGAGCTATGGAATGTTCACATGGAGATGGACAGAAAAGAAGTTGGGAATGAACTTAGTAGTCACACTTTTATAAAGAATATCTCGGAAGGATAATTTTAATTTTGGTTAGTTAAATGGTTTTCAAATTGTAGTTAAGTTTAAAACTGAAAAGTGGAACCTTCAAAATGTAGTGTTTGAAAGATAACATCAAGTGAATGCCATTTAAGTAATCTTTTAGTGTCAATAAAGGAACTGAAGAAATTGATAGTTTGAGTTGACAGAGAACTATTGATTTTATGAATACTTTAAATGTTATACTATTAATTTTATGCAAAAGTTTTATCATTATAATTTTATTGATAAATAAAAATTTTACTTTTTTTTAAAATTTCAACAAGTGCGAGTTTTTAGATGGCCAACAAAAGTGCAAACTTTTACTATAAAGAGTAAAAAAGCCATATATTTTATTCTTTATTATGATAAAACATGTTCTTACAATGAGTTTTATGTATTAAAAATTAAATTTTGAAGGACACTGTTTTCGATAATTTAAATTTAATAAAGTAAGTTTTCTACAAAAAAAGATCAAATTCTTGCTCTTTCAAAAATTTTCCTGAAATTTTATATTGATTTTGGGGAATGAAATATTTTTTTATAACATCAATATGCTTTTATTGATTTTCAAAAAAAAAATTCATAGAGATAAAATGAATAGTTCTGGAGAAAGAATTTTATATCAAGATATATGCGCCTCATTTTGAAAATCTTAAATGTGTAAGATGAGCTGAGATTTTGAATGGCTGTAATACGAAAACTATTTGAGATACAGCAAAATAATTTTGTATATATAGTTTTATCTACAAAGAAAGAGTTTACACTAATTTTTATAAAAAACGAAGGTGGTAAGTGCCATGGTCTCGTTGAACTGACGTATAGACTAGAAAACAAATTTCTTGAAATTAAGTTTTAATTACAGGGACTTTAAAATTGTTATTTCAAAATTATTTAATTAAAATATTTTATGAATGTTTTCAGAATAACAAATGACTATATAAAAATTTCAGTATTATAATTATATTGCTAAATAAAAATGTGTTTGTTTTAAAAAAATTTCAAGATATGTAATTTTTCAAGATGGCCGACAAAAGTGAAAATTTTTACTATAAAGAGAAAAATGTGATTTTTCAAGATGGCCGACAAAAGTGAAAATTTTTACTATAAAGAGAAAAATAGCCATCAATTTTATTCTTTATTATGATAAAACATGTTCTTACAATTACAGGGTGTCCACAAGCAGGGAAAACCGGGAAATCAGGGAAATATCAGGGAATTTGACCATTCTGGAAAAATCAGGGAAATATCAGGGAATTTGGGATTTTTTAGAAAAAATCAGGGAATTGGTAAAAAAAAAATATTTTTAACTTGATTTCTGGCTGTGAAACATCGTTGATTGGTTGCAAATATTCAAATGCTTTTTTAATGCAATCAAAAAGAGGGAAATTGCGTATGGGACTTTTAAAAGTGTATAAAAGTGAAGATTTTCTCGTAGAAACCGCACTAAAATGCTGATGTTTCTAAAATTTGACAAACCAATTGGCTATCTATAACTAGGTACTTGCCCGCCCACTCAATTTATTTTAAAAATAGATCTTTCAAATGTTTAAAACTTGCTAAGTTCCTAGTGAAATACAAATTTCTTTTGAACATCCCTAAAATGATTTTTTTTCTGTTAAACTTAACGAAACTGTTGTTGCCTCTATTATTTTTTGGGTACATTTTAGATCTTAGGAAATATATTTTGTGTACTAAGCTGTATATCTTAAGATACTGGATTAGATTTAATAAATTAGTTTTATTATTAGGGATAGGGATTCATTGGGTTTCTACTATTTGAGTGTATTGGATTTTTTTTAATGTTAATGTTACTTTAGTCTTTGATCTTAAAGTACTATCACTAATAATCTAAGAGATATATTGCACTTACTTGGACTTTTATGATTTTTAAGTAGCATTTTGAATTATTGATATTTGGTAAATGCTCTGGAATTTTGAATTTGGGGTTCATTAAATTTTTATGCATTGATTATTGATTTTTGGTTAAACTTTGGTTGCACTTTTTTGGGAGTTCGAAAATCAAGCGAAATAGTTAGTAAACTTATATATTAAAAATAAATATATTTTTGCGAAATAACAAGATAATGTCAAAGCATATCTTGCATAATAATACATTAAAAAAATATTACCGTAAAAATAAGTACGGCTTGCAGGGAAATATCAGGGAAATTCAAAATGCTTTCCCTGTGGACACCCTGAATTATTTTCATGTATAAAAAATTAAAATTGTGGAGGACCCTCTTTTAGATAATTTCGATTTTATAAAGTAAGTTTTTCTACAAAAAAAATCAAATACTTGCCTCTTTCAAATTTTTTCCTGGATTTTTTTATTGATTTTGAGGAATGAAGTATTTTTTTATAACATCAATAGGCTTTTATTGATTTGCCAAAAAAAATTCCTAGAGATCCAATGAATAGTTCTGGAGAAATAATTTTATCTCTAGATATATGCGACTGATTTTAAAAATCTCAAACGTGCAAGATGAGCTGAAATTCTGAAATTTCGAATGGCTGTAAAATAAAAACTATTTGAGATACAGCAAAAAAAATTCGGATATTTACTTTGACCCACAAGGAAAGCGTTTTCACCAAATTTTAAAAAAATCGGAAGGGGTGGGTGTCAAAATCCTTTTTTTTCCGTTGATTTGATATGGAATGACCCTGTATTAAGTTAGAGTAGAATTAACAGCTCATATAACTTACTACTTAATTTTTGTCCCTAGTGTGTTCTTGTTGGAGATGGGGGTACCGGAAAAACCACCTTTGTGAAACGTCATCTTACTGGAGAATTTGAGAAGAAATATGTTGGTGAGATATATAAAATTATTTACTCTGATCTGTTGTATAGTGTTATCTTAACAATTACCAAAGTCGGAATTTTTTTCTAAAACAAATTACTTTAATGTTGTCCTTTAATAATAATTTCATCCCTTTTGGTAGTAAGAATTTAATTTTGTAAAAATATGAATGTTTTGATTTCTTTTTATATTTCTATGTTTTGATTTATACACTTCCAAAAGTTTTGTTTGATTTTAACATGGGATTCTGGTCGAAATATCAGCCACCCACCCTGGAAAGGTTAATAGGTGAAAAAGTTGCTCATGCAGTTATGCACCTAAGTATCAATTTAATTTTTTGAAAACTTTCTCAAATTGGAAAGATGATTCAGTGGCAACCTTGTGAATGTTAAATTGACATATTTTTTCCAACTAATATTAGTTTGGAATTGATAAAATATTATTCAGTTATTAGTAAAACATTAATATATAGTATTTTAATGTTTATTTTTATTAAAAAAACATGTTATAGCATCTGCCTAAACTTCTTATAGGCAGTGTACGAAATCCGAAATGTATAAACCGTTGTTAACAAATTATTACTTTCATGAAAATTAGCAACCCTTGGAGTAGAAGTTCATCCCTTAGTATTCCACACCAACCGTGGAGCCATCAGATTCAACGTGTGGGACACAGCAGGTCAAGAGAAGTTTGGTGGATTGAGAGACGGATACTACATTCAAGGTATGGCTTGCATGCATTTTGTTTCAATTGTAGTTTAACTTGTTAAGTAAATTTACGTATTCATTCATACTGTTAACCTTTCCTTGTGACCATGAATGTGATAATTTTCAATAGTATGACTTATTAATTATAAGTGTCATTAATTGATTTTGTATGTCTGATGTTGCTGAATTTCTCTTCAAAGTATTCCATAAATATTGTTGACTAGTTATTTTGTATATCGTCAAAGCTTTATAATTGTACTTTTTACATCGCTTTCTTTACAAATCACTCTTCTGTTCAGCTATCTGGAATTGCACCTATTAGCTTGATATTCTATTATGTGAAAAATAATTGAGTGAATGTTTTCTTCAATGAAAGATTTCACATGAAGATCTGGTGAAATAAGCCAGAATTGAACTCTTTAATGGGCATCCCATCCTGCTCTAATATTTTTTTCTATGAGAAGGGCAGCTCTTAACTAGGAAAATTACTTGGTTTACAAAAATCCAGCAGATTTTTTTCCCCTAGTTCTCTGTTTTAAAACAAGAAGCTTGTATATTTGGAAACATGTTTTTACTAACTCTTATTAGAAAATAATATATTCCTTCGCAAAAATACAGCATTTTATTTTGTCTCTTTTCAACTTTATTGATTGAATTTTTAACTATTTGGCTATTGACAGAAGCTATTTATGTACCAAAGTAAACATTTTAAACGTAAAGTAACTCTGACTTTGATGATAGAAAAATCTAGTTTAGTGCTTTCTTTTCAATTTAATTTTCATTAACACTAGAACGACGAAGTGGGTCAATTTGACCCAAATCTAATTTCGTTTATGTTTTTCTCAAAAACTTACCGGCCGAATTAATTGAAATTCCTTGACTTTTCCTAAAGTCATGCATATAACATCCTGAAAAAATATTATTCGTCTAGCAGTTATTATAGTTGGTGTTTTTAACACTTATACCTAGAACGACTGAATGGGTCATTTTGACCCAAACACCCTTTTCTTATACAGAAAGCAGATAACAACGATTTATAGAACTAAAACACATTGCACCCATGTCGTGCGCATTCGGCTTGACTCATCCAAAGGGTGAGTGACCTTGACCTACATATATAATGTCACTGGTCGAATAATATTGGATTTTCATTCGTTCAAACTGTTTTTATATGAGAATAAGCGCAGATGGCATTTTTTTCCCCTGATGGAGACAGGACTGCATCTGAATAAGTACAGATAGGATAAAGCTTGAGTAAAATGTCTCGGAAACTTACTGTTAGCGAAGCATTAGAATACTTTCAACAGTTGTCGTAAAATGAATCCGAAAACTGTAGAAATAAAGAGTTTGCTTCTAGGGATGAAGAATTTGTGCCTTCAAATACTAAAAGTTTATCTTCAAATAATGATGGCAATTAATCTGATTCTTGCGAATTACCTATTGCATGTAGTAGAAATGAAAACGTTTCTAGTAAAACTGAAACCTTTCTAGTGCAAACAACCAAGAAATCAAGGTTTCATACGTAACAATTGATGAGCAACTGTTTCCTACAAAATCCAGATATCGATTTAAAACAGTACATGGCTAACAAACCAGATAAATTAGGAATTAAGTTCTGACTTGCAGCTGATGTTGATACTAAATACATAATAAATGGCTTTCCATATTTAGTTAAAGATGAGCGTCTTGCAAATCTAGAACTCGCTAAACACGTCGTTTTATGTTTAGTGAAACCTTTTGAAAACTAAGGAAGAAACGTCACCACTGATAACTTTTTCACAACACTGAAACTATCGGAAATTTTAAAAGCAAAGAACGCCAGTTTGATAGGTACTGTAAGGTGGAATCGAAAATTTTTGCCTGAAATAGTGAAAACAAATGAAGACATAATTGTCGAAACATTGTTACTGAAACATAATGATAGTACAACTACTATGACAGTTTACCAAGGGAAAAATAATAAGAATGTCATGTTACTCAGTTCATTTAACCCCACAGTTTATGTTGACGATAACGGGCCAAAAAAATTTCCATAGACAATGTGGTTTTACAATTCTACAAAATTCAGTGTAGATGTTGCTGTCAAATGCACGAAAATACTTGGTGAAGGCAGCATAGAGAAGGTGGCCAGTGCCTGTCTTCAACAATATTCTAGACCTTGCTTGAATAAATTCCTGGATTTTGTATAAAAGAGTTATCGGTAAAAGCTTTCGAGGCGAAAATTTATCCAACAACTTATTGATGAGCTTCGCCATCCTTATATTGAGCCTACTCGTAAAAAGACTAATTCAGCTTTACAGAAACAAGTGAGTACCATCAGTAGGACGCTAAAGAGTTCAAAGTCAAGTTTCCAAGTGTGTAAACAAAACAGTTGATATTTGTTCCGATGTGTAACAAGTGCACAAATTACGTAAAAAAACACTTTCCTGATAATAACTTTTAAATAATGAATAAAAAATTTACACATCAATGACAAAATGCCTCAAAAAAGTTCAAATTGAATATAGTGTAAACAGTTTTTAAACATAATTTTTTGTTTATTTTTAAGGTTTATAATTTAAATATTCTATTTTGTACTCTTAATATCACTGTCAATGATATAATTGTCATTACTGAAAAAAAGTTGTATTTTTAAAACTTAAACATGGATTTTTGTACTCTGGGTCAATTTGACCCATCCCGTCGTTCTAGGTATACCGAAACTGTCGTCGTTCTAGTGTTAACCAAACTGATCTGCCAAGTTTAATATTTTTTTTTATTATACTGTGTCGAATTAAAGGATGCATAATCAAAGTTTATTAGCAAATTAGGTTATATAAAAATAAAGAATGGTCATTTTAAGGTCAATTTTTAATTTTTTTTTCAGTTTTTCTATTTAATTATCAGAGATTGATTTCCTTTAAATTGTTTTTTATGCAAACTTTGTACAATTATCACAGTGCCCCCAAAAAAACAAATGCTTTTTTGTATAACATATCATGCTCCTCTTTTCATTTTTAGAATAACTGAATAGGCTGCATAAAGTTTTCACTAATCTTCCTTAATCTAAAATATCTGTTTTAGATGTTTGCATATGTCATTTTCTATACCACTCTTATTTATATAATATATTCCTACCTGGTAAATAGAAAGCTTTTGTCATGAGTTTTCTTGAGATAATTATTTAGATTAATACATTTCTCTATTGTGTTTCTCTAAAATTTGTGTAATTGTATGTTTGCTTTTGTGAAGCTGTAGTGGGCCTACAAACCTGTTACTTTCCTTTCAGGTCAATGTGCCATTGTAATGTTTGATGTCACTTCTCGAGTCACATACAAAAATGTTCCTAACTGGCACAGGGATTTGGTGCGCGTCTGTGAAAATATTCCCATTGTACTTTGTGGCAACAAGGTGGACGTGAAGGATCGAAAAGTGAAAGCCAAATCAATTGTGTTCCACAGGAAAAAGAACCTGCAGGTATGTTGTCTCCTAATTTGTTACATGGAAGAACCAACCACCTCGTGTAAAAATACATATGCAAATATGTTTTGTTTAAAATTTAAAAATGAAACTATTTTCTACACTTTTGTGAATTTAAGTTGTCAGAATTCCCATTGTACTTTGACTAGTCAGAATTTTTCTTTTTAGACTATTTAAAGACTTATGTTAACCCTTGGCAGATGTTAATTATAAAAAATATCTTGAAATAAAAATCAGTGTTTTTTTTTTATATGCATACAATACAATAAAAATATAGATATCCAAAACTTTTTATTTTGATAACATTGAATTAGGCGTTTGTAAAAATATAACTTTTTACAATTGATCATATTATTTGTACCAAGATGAATAGTGTTTCGACTAGTTTTGTCATTGGTCTATTATTCTCTGATCAACCATTTTAAATTTAGAAGGTTTTTGGTAATTCTTAAATCAATTAATGATTTTGATTTAATGTAATTCTATTAAGATTTTTAACTAATTTGTTTTCATTTCTGTGAATTGTCAGATTAATCAATCGTATTTAATTTAGAACCTAAATATTGTTTCATGTCGACAAAACTGGCTTTTGAACCATAAAACACCTACCAACATAAAAAAAAAAAACATTTTGTAATTAGTGGGGTCTATCTATATAGGCTGTGAAAATATCTTTCTTTGTGTGGTTCTTGTTAAGTTGTATTTTGTCAGTTATAAATTGTATTTTGGTAAACATTTAAGAATTTTTTCCCCGTAGTACTATGACATCAGTGCAAAGAGTAACTACAACTTTGAAAAGCCATTCCTGTGGCTCGCCAGGAAACTGATTGGAGATCCCAATCTTGAGTTTGTGGCCATGCCTGCTTTGGCACCACCCGAGGTTACCATGGATCCTGAATGGCAGGCTAAGCTGGAGAACGACATGAAGGTGAGTGTTTGGAAAACTAGTCTTTTTTTTATATAATGTATCTTAAAAAACATTTGTTTTTGCGTTATTTTTTTAATTATTATTAAAACAACAGAAACTACACATGATTAAACTGAAATTAAAGTCAACGTTTCGCTACATTGAAATTTTTTTCTCTCGTCTTTAAGTGAGGAATATAGTAGAAAAATACATTTATATAATTTTCTAAATTTGTAAATATAATTTGACAACTGTTAAGCTTTTTTTTAATTGATTAAGCTATAAATTCTGTACTGCTTTAGACTTTGGAAATGCTTGCACAACCAAGTACAAGCATAAGAATCTTCTATTTGCCATTCACTTTCTATGCCATTTCACTTTTTGTTCAAACGATTACTGTCTTAAATATTGCTTGTTTGAAATCGTCCTATACATTAGTTCTGCTCAAGAGTACTCAACATTTAATTCCGATAGAAGTTTTTTTTTAAAGAGAGCTAAGACATAAAAAGACCTACATTGCTATTACACATGTTTTGCGGTTTGCAAAGACTTCTTCCTTTTATGAGATTTTTTTGACATTTAAAAATAATTTTTTTAAGTCAATTCGTTAAACTAATGAGGATTTTTCATATACACAAATTTTAAAAATTGGTTTCTATTCAAGTGTTTGACAGAAAGTTTTTAAGATTCAGAGTTCAACACAAGGAGTATGTATTATATGTAAAGATCAGTGTTTTAAGAAAATATACAAACTTGGAAGCAAGCAATTTTGTGTACTTATGCCTGAAAATTTTTGAAGCCACGTAATCGATTTGATTGATGGGTTGATAATAAGATTTTGCATAAAAGGTTACATTGTGGGCATCAGTAGGTCTTAAACAGGTATTGCAAGGTTTTCAACAGAGTTAACTTTAAGAATGTGAAAGGACAAGGTGTTATTTTGATATAAAGGACACTTTAATGAGGATGCAATTAATTTTCCGTAACGAAAATCGGAATAAATGTCAAGAAAACAAATAATGAGCCGTAAATCCGAAGGAAAACGAGCATTTTTCATCTCCAAAATCAAAAACTCGCTTTGAAAATCCCCTTTTATAATTAGCACAGATTCCATTCTCAAAGGAAGGATAGACTACTTTTTGTTACTGAAGTGATAAGGATGATAAAGGATCTTCATTAAATGGTCCAATGAATTATGGTATTTTGGAGAGGGCGAGAAAGGCAGAGATTCGTGTATTAAGAGGGTTAAAAAAGATGCCTAGAATTAATGATGGTTAAGTACAAACCCAGTATTTGTCAAATCTGTATTTGAGCAAATGACTATGACATGGTTCGCACAGTCCTTAAGAACTACTTAATTTAAGTAGGTCCTTAATTAAGGGCCCTTAAAGTCCTCAATTTTCAACTAAGGTCCTTAATTTTTCTCAAACATGTTTTTTTTACTAATTCACATGGGTGGTATTTTTCCTTGTCTAACCCGAAATTCTGAGTTTTTTTTAATTTTCGAACTCAGAATTCCGGGTGCATTAAAATTATTGAAATATAGAATTCCGGATTTTACGTTGATCGTGTCCACACTTTTGACTGTTTTACGCAAGTATAAATCGGCAAAGAGAGAAAGGCATAATGGTCAGAAAAAAAGTTTTTGGAGCAAGGAACTTTTGATCTCTTTTGTTCGATTTTTTTAGTCAGTGGTATTTCATTATAATACACTACACTTCGTCATAGGAAAATCTCAGTTGTTGTTTTGTGAAGAATCGATACTTATTCTAGAAAAACGAGGAAATTCATAAGAATGTAGCATCTTTAAGGGATGGGAATTCTGCGCTAGAGTTTTCTGGAATTTACAACTTACTTCAAAACCCCACTGACATGTGATTATGTGCCAATTTTGCACCAAACAATGTGCGATTCTCCACTAACGGCGCCAAAAAATTTAAGAGGTCCTTAAAAAGTCCTTAAGAACTACTTAATTTTCACTTTTGAAAATCTGTATGAACCATGTATGAGATGTATATTAGTTCAGTTCTGATGAAGTTATTTTTGTTTCTTGCAGGAGGCCCAAAACACTTCACTCCCAGACGAAGATGACGACGATCTCTGAACGCAGCTTTTGTTTTATATTTAAATAACATTAAACACACTGCACTTCTCCAGATACACATTTGTTAGCTCCTATAGGAGATTAAAATCTTGTACAGCATCTTAGTTGTTTTTATCCATATTCCGGGGAAAAGGAAAACATGCCTTTGAGTCTCATTGTCAAGATTGAATGCATTGCAGATGGCTGCTTTTTCAACTGGTGCCTGATAATTATTTTAATATTGTGGGTGCTTGCATACATTTCGAGTGAATGCCTTTGAACACGTGTGTGTTTTTAAAGAGACTTTGGATCGCATTAAAATTGAAAGAAAGTTGAGTGGGGAAAGTACAACAAATGAGTATCTGTTCGTTTAGTGAATGTTATCCTGTATGTCTGAAAAGTGTGTTGACTTAAGATCTTCTAATAAAAAGCTTTAAAATATGTATTTGAAATGTTACATGAATAAAGAAATAAAATTATACTTGTCGTCTCATTTTGCATTTGTAAATAACAGCACGATTGTATACAATTTTGTTTAAACACATCGTGGTTGGTGACACATAATATCCAATCTAGTGTCAATGATAAAAACTTGCCCATAAATTGATTTTTTTTATATTTGTCAAACTATTTGTATTTTTGAACGTTTATAATAAGATGTTATTTGGTATAAAGTAATTTCAAGGTGTCATCATAATCGGGGAATTATCAAGGATTTTTTTAATTCTGGAAATGTCAAGGAATTTTCAAATTTGGATCATTAAAACGGCAATTATGCTCTTTATTTTGGGTAGTTTAGTGGTCAATATTTTAGTTAGTAATTATTCAAGGATTGTCCTTTTAGTTCTGAAAAATAATTTTAAAAAAAAGCATGTTAAGCACATTTTTAGTTGTATTTTTGTAAAAATGCGAACCACTGCTGGAGGGAGAAGCAAAAACAAAGTAAAGCGGGCGTGCTTGTGTGTTGAACTTTAAATTGTAAGCAACATGTGAGGGGCTAATAATATTATTGGAATAGGAAATGTGAAGCATATAAAATATTTAAAATTATCTCAAAGAAATAATTGGAAAAACTTTCTTTTTTTTTTTACATTATATGCTTCTAGAGAATTACTATATGCTTGTCGCATTTGTATAATTTGTGTTGTATCTATAAATTATTATTTTAACTGACAATTTACTTATAATTTATAATGCAATATATTTATAGTATTATTGTAGCATGGATACTTTGTTTCTGTACAAAGCCTGTATCGCAAAATTTCCTAATGTAATTGTAAAATGAAGGACATTTTTGTGACACCATACGGAAATTTCCAGGATTTTGTTGCCACGCTGAATTTGCAAAATACTGTTTTGGCAAGTGTTTTGAATGCAAATGGCGTAGGAGGAAAAGAAATGTTAATACCTCGTGAAAACTAGGGGGGGGGGGGGGTTCATAAATTATTTTTGGTCCTACCAAAACCAGTGACATTCACCAGATCGGTCTGCGCGGTAATCTCCCTATATTTTTAGAAAACTTTTTAAGGACAAGAACTTTTCAAGTTCGAATCGATAATGTTTTATCAGAATATTTTAACCAAGACGAAGGCGTACCGCAAGGTAGCGTCCTGAGTGTTATTTTATTTATCATAAAAATTAACGGCATTATCCATCAGCTTCCTCCATATGTTCATGGCTCACTTTTTGTAGACGATTTTCAGATTCATTGTGCGGGAGAGGACATGGGATTCATTAAAAGACAATTAAATACTGCCATCACTGACAAAACTCAATGGGTTTGTTATTTCTGCCGAAAAGACTGTTGGTGTCCATTTTTGCAGGAGACGTGGACTGCATCCCGATTGTAATATTTTTCTAAATAGACGACTCATTCCAATGATGACAGAATTTAAATTTTTAGGTGTAATTTTTGATGCAAAGCTTAATTTTAAATCTCGCATCAATAACTTAAAAATAAAATGTAACTTATCTCTTAGTATTATAAAGGTCTTGTCACATGCGTCATGGGGGGCAGATCAAGTGTCAATGCTTAAAATTTATAAAGCATTGATACGATCTAAACTCGATTACGGCTGTGAGATTTATGGCTCTACTGCCAAGTCATACTTGAAACCACTTGATGCGATTCACCATCAAGGCATTCGTATTTCCACTGGAGCGTTCCGAACATCACCAATAGAAAGTTTATATGTAATAACAAACGAACCGTCTCTAGAAAATAGGCGGCAGAGACTGTCTGTCAATTATTTTTTTAAAATCAAAAGCATCGAAAATCATCCCATGCTCAACAAAGTCATGTTTCCCATTTATAGCGCCTTGTTTGCATTTCGGCCATCTTTCACACCAACATTTGGTTTTAGAATTAGACAAATTTTAACATTGACGACTTTCCAGTCCTTTGCAGAGGGAACGAACCTCCACCTTGGAGTGATACTAACCTATCATTTATTGATGATTTTACTAAATTTCACAAGCCCTCAACCCCTCATATTGTTTTTAATCAGATGTTTTATTTACACAGACAACAGTACAGAGAATACCACGCCATCTTCACTGATGGATCTAAATCTAATGACCACGTCGGAGCGGCTGCTGTTTTTAACAGGATAACAATTTCTAGTAGAATGCATTAATTTTGTACCGTTTTTACATCTGAAATTTATGCAATATATGTAGCTTTGACGAAGTTGTCTCGGTTTTCGCACAAAAAATTTATTTTATATACAGATTCAATGAGCAGCATTGAAGCTTTGCAAAATGTTTCGTGCAAAAGCCATCCGTTGATTTTGCAAATAGTTGAAGTGTATACCAGGCTCAAAGAACAATATTTTGAAATCATGCTTTGCTGGATACCTAGCCATGTTGGTATTCCTGGTAACGATAAAGCGGATAACGCAGCTAAAAATGCTCGTAATTATTCATATAACCTTGTACCCCTGAATGATACAAAACTGGTTATTAAACAAGCACATGATGCAGTATGGCAGATTCATTGGGGTAACCAAACAAGCAATAAAATGCAGGCTATAAAGCCAAAACTAAAAGCATTTAAAAATACATCTTGCAATAGGAAAAATGATGTAATTTTGACAAGGCTTCGAATAGGCCACACCCGATTGACCCACAAGCACCTTTTAGTTTCTGAACCGACACCGACATGTCTCCGGTGTAACTGTGTTCAGTCTGTTAAACATTTTATGTGTATTTGTCCCAACTTTAAGAATGAGAGAATAAAATATTTCGGCACTGCAAATCCCATATTAAAATACTTATTAAATGATGATCCGCACCCAAACTTGTTCGAATTTCTGTACGACACTGGTTTAGTAAATTATATTTAAATGTCTAAAAATTCGTAACTATGTCAATGTTTGGCGCAGCTTAGCCAGTTTGGCTCTTGTGCCAGTAAACACCATCCAACCAACCTACCAAAACCATTTTTTTATTAATTAACTAGCAATATGGCCCGGCGTTGCTCGTGGTCACTTTGCGCAATAAGAGCTGCGCGATTTTGTCTTGTTAGCGTAGCCATCGCATATCACACTCTGTGCACTGTGAAAAATAAATTTTATCCAAATACAGATTTATTAAATTAGTTTGAGTATTTTTTGAGATACTTAAATCTATTTCTATGTTCACGACTTTACATGCTATTGTGACTACTATTTAAACTGATTTTTTTGTAAAATGTTTCTTTTTGTGAAATAAATATTCCTGAATTTTTTTAATTGCATATTTTTTGTATAAAAATTAACCATTTAGTGACAATAAACCCATGTAGTAAACTGCACATTCATTAGTTTTAATATTGGCGACGCAATAATATATCAAAGTAAAAATATTGCATTCTTCCAAATCGAAATAATGTATCGTATTTGGTGAAGTTTTTTTTTCTTCTTTTGTGCCAATTGGCGACCGGAGTCTATATAGACGTCTTTCAACATAACTTCATAGTTTTTCTCAATATTTACGGATAATATTTCTTATAAAAAAATTAATTATCAAATATTCATTTTTGAATACTAATAATATGTTTTTGAGGTGATAATTTAAAAATAAGATACATGGAGGTATAAATATAGAAAACCTTAAGTTAAACTTTTAGGGTGAACCATTTCAACATCATAGTAATATTCCACTCCGTAACAAATAGCACTATTGTCATAAAGTTAAGTTGTTTGGAACATGAATACACATGGCGTCAGTCGAAAGGGCTGGTTTATCTTCCTCCTTCAGTTGGCGAGGTTTTTATTAACGACATTAATTTTGTTATTTATACCCTAATTTCGCCATTGTGATGATAGTTTTAAATAAAGGACCTCTATTTTAGCTCATTTGGCAACATTTTTATTCAATTGGAGAACATTTGTATTCATTTGGCAATATTTTTAATTCATTTGGCAATATTTGGCGACATTTTAAATTTATTTGGCGATATTTTTAATTCATCAGGCGACATTTGGCGATATTTTTAATTCATCTGGCGACATTTTTAATTCATTTCGCAACATTTTTAATTCATTTGGCAATATTTGGCGACATTTTTAATTTATTTGGCGATATTTTTAATTCACATGGCGACATTTTTAATTCATTTCGCAATATTTTTAATTCATTTGGAAATATTTTTAATTCATTTGGCAATATTTGGCGATATTTTTAATTCATTTGGCAATATTTTAATTAATTTGGCAATATTTGGCGACATTTTTTGGTGATATTTTTAATTCATCTGGCGACATTTTTAATTCATTTAACAACATTTTAAATTCATTTGGCAATATTTGGCGACATTTTTAATTCATTTGGCGATATTTTTTATTCATTTGGCGACATATTTAATTCATTTTGCAATATTTTTAATTCATTTGGCGATATTTTTAATTCATCTAGCGAC
Source organism: Troglohyphantes excavatus (assembly GCA_963932185.1). Classification (NCBI taxonomy): domain Eukaryota; kingdom Metazoa; phylum Arthropoda; class Arachnida; order Araneae; family Linyphiidae; genus Troglohyphantes; species Troglohyphantes excavatus. The sequence goes on along the minus strand of OZ010668.1, from coordinate 37,837,342 downwards.
ATTTACTCATCAGCCAATAAAAACGAATCGTTTATCCCAGTATTGTCTAAAAATATTTTTGGTCGCCCCAAGGTGATTTTTAACAATAATGTTATGAAGGGAAGATCGAGATGTAAATTTCCCATAGGCGTAATGTTAGAGAAAATGGAAAAAGTTCTATAACTTTTGAATGGTTGCAGATATCCACATGAAACAAAGTGCAGATTTTAAACTAAGAAAAGTTTGTTCACATGGTGCAAGTTTCAGAAAAATCCGTGCAGTAGTTTTTGAGTTAAATCCGGACAAACAGACAGACAGACAGACAGACTGACAGACAAAAAAATTTTAAATGTGATTTTCGGAATCAGCGTATTCTAATTCGTGGAGAAAACTCAAAATGAGGGGTTTTGTTCGATTCCACTGACAGACACTCCATTCTTATATATAAGTATTGATTTAAACAATTTTTAACTAATAATTAATTTAAACAATCTTTAACTAATAATTTGAATTAAATTTAATTAATAACGAATTAAAATTAATTAATAATTTGAATTAAATTTATTAATAATTTGAATTAAAATTAATTAATAATTTGAAATAAAATTAATAATTTGAATTAAATTTAATTAATAATTTGAATTAAAATTAATAATTTGAATAAAATTTAATTAATAATTTAAATTAAATTAATATTTAAAAAAAATTAAAATAATAATTTGAATAAAATTTAATTAATAATTTTAATTTAGAAATTTTAATGAATAATTTTAAACAAGCAATTTTAATTAATAAATTTAAATTAGCAATTTTAATTAATAATTTTAAATTAGTAATTTTAATTAATCATAATTTTTAAGTAGTAAATTTAATTTATGATATTTTTTAATTTAATCAGTAGTTTTATATTAAAATTCTAATTAATAATTTTAATTAAATATATATATATAAATTATAAAGGTTAATTTTCAGTCATTTTCTAATTTAAATTACTAACAAACCTGGCTGACATTTGACTGGGATTTAAGTCTAGCTAGATATTGGTGGTGGGTTCGAATTGAAGCAATTTTAAATTAGTAATTTTAATTAATAATAATAATTTTTTAGTAATTTTAAATTTGTAAATAATTCTTTATTATATAATTAAAAATAACAATACTAATCATTATTTTATAGTTAATTTTATCATGCATGACTATGGCGTGACATGGGGGAAGGAGGTTTCATTGGTTGCGTGACGCAGCAAAACGGCGCATTGTGGCAAAATCATAACAGAAAATGGCGTTGCTCGTAAAAAAAAATCAAATAACTGAATAAAAAATATATTATTATAAAAAAAAAACATTGATTATTGTATAATCTGTGAAGCTAGACAATGGAAAAATGCCTGCATAATCATCAGCACGAGATGCAGCGCCAAAAAAAAATACAGAAAAAGGTTTTGAACACAGATTTAAATGAGAATCTGTTGACCCCACCCTTCTTAAATAGAGCCAATTTTTCCATTATGTGTCCTTCATATTTATAATATTTGAATATAACTTTTTTTAATAATCCCCGTAAAGTTTGTCAAACGAATGTGCATCAATCTTGGGAATAATCAAAACCCAAATTTAAAAAAATGCGGAAAACCGCGTTTCCGCGTGAAAAGTAACACGTCTGAGTGACAGAAAATTTGCAAATGTAATTGAATAAAAAATTAGTAAGTTTTGGTTCGGGTATTTTCAACGATAATCTCAATAAACAAAAAATATTTGGATAAGAAAAGGAGTACATACTATAAACATATCAGCTAATTTTTTTCACGATGCTCCTTTCTTTTGTCTTGAACCTTCCAATAGTTTGTTTTGATGATGGCATACCGCGAAAATGGTAATTCAGGTAAGCTTAGCAAGCACGTGCAGTACTGGAGTGATTTTCAAATTCAAATGGCAAATGAGAGACATACAACTTCTCAGAAAACTGATTTTTGAGAAGGGGAAAAAAATTCCACCAGCATTGTGAGGGAGCGAAGAGGATCACAATTAGGGGCATTATTTTTTTTGACAGGAGTCATTTACAATCCTTTCTTAAAGCACGTAGGGGATGAATGGGTCTTATCATGGAAAATACCTGCAATTTCTGGATTGATGCATTGTGAATTCCGGCTCAACTGCCACCCCATTTCAAGTGTTAAGAAAAGTAACCATTTACATGTACAAACAACCTACAGTTATCTTTTATGTCGCCAACTGGATACCAATAGACCTCTTTACTCCCGTGTAAAGCAAATGGCACGTAGGTTGAAGTACAATTGAGACTCCCAAGACAATCATACAGACCTACTACTCCATCGTCTCCCCACAGAAAGTCGAATTTTCTGTCTTCAAGGTTGTTTGACCACTGTTCTCCTTAAAATCATCCCTTCATGGGGATAGAAGGGAAGGGAGCAGGAGATACATGTGGGTTAGACCAGGAAATGCAACGTGTTTTCTCTATATAAATCGAAAAAAAAATCCTTCTTTTTTTTATTTTTTTTGCACTTGTTAGTTTTCAAAAAAATTATTTTGATTTTAAACTGGCCATGGGGGGGGGTGGGGGGTGGGGGGTTCTAACCCAAGGTAACCCAATGCTGGCTACGCCACTGCTTGACCAATTAGTACGGAACGTCGCTGCAGTAAAGTTTGTTTGAAAACTATAAATGATTATTAAGATACTTTTCGTCTATTTGACCAGTTTACAATAAAGTTTTGGAATGTTCAAAACTTTATATATAATTCATTATAAAATAACTAAATATATTTTCTTTAAAGTATTTTTTTTACACACAAACACGTGAAGAATAAATAACTGAACTCATTGCCTTAATGGGGAAATTTGGATTCAATTCAAGTAGAACATTTTGATTTATTTTTTGATTATTTAATATCACGTGCTTCACTTCTGCAAACAACGTTGCAGCTGCAGACAAATTTAGTAATTCGATACTGGAATTTTTAGCAAGAAATTAGCTCGTTAATAAAATATTCTTTCAAAAGCATTAAACAACTAAACATATCATGTTTACGTTTTTTTTTTAATTAAATTTTTATGCTAAATGAACTGCAGTGTAATTACTTTACTTTGGTGGAATTTCCCGTTTACTTTTGAAATTTAGTATTCATTGGAATTTTTTCACAAAAGATTGAAATTTGATCAAGTTTTATTTTACATATAATTTTAGAAGTGTTTAAAGGCCAAAAGAAGATATAAGAGATATTAAATTAAATAAGATGGCAGACGAGGATAAATACGTTCAAGAAGAACTAAAGCTTTATATTTCATCGCTAGAAGATCAATTAAGAAATATTCAAGACGACTGTCTAATGCATTTTTTCCAACTAGGTAGATTTGCTTTATTCACGGAACAGCAGCGAGATAAGTATTTGCAAACTAAAAATCTCCTAGCTGCTAAAGAGTTCGAAGGCCTTCAATCGAGAGAAAAATTAAAAGATTACATCAGGCAATTCAAACAGGGACTTCAATGCATCGGACACGATCACAAAGACATGGTCAAACAGGGTATGGAATCTATTGCTGAAATCTCCTCTAGGTTAGCAGATAGAACGTCGAAAAATAAGATAGTCCAAGACAAACGTAGATTGCTCAGCGAGCAAACTTTTTTTAATGAACTGTCAAAGACGGATGCAGTCAACAATGAGTTGTACGGGAACAGCAAGAGACAATCTTTCGAAAAGTTGGTCGGCGAGAACGCGAAGAAATTCCAAGAGGCGATGTACAATTTTAGCACCAACAAGCAAGGAATCCTAAACGGCATTTGGAATCTAGAAAAATCGTCCGAGTCGGATGATGAGATAGAAAAGCTGCAGAACTATTTTCACGAACTGGATCAAGAAGTGAAGCAGGCTTTGGATAAGAGGAGAGATGAGATAGCGAGATTGAAAAAAGAGCAGGAAAGCTTGACTTCACACTTGCGCAAGACTTCGAAAATAAGTACAGAGCTGAAAACGCAGAAGACCTCTTTTAAACTCGCTCCCCAGACTGAGACACCGTCCTCTTCTTTCTCGTCTGAGCAACTACGAGATGACGATATCGAAAATGTAAAGCTTTTTAATTACGAACTTACTAGCAGGTTTGAGACAGCAAAGGTGGAGAATGAAGACTTGAAGAAACAGTTTTGGTCTGCTTATCGAAAAATTCATCGGGTTGCAGAATTCAAAGCGTTTGTGCTGGAAGAAATTTTGAAGTTGAGACAGAATAAGAAAAGAGCAACGTGAATACCAGTTATAAATATAAATTTGTTAAAAATTGAAATAAAAACGGAAGCTATTGAAGAATACTAAACAAAAAATTACCAGAACATTAATTTCGTTTATGTAATTATGAAAATTGAAAAATTAATTAAAAAAACATATATTTTGAAATTATATATTGGTGTTCAAATTTTTTTTTTACGTTACAACTAATAAAAGAAATATAATTTTTAAGATAATGTCAACTCAAATATGAAGTAAACACACTAAGTTTTTAACAGACTCCAAAATAAAAACTCAGAAAATAAGGAAGATTAAAATAAATCCTCCTACGTTCTCCAAGTGACTTGAATAACAATAGATAGAATATCAATCTCCACATAAAGAAAAATCAAAGGTTGAAAAAAGCGAGGACATGTTCCCCACTTTAATACTCGAGTTGTTCATATAAAAAGGCAATGCAAACGTCACAGTAAGATTATTTAAGGACAAACAGTATTATTTAATCAACTTAATAATATTTAATAGGAAACTAATAATAAAAGGATTTTTTGAGAAACATTAAAAGTTATTTTAACGATCATAAATATTTTAAAAAACACTTGATTGAGCACACTTAAAAACTATCCTGGCTGCGACACTGTATATATCTACTCATTTATTGTGTGAACAAAGAATTAGTTACGAACATAAACATGTTTACATCTTTTACTGTGAATATAGTTACTTATATTTGATTTGAAATTGACACCACACTTACATTAAAAGATAACACAAAACATTAAAAGTTATTTTAACGAACATAAATATATTGAAAAACACTTGATTGAGCCCACTCAAAAACTATCCTGGCTGCGACACTGTATATATCTACTCATTCATTGTGTGAACAAAGAATTAACAAACATAAACATGTTTACATCTTTTACTGTGAATATAGTTACTTATATTTGATTTGAAATGGATACCACACTTACAAAAAGAGTTGGTTGGAATGCTCATTTTGAAATAGATTATTTTTAACACAATTGAAGAATGAAATTTTGCACCATTCTTTTTATTTACTATCTCTTCTACCTTTTAATTGCAAAAGTTTTCTGATTAACGAAGTTATCACAAAAGGACGTCCTCCACGACATGCAAATATTGGTTCAAGGGAGTATGTCCCCTCCTTTTGTTGACGGAACAGAGAACCTTTTTCAATGGGATCATCCTCTGGTTTGTTTTAATCGGTAGCGAAGCAGGCAACAAGGCCACCTAAACGTGTTGTCCAAAGTAGAAGGGGCAAGTTTGTCTTCTCATTCACTTTCTCTAAAGAAGCGCGTCCAAACTATCGTCTGAGAATCTTCCGAAGAGAACAATTTTCTCGTTCCATCTTCCTACTTTTGAGTTCGTTTGGCGGAGCTTTATTCCATGGCTAAAAGGAACACGGTACGACATCGGGTAAGTGATATTTTGTATTTTTTTTTTAGTTTTTCGAATAGGAAAGGTAGAAATAAAATTATTTATTGCATCATAATAATCTGTATAATTGCATCGAAATCGTTATTTTCGAAAAATATAGATACTGATTGACCAATGAGAACAATATCGTCTTTTCCTCCAGTTTGTAGAAAAACAAACTTTAAAAAAAGTATTTAATTTTTCAAAAATTAAAAAAGGAATTTTAAAATTTGATAACCAATTTTATTAAAAATTAATAATTTTTCAAAAATTAAAAAAGGAATTTTAAAATTTGATAACCAATTTTATTAAAAATTAATAATTTTTCAAAAGTTTTATTTCGTGTTTCTTCTTTTGAGAGTTGCAATGCACAATTTTGGTTATCAAATAAAACTCTTTTTTTCAAATAAAATATTTAAAAAAAAAAAAAATTATAAACAATTTTAAGAAAAAAAATCGCTACAAATTTACTTTTTAAATAAATTTTAATTTTAGGAAAAAGTGTCAAAAATTTAAATATTTAATATTTATTTTATATTTATTGCCACATTTTGAAATCGGCGCCAAAATATGGAAAGGTTTTTAAAAACTGGCACCAACTTCAAAAAGTGATAATAAGTATAAAATTAATATTAGTTATAAATTTAATATTACTTATAAAATTAATATTAATAATAATAAATTAAATAATTTTTCGCCAATTATTTAATCATGCCAAATGAAATTACAACTCTGGGACATCGTTACAAATCATGAATGATTACATTTTTTAATTAGTGAAACTTCAAAGGTGAAAATTTAATTTAATATATGGACTTTGGATTAGAGAGAAATTTATACGATTAATTTTATTCCTATATTATATTTTGTTATTTTTTTTTAACCGTTCGAAGAACGGATATTCTTACTAATATTACATATTATGGGAAGACGCAAGGTTCTAAAGTATTTTTAAATTTATAATTTAACTAACAATACCCGTGGTTCCACACTTAAAAAAAAAAGACATGTAAAGAAAATGGAAAACTGAAGTTATTCGCAAATTGCTAGATAAATTGACAGTTCTGCGCACTGGTTTAAAAAAAAAACTCATTTATTACTCATTCTTCATCTTCCTGTATACCCAGGAAGAGGAAATTTCACAAAGTTGTCCTTTATACCTCAAGAAGGAAAAGTAAGATATCATTTTAGAAATTCTGTGTCTATCGAGAAACATTTAACATAACTGTATGTAGACCACATTTGTGTGGAATATTCCATACGACCATCAACAATGAATTCGACTCTAATTCAATTCCACAACCTAATTTGTAATAAAATATCTACGCTAACTCTGTAAAAATTTGACTTAATAATTTTGCACCTGGATACACTGTTGAGTTTGGCTTTAACTCCTTAAACACGTCTCTAGAGACACAGCTTGCAAAAAAAAAATTATTTAAAAAAAAATACATCACAATCGAATCTATAATCTCTCGACTTGGCGCGCGATTTGGCGGTTTTAATTTAAAATTTCTGGCGGTTTTATTTTGGAGTCATGGTTGGCGCGCTGTTCAGTCGGTTAAAAATTAAGGTTATCTATTGTCCTTTTTTTTTAATGAATGTCAATTATGGGTTCCTCCCTTTTGGATTCACTTTTTCAGGGCCGAAGTTTAGTACATATGAAAATTATTCACTGTTCAGGAGAAAAATATAATTGCAGTTTAGAAATATACTTCGATTAATGAAACCTCACAAAGAGAGGTTATTTTTAAACGTATTGATTACAGGAGCTATTTCGAAACTGAGATATCTGAATGGATTCAATTATTTATTCTAACCTTGAAAGCAAATTCCTTTTCACCTACGATGCATTTTTCCTTAACCTTTTAAACTTTTTATTAAGTAAACCAATTCTTCTTTGTCACTTAATGAATCGAAATTTGTTGGTATGATCAGCGTAAGTTGGTATTTCTAATTTTTTCTTATAATTAACTTGGTAATTTGGTAATTCTTTGGAACGCAAAGATATTTGTACGTTGTTTCAGAACTTAATTCATTCTTCTCTATCCCATTCTTCATTTTTTTTTTAATTAATTAAAGATTTAAAATTATTTTTTTTACAGGAAAAATATCTTTTTCTTTTGTTTACGACTCTTGTTTCTGTCGGAATTGATGGCCAGTCTGACTGGGTAGCCGAAATGGAAGATGCCTTTGCGACCGAAAGTGAACAGTCTGGTAAGAGAATGTTACCATTTTATGTATAAGTTTTTCAAACTATGCAAGTTGCATCAAACTAACGTTTTTATTGTTTGAAAATCAATCGAATTGAATTATTTCACAATGTTCGAATTGATATAGTATTAGAGTGTCAATCACGTGACCTTAGGACGCTTTCATGTTGGAGAAAGAGGTTAACAAACCTGGACTCCGCCATTTTCATAGTATATTCTTAATTGAAGTACAAGAAGTTCAATGAAAATCAATGCTGTTTATCATTTACTTCTTAAAACATCGAAGGTTACATAATTGTTGTTCTAATATATTAATATGAGTTATGTGGTTAACTACATTACTGTTTTTGTAAAATTTCTGATGATTTTTTTTATAACATTTATTTAAAAAAAGTTTTTCTTTGATTTTAACTTTTATTCTAGTATAAATTTTGTCTTACTATGCTGGCAGACGAATTATCGAATTTTAAAAAGGCTTCACCGTTAGCCTTTTAAATACTAGTGCAGAATAATAATTACCTTTTGAAATATCTTCATGTAAATATTATTATAATGATTTTAAAAAAGCAAACTGCACTTTATTTAAAATATGAGAAAATATCATTAATTTTTTTGTAATTTATTACAATATCTTTTTTTTTTGTATTATAAAGCTTTATATCAATACCTCAGAGCCAGACAGATATTAACATGAACTGAAAGCCAAGACATTAGTAAATATCGCATAACATCATCATACGTTGTAATAATTTTCTAAAATATGCAGTTACTCACAAATAAAATATAATTGATTAGTAATTTTTTATTGAATTTAAAATGTTTAAATGGAACAGAATTTTTGCTTTTAAAAATAAATGTTATACTAATATCAACCAAAATAACCCACGCATTGAAAAACAATAATTATATTTTTCGAGATATATATAAAATTGATTTAATACAAATGCACATACATTTTTGTTATAAAGGTAAACGCTCAAAAAGCAATTTTAGCATGGCATCTTTTCTCGCAGTCTTCATATAACCACCCTTAAGGCGTTTCCCTGTAATCTTGTAATTTTCAAAGGTGTTGCCATCCCATTCAGCGAAATTGAAAAAAAAAATGCACGACTGTAATTCCCAGACAACTTTCCAAGTTCTTCAGGTAATTATCAAAACGTTTTTAGTTGATGGAATTCTTGGAATTTCTGCTGTTGTTATTATGAGGAATACACGTGCAAATCATAATTACGAATGTTAAGGTATCAGAGAAATGGAAGATTAAAAAAGTGGTTATAATTCAAAGATTTATTTCTAAGCACATTAAGGTGAAAAAAATTCTGAAATAGTGTCATGTTGCAGTAATCTAATGCAATGGTTTCGTAACTGGCACCACCATGTCTAGATGGGTGTATTACGTTTATTTATACGTAGTTTGAATGAAAACATCGTGATTGAAATACAAAACATCATATAATTTTATGAAATTCAAAGTCTACTGAAGTAGGACAGTGCGCTTGGTAGTCACCACTTGGAATCGAACCTGGGGCGTTCTGAACCTGCATGATCCGCCGATTCGCTACCAGTCAAGCTAAAGTAATTACTCGAACCCAAGTGGGAGTATCTGGTATATGAAGTGTCTACCACACTAACATCATAAATATAAAACAGACCATGCAAAGGCATTATTCTAGTTGTGGAATTGTTTATATATTTCCAAGCGTTGCATTTTCTAACAGTATAAAAACAATTAGAAATATGTGAATAATTTGATGCTTAGGAAAATCACTTGAACTTGAAGATAAAGTTTTATCTTGATTTTATCCTCAGAATGACCAAAATATTCCGAATATCGTAGAAGTTATTTTCACAGCAATGTATGGAATTTTACCCTTTGAGCAGAGAAGAGAACGAAATATAGAAATTGTAAAGTGGTTTTCACTGCATGGGATTTCAATTTATGCCTTTAGTTTTTATTAAATTATTTTAATAGAAATGACTTTCAAAAATTCCCAAATGCTTTATATGTAAAAACTGTTATTAGTAAAGTATATATTTTTAATAAAAAAATTATGTGTACTGTTGTAAAAACTTTCGATACTCGGACGTATATACAGGATGGTTACAAATTGTTGGGGGATGGTTATTATTTGGCTATATCACATTTAGCTGTATTGGTATAATAAACATTATTTTTGCCCAACTACTTCGCTCATATTTTAAACTAGTTGCTTAGCTTTAGTAGCAACATAGTAGATAAATCATAGCAAAAGGAATGATTTATTATGTAGTTAAACAGACAAACAATAACCCAGTGGCTGCTTACCCACTACAGCAAGTACAGCCGGGCTGCACCTAAATTCATTAGTGTATTTTAAAACTAAAATCAGATATTTTACTAATTTTCTTAAATGAAGATTAGAATTGAAAATGAAATTTTTACGGTAGTAAACAAAATTTCCGATAAATAGCAAGCATGTTACCGTATTGTACAATTCAGGAAGGAAAAAACTTCATTCAATCAAAACTGCAGCTAAAAAGCGAAATTCGAAATCGGCTGCATTGTTGCCATGGCAACCTCTACGTAGTATGGACATTCCCCCCATGCTAATGCACTGCATTTGTGAGAAGGTACAGCCGAAATCCGAAATGGATTTTCTTGTTTTAGCTGCACTTGAGGTTCGATATGCTGATTGGCTCGTGGATGAAACGAGAACTTACGAGAATATCTCACAACGGAAAAGGTTTTCGTGATACATTTACTGTGTGCTGTTGTTTCAGGACATGGTCCTGCTGTTGTTTCGTTATGTAAGTTAATATTAAAATTGACCGATTTGCAGGTTTAAAAGAAAGCAGGATTGCTTTAATTTTCAAAAAATAAGTAAGTGTTTTCTATTATTTTCGCATGTTATCTTTTTGTAAAAATTGAAAGGAAACTTTTATTTGAGTAGTGAATAATAAAGAATTTCCGTTCTTGTATGGTTTTTGGAAAATAGGGGGGGGGGGGGGGGGGGGGTCACATGATTTCGGTTGCACTAAAATTTTCGACCACGGGCCGCCACTGCAATAACCAGCGTTTAACAATTTTTGACCATCTTGTAAACTACGTTAACAATTGAAGATTATCAAAATCTATCGATTTTTTTAAACTATACTAGCGGGCTCCGCCCCCTGCTCCGCTAACGCTTCGCCAACCCCCGGAGGATTTCTACGCAATCCTCTTTAGTTTGCTTCGCAAACAATACCGGCTTCATACACTGTAGACAATGACAATGTGTCCTAACAACAATACTTTTTTTAGTTATATAAATTATTACTGGCAGTGCCGTCACACAAATTTATTTTTGGGATGTTGAGACAAGAAATTTCCCAACTTAACGATCCGAAATTCCGAAAGTGAACGATTCAAAATTCCCAACATAAGGACGTCATGTACCAACTCTAGTGTTGTCCTCGTTATCTGACCATTGTTAAAAATATGAGACATCGTTCCCGGGTCTATTCTTCAAGAAAGGCCTCGAACCAAAGCGTCCTTGATGTAGTAAGTAAATACGTACCAATAACCAATCAAGGACGCTTTGTTCGAACCAACGCCAGTAGTTCAATGTGCAGCTCTAGTGCGACGTTAATTAACCAGACCACACTTAACGATTCGAAATTCAAAACGCAACAGTGCTAAAAAATTCCCAGTTCCAACTTATAGACATTTGTCAGCTTTTTTATAGGTAATATTAAACAGTTATCTCGAAAGTATTGATTTATTGCACGCATGTTAAAATGCAGTGTTCTGTTTTGAGGTCTAATTTAAGTTTCATCTTAATACAAGCTGGGCAATTTCTAGTCTTCCATCGCTTTCATTTGCTAATAATATAAACTTTCCTGAGGCATAAAGTTTCCCAACTCAGGGATTTTTAAAACTCGAAATTCCCAACTTTTAAGGTATAAAAGTTTACAGCCCCCCCCCCCCCCCCTGGATAACTGAAAAATCTCAAAACTCCTTCAACGCAATTGTTTCTACTCATTGAAAAGCGAAACATGTGTAAACAAACAGTAGCATAAACGCGCCAATCTTAAATAAGTCTTCGCCAACTTTTATTTATATAAAGTAAGATTATTGAGAATTGGCGTTAATAATAATTTCCCGTTAAAATATATAATAAGCTACAGGATTTAGATTTACATACATGTTGGCATTTTGCCAACGTTGGCATTTTGCTCTGAAATATCTTTTAATAATAATTATAGTACTTCACATAAATAGTTACATCTAATTTATTTTTTAAGATAGAATTTCAGTATTGATACCATTTAAGAAAGGAAGATTTTACGAATATAACTATATTTTTTTAATGGGAAAAAAGTATATTTTTGAACTACTTAGAGCAGTTTTAATTTATCCCTTAAAATTTTACGCGTAAAATTGACGATTATTTCAGACATTTCGTCAATTATTTAAAAATTTATAACTACAAAACTAAATCGAAATTTGACAAACGCTCTGGATCATTTGTAGCCAATAGTTTAATCTATACCCCTAATTTTTATTTATTTTTTTGTTGAAAATTGGAAGACAAGTATACAAAAATGTATGAATTATTTTCAAAATGTTCTAAAATCATGAATTTAACATAAAATAACGTCTAATATACTGATCGTATTGAAAAACAAAAATATTCATCTTATTACCCAAACATTTCTTAATAAACTGGCATAATTTCATAATTTTAGGACATTTACTTTTTGAGATGCAAGCGGAACAATGAGACAAAAATTCGCAAATTAAAATTTTCTCGAAATATCCGACATTTTTCCTTTCTTCACTATTTTTTATACCTATCTTAATTGATAACATCTAATTTAATTGTAAAGATAGAACTATAATCTTTATAACATCGGAAAGATGAAGTTTTAACGAACATTAATATATTTTTTTTAATAAGAAAATATGTAATTTTAAATGACTTATAGCAATTTAGAAATCACGTTTCAAAAATGAGGGTGAAAAAACTTCAAAAAGTGGAGCGTGTTCAAAGGTTTAAAAAATTTATAAATCCAAAACTAATTCGAATTTTAAAAAATGCTTACTTGGATTTCCAGTTCAAACCTATTTGTACACTCCCTAAAAAAATTGGATCTCTCCTCTTAATAGTGTTTCAGAAACTCGACGGACAAAATTACTTGTAAGCGAAATTTTATCAACGACGATTTTAATATTAAATAACTTATAAACTAATAACAGTATTTAAACAAAAATATATTCTTCTTATTTATCAAACATTTCTTAACAAATTCACTTAATTTCGTAATTTTAGGGCTTTTACATTTTGAGATACGATCTGAATAACATTGAAAGAACTGAAAATTCCCCCTAGGGCCGACTTTTTCCCCCTAGGGCTTACTTTTTTTTAAAATAGAGAGATATTATTAATTATTTTAGAAGTGATAGCTTTAAATAATACTTCAATGCAAATGCTTTTAAAATTGCGCAACATAGATTAATTTTACAAATTTAAAAATTGTCCAAAAGATTGCAACATACATTATTTTTACAAATTTAAAAATTGTTAGCTTTGCTGGGAAAAATTCGAGATCGAAAATTCCTCTCGGTAAAATATTTGACATGTACGCTTAAGCCTTCTTGGTTTCTTCTTCAACCTCCAAAACCAAACCTGCATTGACCCCTGACATTGAAGTACAAACAATGCCAAACAATTATTTTCATTAAACATCTTTTCAAAAGATTTTCGATTTCGTCGATGACGGTATCCATCGGTTCTTCTGACATTTTCATCATTTCCAACCTTGGGCTTATTTCCGATCCCGTTGGGCGACTTCCATGCGATCAGATTTTTCTTCTGGGCTGAATATGGGTCAGTTACGACCTTTGCGGGTTGAAAAGCCGTGGGTCACGGCTGTGCCATGCACCGGCGCACACTCTTTCAACAAGATATTGCCCAGCATGAAAAGAAAACACATTCTTGTTAAAATTAAGGGTAACTAAGCATTTTTTTTCTGCGTTTCTCAACGTCCGGAAATGTTGAACACGGCTTACTGAGAAGTCTTCGATGGTATTAGTTTTCAATGGGCTATTTGCATAAAAATAGAAGTGTTTGCAGTGTCAAGGAAGGTTTTGAAAGTGTCTTTGAGTAAATAATGAAAGGGTGATGACAGTGATTTGCAGTCAAGGATGATTTTAGTCTTGTTCGTTAATTGAATGATAAATTACAATTTTGTAGTTTCATGTGTTTCTGTAAATGCCTCAAAAAGGTCAAAATTAATTTGAATTTTTATTGCTGATTTATGACGGATGACAAACATATGAAACTTATCATGTTAAATTATCATTAATTTTCAGTTTATTCAGTAAGGGTCTTAAAGAAAGGGTATAACAAGTGTGCACACATATAAATATTAAATTAAGATATTTTTGCCGAAATATCCAAAATGTGTGAAATTAAGGATAATTTATCGCCAATCAAACTTCATAATCTGCGAATAATATTTTTTTTATTGTTCTATATTAAGTAATTACAGATTGGTTATCATTTTCACTGCAGACAAATAAAAAATAGATAAATGTTATTTACGAAAGTTAGGCATTACTAGGAACAAAAATTACTATGAAAAATACTTTAAATGTTATTATTAAGAACTTTAGGTACATCGTTTAGTATAATTTGTAAACTTAATTTTTTTTCTCGAAAAGCGCTTTAATGCAAATTGACTTTTTTTCACAATTTATTGAGTCTTCAATGTGAAACACAAACATATATATCAATCTACGCAAACAAATGGTTTTTGACATATAATGTTAATATAAAAATTACTACAAGATTTATATAATTATTTTTTTTAAATTACGTTTCGATATTAACAATACTTATGTATATTTGCACCGTAAAAAAGAGGCACATAAAAATTAGTACCTGAACCTACTCGTTTTCTTTGAGTACATTGCATCGAAAATGAGCGACGACTTACTCAAATTTGAGTAATCGTACTTTCGCAAAAATGAGCAGTGTTATTGAAAATCTCAGCTTCTGTTCAAACCATCTTAGTAAAGCGACCTGACAAGCTTAAAATGGTTGTTCAGAAGATGGTTTACCTTATTATTTGATGCCGATTGCTTAAATGGAAACTGGGTTATTACAATTCAATTATCTTACTCTCCATTCTTTATTCTTTTAGCACACCTTTTTAACGTTTCTTTTGTTTATAACTTCTTTACCTCGCCCTGGTAGCTTAACTGATAAGGCTCTGGACTGCGACGCCTGCAGATCTGGGTTCGACTCCCAGTAAGTCTTGCTTGTAGTTATCGATATTTATTGAAAGTTATTTATGAAGGCAGCCTATGTAGGCCAGCGTCTGTTCTTTTTATACCTCTGCTTATTTTTGAGTCCATGTGTTTTTCATTCAAAATTGAAATTTATGTATTCGGAGCCATGATAAGCATAGAATGTAATAAAAAATTAGTACATTTTATTTATTTTTGAGTACCTATTTTTAACAGAATGGAATAATCCTTTTTTTTTTCACAGGCATGATGTGTAAGCCGGATCCAAATAATAAACGGATATTTTGTCGATACCAAAATGACGAGAGAATTCCGTTGTCAACTTTGAGCCACTGCCTATGTACTCATATTGTTTTTAGCACTGAACTATTTCATTCAGTTCCAAGTAAGCACAATTTTTCATATTTTTTAATATATGTAGAAGATATAGTTGGTATATTTTTGTAATTTACTATTACTTTACAACAGTGAAATTATTTTTCATTAGGAAAAGGTAAAGTGAAAAGTAAGATAAATTTTATATTTAAAATAGCAAAAAACTAATAATCTAATTGACGATATGTGGAATTAAATGTAGTCGTACTTATTCATATAGTAAAGAATTTCTGTAAGTTGTTAGTACAAATTACGTATTTACTTATTATTCTGTAAGTCTTTTTTGAAAAATTTGTGCAAAAATATAAAACATTCATATAAAATGTTACAAAAGCAGAACCTATTATTTCTCTGTAAAATTCAACTAAACCCCGATTTCAATAATATATGCCCACAAATAAGGAGTTTTAATTTAATATGTATATCCATATATTTACTTTGTTTTCCATAAAATAATTGCGTAATAAATCTTATTCAATTCGTTCGAAGTATCTGAAAAAAATTGTGTTTCCTTTGTTGACAAAGAATATAAGAATTTCTCAACAAGGAATCGATGTGTGTGTTAGTTTCCTTCAGCTTTTTTGATAATAGAGCATTTAAATTGTAAAAGTTTTATACATTTATAACCATAAATAATTATATATTTGTAAAAAAATATAATAAATAAAGGTTAAAATTTGCACATTATCGTAAAAGATTAATCAGTTAATTATTTAAATTGTTTTCGTTTCAGCTATTCTGAGAAGCTTGCGATCCGCTGATACGAATGTCGAAATTCTTGCCTCGATTTCCATAAACATGAACAACTTGGAAAATTCTCCTCAATCACCACAGAAATTGATAAACTGGATGATTGATCAATCATTTAATGGAATCGACTTGCGAATAGAAAATGGGGACTATCTGGAGGATTTTGCATGGAGTAAATTCTTTAAATACCTGAAGGTAAGTAGATAAGTAATTTAAAATAAAATAACATCTTTATTTAAATTTGTGTGGCGACGCATTTCCATTAGGAATATTGCAGTGGCAAACAGAAAAATGTGAAAAATGTCTTATTTTTCTTGTTAATAAGAAAATAAGTATTTCAAAATATTTAATGTATATTTGAAAGCCATAAGTGCGTTTTTAAATCTACGCAAACTTATGCCGAAGGATTATTTTTTCTATCTTCGCTCAAAAAGGTGTAAAGTGGTCGAAAACACTTAGTCCTGTCTATAGTGTTTATTATTTTAGCTCAGTGGTTTTATCCTATTCATTGTCTGGACCGTACAGTATCCTGGAGACCAGGGTAGGGTTATTAATTTTAAAAGATTTAAAAGAGTTGTGTAATAAGATTAATGTAATAATTTGATATTTTTATATTAACTTTAAAAGATATATACTCGAAATAAATTTTCATTAGTTGACAAATAACATTTAAAACTGCAAATTTGAGTGTTGCTGATATTGATTTAAAAAAAATACTAATTCGAAGATTAGAATAAAAATGTATTTTCTTTTTCTTTAACAGGATATCAGATCTCTTTTGAACATACAAACAACAAAAAGTTGGATTCTAAGCGTCACTATAAGCAGCAATATTTTATCATTTCTCAAAGATTCACAGTTCCTTGAAATTTCAAGGTAAATGTTTATGATATTTTCCTCAGAATAGTTCAAGTAGAAATATTTACTGTAAATATAATTTTAATGTAAAGTTTTTTTTAACATCAAAAATAAATTAATTAGAATATACTTTATTATACCACCTTATCCCCATGATTCTTTTCTAAACTGTTTTTATATATTTTGTTGAAATATTTTTAGGTTTATTAATAAAATTAAATATTATATATATAATTGTTTTCTTAAATTATAGGTACGCCGACTACATAAGTTCGAAACCTTCAACACATTCTTCTGAGCATGAGAACGAAGATTACTTTGTAAGTATAATTTTTTTTTATTTGTGTTATATTAAAGCTTTTTCAATTATATTAGTTTACTGTAGTTTAGTAAATTATATTTTAATTATGGAAAAAATCTTTATATTTTAATTTAAACATAAGAAATAATGTTTCAAATAAATTTTATTAAGTAATAAAATCGAAAAATTGAAAGAGTAAAACTAAAATTAAAATAATCTACATTCATAGAAATAATAATCTCTTTCTAACAAAGTTTATAGATTTCTACGGACAAATTATCTTATTTATTTTTTAATGGAAACAAGTAAAATGCAAATGCACACAATTATATAGAAAGTTGGAATATTATAAGTCAGTTTTTTTTTTGCATAAATTTTTTTTTTACTTTCTGTTGGAATAAAAGTATAAAATTTATTTTTCTCGTACATTTAAATAAGTTGTAACTTTCTACAAATAATTATTTCACGTTATTTAAGCTTGCACATGTTTATAAAAAGATGAAAAAGTTCTTTTCATTTATCAGTTCTTTTAACCTTTGACGGATATGGGAGATAATCGATCATAATAACCGATTAATATCGTAATAATCGATCGCGATCTAAAAAAAAAAAAAAATTCAACGATCGCTGCACAACAATAATAATAATGCAAAATAATAACCTTACACCTAGACCAATAGAAACTATTGTATTGTCAAACAAAACAATAGTTTAAAATAGTAATAATGCGATATCACAAGACCACATATTAAAAAAAAATTGGGGTATTGATTTTAATTTGATACGAATGAGTCTATAGTTATAGACAGGGCTCGATTTGAGCCGGAACGCACCGGAACGGCGTTCCGGTACCTCTCTTTAGGAAGAATAAATTACGATTCCAGACTTGGGTTTGATAGCTGATGCATTGCACTCCCACACCCCACGTAAGATTATAGTTCTGGAACCTCTATTTTTAGAATTCGAGCACTGGTTATAGATATAATCTGTTAAAAAACAATTTCACCTTCGAAATATATTATCAAATCATAAAATTGGATACGGCGTAAAAAGAAAGCTGTCATCAAAAGAAAAATGTATGCGTCAGATACGCAAAGCAACCTTAAAAAGTTTTCGTATCTAAGATACATAAAAATATTCGCAACGATGGCGAGGCCACGTTTTGTTGCTTCAAAATTAAGTCGTGAAAAAATACTTATATTTCATATACATTACGGTTGGGAGAGTGCATATAGAAGTAAAAGCTGTAAATATTCTCATTTTTAACCCTTTGCACTCGTATGTGCCCGTATGGGGGACATCACTCGTTTTACCATCGCTCTCGTATACAGGGGACAATCGCATCTGTACCGTTGCGTTCGTATGTCGCCATAGAAATAGGAAAAACACAGAATTATAAAATGTAATTGTTTCTTTATGTTGTGCTTTTTATTTTGTTTCTTGTTTGTAGTTTCTTTGTTGTTTTTATTGTCTTTTAGTTAGTTTTGTTACAGTTACTTACTTCTTACTAGTTATAGAAAACAGAAATTCTTTGGGCAAACTGTGATAACTTAACCAAAACATTTCTGTTCGAAGTATTTCTAAGTTGATTTGCTATGGTTGAGGTGCCGGCATTACGTTCCTCCCCTAAATATTGTTTATATAGTTTGTTTATATTATTACATTTCTTAGATTTTTAATGCGGTGTAGTGTAATATACTTAAGTATTCTTAGTAGTTTCAATAAATTATTTTGATACGTTGAAAAATAAAATATTATGTGGCTACATTTCCATCCTAGGTCAAGGGGTGTATTCAGGGGTTATATTTTTTAATTTTTGATTTAAGAATGGTTAAACCTTCTAGTTAAATTGGAACACATTTCCATCAAAAAAATTCATCTTGATCGAACATGGAAAAAAAATTCCGAGTTATTTGCTAACTTTCTAAAGCATAATTACGAGTACAAAAGGTTAATAATGCTTTATCTTAAAAGTACTTACTTTTTACCATTAAATAACATTGTACATTTGTATTAAATTCCATTAACAGGATATAATGCAGAAAGTAGGAGTGGCTTTGAAAACAGGCATTGCATTGAGCAAATTATTACTGCCAATATCCTTACGGAATTCTATAGAACAAATGATGATTAGACCCTACACGAATGAAAGTTATCCAGAGGTAAGTTTGGAATAAAAAGTTAATAAGTTTTCGATTTGTAATTATTTTTTTATTTTTTATTTGGACGATTTGACTTACATTCGATATATTTTTCAATAAAAAAATATAAACTAAAAAAATGGTGGGTATTTTAAATGCACTGTTAAAATAAGTACTCAAAAACAACTGAAATGTACTTATTTTTGAGTACATTCGATGCTTATCATAATTCCTTTGATAAATTTCAATTTTGAATGAAAACACATGTACTCAATAATAAGCACAATGGATTAAAAAAAGCAGTTGCTTGCCTACATAGGCTGCCTTCATAAATCACTATCAATAAATAACAACAATTTTCACCAAGACCTACCGGGAATCGAACCCAGATCATCAGGCACCACAGTCCAGTGCCTTATCCTTTGACTACCAGGGTGACATGAAGAAGTTATAAACAGAATAAATGTTAAAAAGGTGAGCCGAAAGAATGGATAAGATAATTGAGTCGTAATAACTTTCCAATTAAGCAATTGACATCAAATGATGTGAAAAACTATCTTCTAAACAACTATTTTAAGTTTGTCATTTCTCTTTGTTAAGATTGCTTAAACAGAAGCTGATATTACTAATATTAAATCCCACTGCTTATTTTTGAGAAAGTACGATAACTTAAATTTGAGTACATTATCGCTCATTTATGATGCAATTTTATTCAATGAGTATGTTCAGGTACTCATTTATAAGTACTTTTTTTTAAAGTATGTTTAAATCACTTTATACCTTTTTTTTAATTCGCAATCATATGTACTAGATTAGTGCAAAGCTGGAAATTATTTTCATCCTCCAAGTGCCCAGCATATTAATTACCGAAATTGTAAAGTTGTTTTCCTTGCTTGCCGGATATTTAAATTAAATTTGTGAAAAAATTATTGAAATATTTTTTTAATCTTGATTATTTTTTAAAGAGACGGCTTAATTTAAACCCAATTCAAAAAGATTTGAAAATTATTGAAAAATAAAGCCTTTGCACTAATTTAAAAATTATGCATATTACCTTCGAGTATGAATAGACTGTAGTAGAGCGAATATGACGTCATAATCGTGAAACCAACGTCTCAGACCGAATGGCCTCAGACACGTGACATCTTTTCAAAATTATGAATTAAAAAATACTCGCGATTGGCTGATGAATTGGGAAATGTGTAACAGTGAAAATTTATGAATGGAATGACGTAATTAACCACGTGTTTGAGGCCTTACATGTTGGCTTCACTTTGATGTTAGCGAGATTACAGAGATATGTTTTCTCTACTATGAAGTATCAACGCTCGAAGCATATTACTAGTAAAACTGGTGATATTCCATAAATAAAATTCTGGAACTGCCGATTGGAGGGGTCAACAAGACACATTAAAATTGAAATAAGATTAAATTAAATTTTAATACCCTAATAGTTATATATGTATCCTTTATTATTTAAACACTTCATTTCTAATGAATTGTTATTAGTGGAATTATGTATTGTTTTTGTGTGAATTTTTTAGGAACTAAAATTTTTACTAAAATGATATTCCCGATTTTTTTTTACAGTTGTGCAAATATCTCAATAATCAGACATCAGAAGAGGCAAAGTTAGACAGTACGAGTAATACACTTCCGAAAAACTTGTTCGAAATTCTCAAGAATCAAGTATGGAACTTTCTTGAATTTGTATATTATGTATTAATTCTTAATTCTCATGCCAAAGTTTACTTCAACACTGAAATTTCAAAATTTCAAATTTATAAGACGAACTTTTTAATATGTATAATCGAATAAATTTTGTAGTGGTATTATTGATGTATTATAATATTAATAAAAAAATAATGTTAATGTTGAGAGATTGACGATTACTTTTTATTACTATACAAGTGATTAAAAAACGAAATATCGTTCCTTACGCATTATAAATAATTTATTAAATAGGTATTCTGACCATGATCATGAAAGATATCCCGATAATTAATTTTGAATTTAGATGCTTCTGAATATTTATTGCAGTGTATGTTTTTGGTAATGTAGAAGGGAAATATATAATAAAATAATGTTTCATAAGTGATTTTTAATTGGTTAAGCAGCTTTAACTGAACGTCATCATCAATATGAAAATTACAAGTAAAGAGTTGTTGGGCGATGGTTATTATATTTATTTAGTATTTTCATTTTATATTATATTAATTTTACATATAATATTTGTTTTATTTGTTATTTTTTAAATAAATTATTTTATTACTTTTACTTTCTACAAATTTTTATTGACACATGTCCCATTTCTCGACGGTCTACCAAAATCCCTCAAGTTCTCCTCCATGGGAGGATCGGTAGAAGGGCTTCCATTTGACTTTCCTCCATAGAACATCCTGAGGAACTGACTCCCCAAGACGTCATTAAAACCCCTTCCCGAGAAGCTCCTCAACAAGTCATCTTTGTTGTAGGAGGAATTTAGGAAGAATTGGTGCTCCAGAGGAGCTCTCTGGGATGTTTTGTGCTATATGGGTGTTTGGCTGCTTAACAACAGATAACAAATCCTTCCTTTTGTCTTACTACAACTACTTTGTCTGTTGCTATATAAGCTAAGCGATTTGTTTTAAATATAAGAGTTGGGTAAAATAATGTTATATAATGCCAATACAGTTAATTGGTACAGTCAAACAATGACCGTTGTCCAACTATTTGTGACCACCCTGTAAAATGATATTTCTGATAATATAGGTGCTTCTGTTCCATTTGTGTAGTTTAAAAACTTATTTATGTATTCTCCAATCTATAAACTTTTATTTTACTAATATTATAATTCCGTATAGGTGCAGATTGCAAGTCAAAATGAAATTGCCGGGGTCGACATATGGTCTCTGAATGACGACGACGGTTACAATGCTTGTGGGTATAAACCTTTCCCGTTAATAAACGAGATCGCCGCCGAACTCAAGGGAGAAAGAAAGACCTTCAATTCTTTTACGGACCTCGACATTGTTCTATCAACCGGAGAGTCCCAACTAGACGAAATCCAGGTTCTCCAAGAACCAGACACGGATCCCGAAGAGATCCGAAAATTTAAATGTGAACGGATCGGATTTTACAGACATCCGAGTGACTGCTCGAAATTTTACCACTGTGCAGAACACAGAGCGACTTCCACTCAACCCAGCAGTCAGTATGCTGTGTTTGTGTACAAGTGTCCTTCGGGTCTGGTGTTCGATGAACTTCAAGGCTCCTGCAACTGGCCGTCCTATTCTGAACCATGCCAGGGCTCAGATGAGTTGCTGCCAGTTGCTTCCAAGAAGTTTCAGTGTGTCATTCCGGGATTTCACGTCGATCCCGAAGACTGCAGGTGGTTTTATTATTGTTCTGATTTGGGTGATGGTCGATTGGCAGCTTTTGAATTCCTATGTCCTTCGCACCTGCTCGGGTTCGATGAGCAGCAATTGCTTTGCAATTGGAAGTGGATGGTGCCTACTTGCGCCAATTCTCCACACACAGAACGTGAGGATGAAGCTGAATATGCACATGCTGAACCAACAATAGTGCCAATAAACAATAGCGGAATTGATGATAATCGTAATTTTAGAATATTAGATTCGGTAACTCCATTGTCTACCACTTGGAACACTTTTCCAGATGTTGAAAATGTAAATGTGCCACTGGCATTAGGCTTGAAGCTAAATCATCTGAATGATTCTTTGAAACATAGAATATCTGTAAATAGTTTTTTGACAGAGGATGAGGTGAAAAGTGAAAACTCTTCGGTAAATTATACTAACTCAGCCAAAATAATAGAGAAATCAAATAACAATTCGAAAATCAATGGAACATCGAATTACGTTAAAAATAATAATGAGAAAAAATATGGCACAGCATATTGGCATAGATCTATGATAACTAATAAATCTCCTGATAATCATCAACGAAATAGATTTGATGCTTTTCTTGAAAGAATAAATAATTTTGGACTAAACAATAATTCTTCAGAACCTTCTAAAAGCATAAATCAAGGCGAAGAAGTTAAAATAGATCACAAATATGGAGTTGGCACAGTTAGAAAAATTAATTTGCACCCATTGCAAGATAGTGGAGAAAAAGATAATCTTTCAGAAAATAATCAAGGAAGATCTTTAGGAGACTCTATTTCAAGCAGTTATCATTTTGAAAATACACTTAATGACCAGGACACAACTAGTCACCGAAAACCATTTGCTCAAGTCAAATGTTCTAAGTTGAATAACAAAATAGCTGATTCAAATGAGGGGAGTTTTGGCTGTATTAGTGAAGTGAGTTTAACAGTTAATATTAAGGAAGGCAAAGAAAATAATAAGTTTATATTAAAACCTGATCAACTTACAAGTTCAGTCATTGAAGAGTCAGAACAAGTTGCCGTTTTGCCTAATCATTCTACTAATGTCAGAAATATGAAACTACAAAGGCTTCAGATAAAAATTTCCGGAAAAGAAACCTTACATGACAACAACAGTGATGAGGCATCAAATAGACACCTAGAAAAATTTCAGACGCAAGGCAGAACAGCATCTATTGAACGAAATATATTTGAACTACCTCAGATTCATGCGAACACAAATACATTCCAGAACGAACCAGGAGTTTCTTTATCTGTCAATAATCCAAGAGAGCATAATAAAAACCCACTTTCTGAAAAATCGTTTCTTGAACGAAATAAACACAGTAATACTGAACATGATAATTCGAAAAATGCAAAAACAAATAATATTACTTTAGTTCGTGTTCCCCGGACAAAACATTTTAAAGAGTCTGTTGAAGAAGAAAATAATCTAATGCCACTTGTATTTTTCCCCGAGGGAGTTCTTTTGAATGTCGATTTAAACCAAATTAACGAAATTCCTCCACAAATTTTATTAGAAGTAGACAATATGCTTAAAAAGTACATGAGCGACGGAAATATAGACTTGCATCTTTTGATGCAAAAATTAAATGCAACAGCCGAACCTATGTCAAATAACGAAAATCATGGCGAAATTACAAGTAATGACATCGATGAGATGCTAGGTGTCATAGAAAATTTACTTAACTCCACTGATAATATGCAGCGCATGCATAATACCACGATAACGAACACTACCGAAGGAGAATCTTTTAAGACTTCAAAAATCGAAAACAACACCGACCAAAACGACTTGCAACTGCAATACGAAAATATAACAAGTAACATTGAAACGTCTGATAAAGGAAGGGAAACAGAAAAGATTAAAAATAGTACAGAATCATCGAATACAGCAAATGTTAATGATTCTAATGTGCAGGAGATTAAAAGAAACCCTCTAAGTGCCGAAAAAATTCTCGAGGTCCCAGAAAACAAACCTTTCGTAAGAAGACGTTTATTTAGAAAACATAAATTTCCGAGTATTCGTGAACAGCTGGAATTTCAAAACCGTTCTGCTTACAGTAGAAATTTAAAGAATCCCTCATTTTCTACAACTACTACCACGGTAACATCAGTCCATACTCCTAACCATCCCAGATATCCTTCAATTCGACAACAGTTATTTTTAAATAACAAGCGCAAGAATTCTCTCAACGCAAGAAACAATGTTATATGGAAAAGACTACAAGAAATGAGTTCTGAAACAGGTATACGTGATAGTACGTACAATTCTAACACTTCTGTACAGCTTCCCAAATCGGACAACAGGAACGATATACGTTTGAAAGACCATGAATTGGAATATAGCGACCCTCCTTTAAAACCTCATCCATCGAATGATAGAGACATTTATTTAAAAGCTGAACAATTAGGAAATATGGATCTTCATTTAAAACGTCATCAATTGGGAGGTAGTGACACACAATTAAAATCTCATCAATTTGGAGATCGATTAAGACCAACTGACGTTAATTTGTCTTTTAATCCAAACCTACAAACGCCGACACTTGATTTAGAATTGTCTAGTCACAGAAATCCAATTCCGGAAAATCGAAGAGATTCGTCGTTCGTTTCTAGCGAAAGGAGTAATCCTAGATTATCAGATGAAGGGATAATAGTTACTATGGATTTTAATTCCGAAACTGCTTCAGAGAAGGAGAATACTCCAAGCATCAATAATGATATTCATTCTCATAGGAAACCACTTCAGGAAGGAAGATTTAGGTATACTTTACCACTCCCTCCTGTATATCGTACGAGGAACTATCCACTTCCACAAACCACAACATCAACCATTGATAAAAATCACTTGCATCAAGATACTAGCGAATCTACTGTAAGTGAGTATCCTGATATTGCTATAGAAAGTCCTAAACAACCACGAAACTCGCGAAAACTGCGAATTTTGGTAAAGAAGAGATTCAATAGAAAGCAAACCGATGAAGGCAACTCAGCAACTGAACATGGAGATGCCTCGAAGATAGACCATCGTCAACACATGAGAATGAGAATACCAAAGAAGCTTCTGAACGAACTAAAATCGAACGTGCTTAGAAAACTCGCCTTGGATGGTAAAAGCGAAGTAAAATTGCAAATTCAATTCCAGGATCATGTATGGAATGTTCCTTTTGTAAATGATAAAAGTTCTGTTGACATATCCCCGGTTGCTTGTACTAGACCTGGGTTGTTCCAACATCCCAAAGATTGCAATATGTTCTACGAATGTTTCTGGGACAAGTGGTTACAAAGGTTTACCCTGCACGTGTTCTCTTGCCCTGTAAGATTGGTTTATGATGACAGTATTCGAGGATGTAGTCGTCCGAGTTTTGAATCGCATTGTAGAAACAGCGTGGATACTTCATAATTCGCATAAGCGCATTCGAAATGTAAATATATTTGTTTCTCCCTTTGATATTTTGGTTCGAAGTTGATGGAGGGATCGCTGAAAACATTTTTTTAATGTTATATTTATTTTTAGTCTGTTTGTGTGTTTGTATATTTCCTATAAAATTAATAAACTAGCCCAGAATCAAAACAGGTTATATCCAAAAATTAGAAAAATTATACGGTGGTATCAATAGGTACATTATAACTTCGGCTTGAATTTTATATTATAATAAAGCAGCAAAAATTGTTTTTACTATTAAAAACTAAAAAAAAAAAAATACACAGAAACAAAAGCAGCTATATCCCACGAACGTGAACATACTAAAAAATTATTTAATGCATGATAAAAATTTATTTATGGTTATAAATGTTTAAAACTTTTACAATTTTAATGCTCTACTATCAAAAAAGCTGAAAGAAACTAACACAGATATCGATTCCTTGTTGGGAAATTCTTATATATTCTTTGTCAACAAAGGAATTTTTTTATAGACTTCGAACGAATTGAATAAGATTTATTACGCAATTATTTCATATATAGTTAGAAATGTTCTTCCATTTAGATTACTTTTATTGACCATAAATATTGTGAGAATTAACTTATTTGTTATCATTCCATAGTTTATTAAGCATGATGAATAAACTTCAAATATATTTTTTAAAAATTGATATAGGAGAAAGTAAATACGAATGTAACGTCTTAAACAGACATTGGAGAAACTATGTAAATTGTTCCTTTTTTAAAGAAATTTGTTTTCAATGTGTTAGTATGGTAATAAATTCCTTTTAAAGTTCCATGGTAAAAATAAACTAAGAAGAGTGATATGTTCCTAAGATGTATATATAGTTTAAAATAATTGTAAATAAAGTTATATTTATCTCATTGTATTTCGTTTAATTGTTTTCAGTGATGACATTGGAGTTATGGTTTACAAATTACTCTTTAAAGTAAGATGCAAATCAGAGATTTACATAATACAAGTATCTGTTTTGACGTTTTTATTCACATAAATTTCTGAATAAAAAAGTTTTGCGATTTCATTGAAGTTTTAGAATTATTAACACAGTATGAGGTTTTAAACGAATATTTCCGTTCTTGCACTGTATATACGTTTGTTTGCATGAGGAGATTTTAAAATACATTGAAAAATAAAATACGAGGTATTAAATAAAAGCAAATTAAAAATATTTTTCAACTATTTAGAGCTAATATAAAGTTAAAAAACCAGAAAAAATAAAAAATGCAGTATCAAATTGAAGAAAATTAATGAAAAATTTATTAATTATTTATTCAAATAATAAGGTACAAAAAAACTAAATATAAATAAGTGTATGCAAAATGTAGAAACTTAAGGGAACTAAATATTGCAATATAAAATATTCACTAATTTGAATTAAGAAATTTGTATTAATAAAGAAACAAACGATCAAAATGAAAAATAACCGTTTCTATACTTTATAGACAGAAACAATTGTTCTGTTTATTCCCGCCTTTTGGGATATTTCGAGGCTATCCAGTACGTCACTGGTTGTTAGGCCCATTCAAAAAGAACGTGTAAAACCCGAGCGAGATTCTCCGTGATTCGGGAATACATATCACGTGGTATCACGTTGAACAAAATCGAACACATCACTCCAGAAAAGATTAAAATTTTAAACTATTCGAAACAGATACTGACCATTTGTTCGAAGGTAGAACACTTTTGGTTGGACTGTAAATCCAGTTTCATAACGCTGAGAGTTCTCGTGCTGAGAAGCCAACTTTCAGAGCTTCATAACAATTTTTATAGTTTTTTTAAACAGTCTCAAATAAACAATTTATTTAAAGCTTATTGGAAGTATTTTACAAATCTTAGGTAACATGGTGAGCACGGATAATTATTGGTAATTCAAGAGTATAGAATGGACTGGTGCGCGTTGAATTCTTCATGGCTCAATTGCACATACTTAAACCGTGTTTAAAGGAAGGAAGATCAAATAATGGTTTGGTTTGGTTGTTAAATAACGTCGCACTAGAGCTGCACAGTGGGCTATTGGTGACGGTTCGGGGTCTATCTCGAAGGAAAGGCCCGGGAACACATACACATTCACACACACAGTCATACATGCACCGTGTTATTTTAGAACCATGGTCAGATGACGAGGAAACACCTGAACTGGCACCCAGCGCCTTCAATAGACGTCGGGACTTTGGACCCCGATCAGATTTATCGTGCACCAGTCCCGTATACACGCCGTTAATTTTTGCGGATGTTCTGGACGACTTTTCTAGTATTTTTGTAGAGAAGCCGACAAACCTCCGATCACAAGATCACTACTTTTTTACTTTTCTTTGTCAAGTCCATCGCGCGGGTTCGAACCACCAATCCTCGGATTAGCAGCTGAACGCCTTAACCGCTCGGCCACGGAGGCCTGATCAAAGAATGAAATGCTTATGTTTGAAGAATGTGACCTCGTCATTTAACCATACTACAAAATATGGTTTCGAAGAAGATTACTTAAACAAATGGAAACTGTTATAAAAACTTCCAACTTCATAAACATAAAATGTAATGAGATTGGTTGGTTTGGTTTGGTTAATTAACGTCGCACTAAAGCTGCACATTGGGCTATTGACGACGGTTCGCGGTCTATCTCGAAGGAAAATGCCTCGTATTTCTGAACCATGTTCAATGACGAGGACAACACCTGAGCTGGCTCCCGATGCAACCTCAATAGGCGTCAGGACATTGGTTTCCGATCAAATTTAACTTGCACCAGTCCCGTATACACCGCCGTAGAAACTGGAGGTACGCTCAGACGACATATTCTTACTTTGCAGCGAATCTGGCAAATCCCTGATCACAAGTTCATTGCATTTTTGTCAAGTTTCTCACAGGACGATGGATTCTCGGGGCTACAGATCGCACTAAAATGTAATGAGAAATTTAAATATTTGTTATGTTTACTTGTATGAAGATTGATTAAAAATATTGTTTAGTTGTGTGTGTGGCAGTAAAGTAAACTTGCGGAATTTAATTATATTGCAGCGGAATTTATCTACATCCTATCCATCCAGAATCCATCTATTATCCATCCTATCCATCACGAAACAGAGCACACGAAAGAATATTAAAATTATTAGTCGATGTTTTTTTTTTTAAATTACTAATTGCAGAAAAAAATATTGGGTAGAAGAACCAGACCGCTCCAGTTTTCAAAATTGTTCAGGAAGAACGAAACACAATTTAAATATACACTTTTTCAAACTTATTAAATTTGTGTAAAACAAAAAATACCTTTCTACCACAGACTGTTTTTACTTTTTCAACCGTTTGCCTGCTTTTTTATTGACAAAAAAATGACTTTTTACACCTAAAACATGAATTCTATGACCGCAGGCTTAACAAAAAATTCCTTGTAAATATTTCTCAGAAATCATCAATGCAACTGTGAACGTCAACCAGCAAAACATATTCGTTTCATTTAAATATTGCATAATAAACTACATATAAATATAGTCTTGCTCTGAATTACACCCATATAATGGAATATCGTATATGTAACACAACTTTTAGCTGGTTCCACAAACAACACACCTTCAACAAACGAGTTTGGCAAAAGACTGGCTGATGCAATATGGAAAGGGATTCAACTAACTGACCAAACGTTGACGTTATTCGGTGCAAAAACAAGACAGCTTCTAGAGATGTACGTTTCTTGCACCGTATGAGACAACAAAACGCCTCCTTTCCCTATAGCCATTGCTTACAGCTGTCTGGTTCTTGCGCTAATCGATAGACGTTTTTTTTTCTTTATAGGAATAAGTGTAAATCAGAAAAAAGTGGATCTGTCTGATTCTTCCACCCACATCTTCAATTAAATTAGATAAGTAATTCATATTCTATTGATAATCATGGACCATAAGTGTAAATCAGAAAAAAGTGGATCTGTCTGGTTCTTCCACCCACATCTTCAACTAGATTAGATAAGTAATTCATATTCTATTGATGGTCATGGACCATTGAATAAGAAATTTAATTGGTCGCGGACCACTTCCACCTTCAATATGCATCTTCGGAACACCCCTTTTAAAAATGCTTAGGTACTAAATTTAAGTTTTTGAGTGTAAACGGTGGGGAGGGGGTCTTCTCAGATTTTAATTCAACCGTAAGGTTTAGTTCGTTAATTCTTTGTATACGTGTTTGTTCCTTCTTGCGTTATACTGGCAAGTGTATTTCTGAAATGTGACTTCATCCCCCCCCCCCCCCACGCAGTACACAAGTCAGAGGGGAGAGTGGATAAATGGTCAACTTGGTTGACGCGGCTTGTCTTCCTTCCACGATTGTAGATCATTAATCTTCATAGGCTGATTCCTCCTGGAGTTAAGGGGGAAACCAGACTACGACTATGGATTACCATCGTGATCGTGACACCGCATATAACGACAATGGGAGAGAAAGATTATACTGCAGTCAAGAGTGACATAACCCTTCCCCACATTAGATTAAAAAGAGACCTGGTTCACGCGTCCTACATTCCTCTACACGATAGTAGGTCATTTATCCCCATAGGCTGATTCAGGCCTGTAGCCAGAAAATATATTCAAGGGGGGCAAACACTATTTCAGGTATGGAAAGAAGGGGGGGGGGTTACTTTCAACTTAATTACATAAAAATTTAGAAGTTTAATTATACATACTTTTTCAAACCTTGTACCATTAAAATATATACTATTGTTTTTATTCTGAAGCAAATATCTATATTTCCTTGTATTATACACATGCACCTACCAATGTATGCAATTTGTCTGTATGTACGAATTTTAAGCATTTTGTACGCTTATACGATTAATTTATAAAAATTTTAATGGAATTCGAAGGGATTTTTTATTTTAAAAAAATCATCAGGAATTTCGAAAACTCTGAAAACAACAGAATACTTAAAACAATATGGTGAATAAATGAATTTTTTGCTGAAAATGCTTAACTTTTTCTTCTTTAAAAATGTTATGTCTAGTCAATAATTTCATCAGGGTGGTAATAAATAAAAAGCGAAAAGCAAACCATTCAATGTTTTTTAAAAACTATAAACTTTTGTAATGTTATACAATACATTTCATACAAGATTGTTGTAAAAATAAATTGTACAGATTTGATTTTCGAAAAATTGGCAAGTATGTATGTAATATGAGTTTGCTTATATATTCACAGATCAGATAGAACCTAAATAATAATAGTTCAACATCAATTGTTTTGCAGTAAGAATGCAAATCTGCTTGGTATGTGTTTACTAAGAGAGAAGCCAGCATAATTGAATGGGTGAGATTAAACAGGAAAAGATTGCAATTGAGAAATTTCCTTTTTAATCTCCCCCATTCAATAATAGTATAATACTGTTTAAGTTTTTATAAAAATATATAATAATATAAATAGTTGTAAAAATCTCATTTGCTTTTGATATTAAATGGGAGAAAAATTTTTAGCAGTAAAATTTTTTTTGGAAAATTACACTGAACAATATTTCTAAAGCACGCAAAAAAATGTGCTCTTTTTTTTTAAGCTGGCAAAAATTAACTGAAATAGATTGTACTCATCGTTTATAAAGCATTTTTTGTGTTGAAATAAAAGTATTTTTCCGTATTTCGTTGTAAATCTAATTATACACATATATAATATAAGTATTTCCTCATTTAAATTTATTCATATATAATATAAAAATATTACTTATTTTAAAAAACAAATATTATTAATAAACTTTCCCTTAATTGCAAGCGTAGCGACTAAACAAACAAAAGCAAAGTTGTCTGCTGTAGGGAAGAAATCGAAACTATTATAGTAAGTTTCCATCATGATACGTCACGTGAAACTCCCGCATTGCTGCGTACAGATTTTAAAGACGTATCCACGTCAAAGCAATACTTTTCCGAACACAATAATACCAGAGAGTTGTAATATTAAATAGAGAGCGCCTTCAATACCAGACTCTCGTAAGGCCACTGTGTCAACATTGAAAAGAAAAACCAACACCACGTGGTTATAGTGCTGCCACATTTGGCGTTCAGACATCTGCAGGAGTTTCAAATTTGGCGCACTTTCTTCTTTTTTGGTGATAAGGAGTTCTGTCCGTATTCAACTTCTTAACATATATTTACGTATTTACTTATTTTCAAACAATATGCGCTAAATATTTCCTCTTCATTAACGAAACGAAAATATTTTATTCTGTTCAATACTCGAAGAAGCGAAACTCTTTATATTTCTCAGGTTTTATTGTTCATATTTTCTTATTGAAGTATACAAAATAACAATTGAAAGAACTTAGCTTTCGGTAAATTTTTTACATAAAAACGTAATGCAATTATTTCAAAACTACAAAGTAAGAAAATTCTCCTTAATATATCTGTTAAACTCCCTTAAATTGTGCCACTCGTTAAAAAAAAAACGATATTTAAATACAAAATTAAACACAAAACCATATTACAAAACTTCGATCTCGTTTAGTTCTAAAAGTCGCCAAGGCCTGCCAAGTAATATTGGCGCATGAATGAATTGGCATTTCCACATATCTCGTGGTTTCAATGATGGACACACAGAAATCAGCATTTTTATTCCTCTATTTGTATCTTTACTCTATGAATAATACCACCACTTTACTTATTCTAACAAAAGCATACACATGAAAGCATACATTAAAAAAAAATTTTGTTGTTAAAGCAAAAACAAAATTGAATTTGAATTTATTTTGTCGTTAACGAAAAAATTGATCCATTTCTGAATCACTTTTCTTTTCTAATAACGATCTTATAAATTGCTATTATGTTTTCAACTGCATATCAATCCCACGCATTTGTACATTCCCTTCTTCTAAGCTATGTCTTCAAAACACTAGTTTCACATGTACATATGGCCACTATAGGATTCATGATAACCTAAATGGCCTCCGTGGCCGAGCGGTTACAGGCGTCAGTTGGGAATACGAAGATTCGATCCTAGGCGATGGACTTGACAAAGAAAGTAAAAAAAGTAGTGATCTTGTGATCGGAGGGTTGCCAGCTTCCATACAAAATACTAGAAAAGTCGTCCAGAACACCCGCAAAAAATAAAGGCGTGCATACGGGACTGGTGCACGATAAATCTGATCGGGGTCCAAAGTCCCGACGTTTATTGAAGGCGCTGGGTGCCAGTTCAGGTGTTTCCTCGTCATATGACCATGGTTCTAAAATAACGAGGTGCATGTATGAATATGTATGTGAATGTGTGTATTTCAGTAAGCTTTTTTCTAGATTAATAAAGTAGCCATCGTTCCAATTTTTTTTCACGCAAAAACAAGAAATGTCGCAATTTTTTATTTGACAAAACCAAACGGACAAATATATATTGGTATATTGCCGTTATGGATATATAATTTGATTTCTAAAATAGTTCAATTACGGATTATTTAAACAATTTTAAATGGATTTTTTTCACGGAATTTAATGTATAAAATAGAATGATCTCGAACAAATGAATGTTAGTTATCATTTGAAAATATTCTTTTCAATAGTACTATATTTACTTTGCATCTTATATGTTTTGTAGTTATGTCTTGAAATTATTGAAGATTTCAGAAGTATAAATATTATTGAAATGAATTTATACTAAAAATCAATGTGTACTTCAAAGATTTATCTATAAATTTACTCATACATTATAGACAATATAATATATTCAAAAAATCAAGACACTTTTAAAAATATATCTCAAATCAAGATACCTTACCTTTTAAAGATATCCTTGCATAGATATACCGTCGTTCAAACTTAACAAAAATACCTGTGCAATAAAATAATTTCTATATTAGAACTCAAATGGAATTGCAAACGATTTGGAATGGATTATTTTGGAGTGGAATAATAAAACGATTTTTATAAAGTTTGATCGCATAATATATATAATGAACGTTTTATTTTTTAACTGTTAGAAAGTCAACTTCTTTTCGATTTCATTGCTTGAAACATGTAAAACTTTGTTTTGAAAACATTTTGCAGTCAGGATTTCTTTTTAGTAATTGTAGTTATTATATATATTTTTAATATATACTTGTTTAAAGTTACGAATATTTCTTTACACTAACCTTTTGTTGAAAATAATTTAAAACACAAACGAAAATTTACTAACCAGGCAAAAATTATCGGAACAATTCTCCTAACATTTGCATTTTAAATCATGAATTCTTTATAATTTCCAAAGGGCTTGTCTGTAAATTGATTGATGAGAATCAAAGAAACGTCTGGGACTTTGGAAAAATGCATGGTCAAACAGAAAAGTTTGTAAAAATAACAAAATACCGTAAGAAACCATAAATATACTGTTGAAGTGTAAGACTTGTCACCGGCATTAGAAAAGCCCACAGGCAGTGGCGAAGGGTCCAGTCATCGGTAGATTCGCTCAAATTCGTGCTCAAAATATTCCCTTCAGCCAGGTCCGAATTGAGACAAGCTGATTTGGCAAGTCTCTAAACTGATTTGGCCTGCTAGTGGTCCTGCCCGAAGTCACGTGGTTGCAACAACTCTTGATTGTAGGAGATTGTAAAGTGGAGTGCGAACTGAGATGTTGTCTAACCACCAGAACGTGATTCACGAAGTTAATTTTCTCGATAAGTTTGTTGGCTGAAATCTGAACTAAACACACAGAATGTACTACTGGGGTTTAGGATCAATTCGATAGGAAAGACCCGGAAACACTACCTCGTAATTTTAATCCATGGTCAGATGATGAAAACGACACATGGGACTGCGCCCCACTTTTTAAATTTTCACTGCACAGCAGCTTGAATCCCTCTATCTCCACGTGAATCTCATACAAAAGATAAATACAAAGATCGAACAATAAGTTTTCTATTGTATTCAAGAGGATTAAACTCGTTTCCTCATATTAATATAACTAGGCGTTTCTTCCAACTAAACCATCACGACACTTATATTACGACATCATATTTTAAGCAAATAAATATTTAAAAGGAATATCTGGCAACGAGATTCCATACATTTCTAAAAATGTTACATGCGATTTTTCAGAGTTAAACAACTGTAAACTTCAACAAGAATTAAAATACATTTGTGTATTGCATTTCATTTCTCCGAGTAATTTCTAAATCCTTCTGTCCCGTCACTGAAATATTTATTTCCATTAAGAATAAAATACTTTTAATGGCGGATCGAAGGAGACGAGTAAAGTCAGATGACGATTCTGAAGGATCTTTAACCGGATCCGATGTGGAGGTGGAGGATAAAAATGAAGTTGAAAGTAGTCTTACAGAAACTCCAGAAAAAGTAAGAACCTTTTCCTATAAACTTTTTAACAATATTTGTTTCCAAGTGGCTATAGTTAAAATATGCAATTGCCCCTCCTGTTTTATAGTTCTCCGCTCTCGATGATATTTTAATGTGCAATTGGAGAAATGAATGTTTTAAAAAAATCAGTACTTAATGTTTTAAATATTACCACTTAAATGAGGTAAATATGCATTTTAAAACCAGCAATATTTGATGTTGATCGCTGTAAGTTTGACAATGTGTCGCACGATCTTTATTTTGCTTTCATACCTGACATTATTTATACGAAATTTACAAGATAGCATATGTTTATAAATTTTTAATTCAGTTCGGATTCTCAATTTTTTGTTTATCAGAATATACTTCATGTTTACTTGATATCCCAAGCATGTTTACCTTCTGATAATCTTTAGATTCTTACTTTATCTGCTGTATATATCCTCTCAATGCAAACTAAATCTTTCACTTTTATTAAGGCAACTAAACTAATGTGGAATTATATCCCAAGACCAGGGTTGTACGATTGGGTCTTGCCGTTGAGAAAGCCGTAACAATCAAAGTGTGATGTTGCTCTAACATACACTTTAAAAATTCATTACTTTTATTGGTTTAACTTAAGAATTTGGGGTACTCCGCCAAAGCCCCCTGCTATTACCAAAGATAATCTAGGCTCGATTTTTCAACCCTTCTCAATAATGCAGTGTAAATTTTACATGCATGTTTATTTACAATTTGATTGATTAGGAATAGAAAATGGTTCAACTAACAAATTTCACAACTTTTTGTTAACAAAGTTGATGATCAAAAACTGTAGTCTTAAGTCTTCTCTTTTTATTAAGTCTGAATTCTTGATCAGTATACATGCAATAAAGCATATTCACGAAACTTGATTTTCTCGTATAATTATAAGAAGTTTTATTAATTTGTTTCAAGAATTGAATGACGGACTGTGCACTATTCTTTAAGACTAAAATAACTTTAAAAAAATCATGACCAGTTCTTTTAGCACTGCAGTTGTAAAACTTGTCACAGGGACGGGTATTTATATTGTACTCCCTTTTCCGATATTTATAATTAAGGGCCAGATCTACAATTTAATTGAGTATTTTTTATCATGTTTCCCAATGTTATTTATAATTTCTTTTACAGATTTTTTTTTTAATCATCACTTATGTTTTATGCAAAGTTGAATATATATTTTTGTAGCGATTTCATTTCTTTTTAAAAAGGCAGGGTGGATATATCAAAAGGGTACTTTCTATTGATTGAAAAAGCATTTTCCTCGCTAATTGGAACAAAAAAACACACATTCTTTTCTGACTTTGCAGGAAGTTTTTGTCATAGAAAAAGAACGAAATATTAAAAAAAATTATAACTGTATTTTCCACTTTTAAAGAAAAAGAAGGAGACTTTTCGGCACTTGAAAAAAAAAGAGCATGCATGGCACCCTTTGAGAAACATCCAGCAGGGACATTATACAGTGTTCACTCTAGGCGTTTTTTGAAGGGCGGTCCGCCCTGCCCGCCCTTTTTTTCATCTTGATAGCGCCCTCATGCCCCTTTTTAAAAAATGCCGCCCTCTTTTGAAAAAATTCCGCCCTCTTGCCCTTTTTAGTCAAGCACAAGCGTCCTTGCTTCCCTAACTGTCTTTAAAAAAGGCATCGATTAAATTTTTTTTTGTGTGTAAATTGGAATTAAGTGAGTTATGACAGTAGAAAAACAAACTCCTTTTTAACTATGCGTGTTATGCAATCGCGATGATTCCGATATTTCGAGCACGGGGCATTCTATGAATCCTATTGGTTACATGCGCCTACAAATGAAATGCTAAGGTTTTTTTCTGTGTTTTTTAAAAGAGGAGATGGTTTGGGGCGTATTTGCAAGATTATGCATTTTTTTAACCAAATTTTGGATTTAAGTAGCCTTTTCATAAGTTTTGTAAGGAGTCTGATTAGGGATACTTACAGATTTAGTTTTTAGGGTAAACATTAATTTTTCAATATAAAATTCGAGATAGGCCTAAAACCGTCAACACTAGTCCAATATGCAGCACTAGCGCAATGTCATCCAACAAATCGGAATTTTTTTTATTTGGTCACGGGTCCGATGTGTCAATGGTGGCCACGCCCACAACAAACTTTTTTTTTTAAAGTGCCCTTTTAAAAACAAGATGTGCCTTTTCAAAAACGGGGTGCCCTTCTACCGCCAACAGCGCCCTGCCCTTTTTTATTTCTAGAGTGAACACTGCATTATATATTTGTGTTATTTTTAGAAGTATTTTGAAATTGCACCTCAAAGTACAACAATGAAGAATTTAAATTTAGACATTGCCACAAGTTGAGAAAAAGTTGTTTGTCTATAGTCTGATTTCTTTGGGCTAACAAATGGCCAAATATCAAAGCAGTAATAAACTTGAATTTAGAGTCCAGTTTAATATTTGCTTTTAATCACTTTAAAGTATAATAACAAAACAAGTTAAATTTTATTAAAATGCATCATTACACTTTATTGAATTTCCATCATGTAAGTTTCCAATTTTTCATCATATAAACGAAAGCCCACATTTTCATATAGTTTATTAGAAGAAGAAGAAAAACATTATCCACAGACGAATCCAAAGATTTTGCTTTTTCTGGTCCAGGTTCTGAAGAAGATGAAGCGAATTTAGTTAAATTTAGCCGACGGGTATGTAAAAAACAACAGAGGCGATAATTACACTTCTTCACTTTCCTATTTGCATATTTACTTTTTTCTTCAATTTCATATATTTATTTGATTTGTTCATTTTGTATGCATGTACTAAAATTTCTATTTTATTTAAAGGATACGTTAGGAAAACATGCAGAAGGTTCCGAGTACGAAAGTGCCGAAGAACAGACTGAGAAAGTTGTAGATGATGTTGTAAGTATTTAAGTTAGTTAGATTTTTTAAGGCTTTTATTTCATAGTATTTGCAAGAAGATTTTTTTTTTTTTTCAATATATTTTTTTTTATTTGACTTGTACATAATTCATACATATGAAATATTGTATGTGATTAATAATCATCCTTCGTAACCCCAAATTTCAATTGAATGAAATTGTATAACCGTATAATATTCTATAGTAATTTATAAATATCAATAACAACCTTTTCGATCTCATCGCAAGCTGTTTTTGTTCCATAATTTAAGGAAGTCTATACTTCAGTTAAAATAAATTGTTTATAATTATTGATACTTTATACCACTGCTGAGAATAGGTGTAGTTTCCTTTCATAATTATATCAAGTAAAATTGTAACTGAAATAAGCATCTTGGAAAAACAAGCGACTGTTTTGTTCAGAACTATACAATTACACTTCTTTGTTCAAACAACTGAACCTTGTTACAGCTGTATTATTATAATAAAATTTATAATCCATGATATATAAAAGACAGTGTTAATTATATGATTTTTTTAAAGGCGACTCTCCCTGCCGCCGTTTTACCTTGAAAATTGCGTTTTTCTGCCCTTTTATGAACAAATAGCCGTCTTTGCCCTTTCCAAAATCTTACGATTCACGTAGCCATTTTGTTAAAATATCCATTCTGATCCTTTTCTCCTCAGTAGCAGATTAGTAGATCGCCATCACTCAAAATGAATATAATGTTGTATATTCATTAGATATGAGCAACACAATGGTAGGGATGAGAATAGTAATGTTACTCCTTCCCTTTCTGCCACAATCTTTTTAATTACTATATATATTTTTATCTTTTGATTGTTTTTGAGGACAATCAAAAGAAAAAAAATCTACTGTTCATTATATTACCCACAAGCAATTAACAAATGATGTATCTTGTTACGTTAACTTATACACAGGGTTACCTGCATCTGGGAAACAGGGATATAATAAAATTGTCAGGAAAAATTAAATGTTGGAGAAAATGAACAATTTCACATCTTTTCTGGAAAAGTCTGAGTATTAAAAAAATTAATTAAATGAACATGTTTTATATTGCTTTCTTCGCTCTGAATTAAATTTTTCTTTCGGTTTTTAAAATGACAGTTTCTTGATTTTACTAAGCACATACTCATACATTTTACTACACATTTATACTAAATGTAGCTAAAATGTGACTTTTGGAGTTCTTTCATGTTTTTACTACTCAATGTTGTGTATATTTGTATTTTAATTAAGTGTCTGAACAATACTCACAATCTTTTAATTTAAACCTACTTGTCTCATGTGCTCAGGCGAAAGAGCCGAGTCCCGTCAAAGATCAAGAGTCCGTGTCTGGAGTGGTGGACGAAGAAGGGGGAGAGGAAGGGATAGCGGAGACGGAAGATGTGGAGGGGGATTTCCTCTCTGGAGACCTCAACGAGGATGCTTCCGCAGAGTCTGGGGATGAAGAGGGGTATGTGGAAGAAGAGAGGCAGCAAGGGGATGGAGAGGTAAGATTCGTGTATCATGAAACTTTCATACGATCAGTACACTTTTCTACTAATTAATATATATTAAGTAGGGATGAAACGGATATCCGGCCTATCCGGTTTATTTTTAACTATCCGGTAAATATCCGATATCTGGAAGTAAAATGCCGGATATCCGGATGAATAAAACATCGAAAAAAAAATTGGGGGGTCAATTATTTTTGCTTTAAGTATTTTCCTGAAAATTTTACTAATGTATTAACAGCGTGCAGATTCACCATTAAATTTTTCTCGTTTTTAACTTTAAAATTCTATTAAATTTTTTTTTTTAACGAATCGTTATGGTTGAGGGTCGTAACATCTCACAACTAATATAAAGTTGAAATAAAATAAAATTTCTCAAAAGTTTAAGCAAACTGGAGTTTTTATGTCTGGAATGAAAGGGCATAGGGTAAAAATACAATTATTCAGAAATTGAGTTTAAAGTGTACAAAACATATGTCCATTAACTAGCAGCACCCTAGACTAACCCTTTGTAAATAAATAAGTTTTGTGAATGTTTATTCAATCTTGGTATCACCTTAAAGGTAAGGAATTGGGGAATATTATAGAATAAAAAAATATTTTGTAATTTTTGACCGATTTCCATTTTTTCTAGTGTGTATGAGAAGATATTTTCATAAAAAAGAAACTGCCGGATATCCGGCAAAATCAAATTCGGATATCCGGTTTGTAATGTGCGCCGGATATCCGGCAAAAGCACTATCCGGTTCATCCCTAATACTAAGTCAATAGTAAATATACATTTCTTTAAAAAAGAAATTAGAATTTAACTGTACTGTTTTCATACATAGCTAAAGATTCTGTAATATTATACTGGTATTCAATTAAAATATTAAGTTTATATTGTTGTGTTACGTTTCAAGGAATAAAGATGAAAATTTGATAGTGGTCAGTGGCCACTAGACTTAAAAAATGCAATGGCCACTTTAGTTACGCTGTGACATTAAAAAGTTCATACAGTACTAAAAAAATTAATATCTGTAAAATGTATTAATTCACACTACATTAAGAAGTTCATGATTGTGTGAATTAAGCTATTAGCATTCAAAATAATCATTATTAATTAGGGTATTATTCAAATCAAATTGCATAAAATAATAATTAAATCTGGACAGGGATACACCGAGGCCAGAGTCTGTCTTTTTCATCAGCCTCGGTTTGCGACACGATGTGTAGCAAACTTACGGAGACCTCGGATGTGGATAATCGGCGATCGTCGCGATTTGGTCGCTCGAATCCGACCTACGTTACTCTTCCCGATTTTTATATTTTAGACAATTTTTTAACATAGAGTAGT
This sequence comes from Troglohyphantes excavatus, assembly GCA_963932185.1. NCBI lineage: Eukaryota > Metazoa > Arthropoda > Arachnida > Araneae > Linyphiidae > Troglohyphantes > Troglohyphantes excavatus. The sequence goes on along the minus strand of OZ010668.1, from coordinate 37,795,911 downwards.
AAGGAGGCATAAAGAGCTAAATTCATGCCATCGATTTCTGAAATTGTTAAATTTCCCATTTAAAAAAAAATCGAAGACGGCGACTGCAGCAAATATTTTCAATCGCCACTTTTAAAAAGTTAGTGGCAACTGTGAATTTTCACCTTTAACAAGGAACCATAAGATGTACCTTTATCGTGGTATTTGCTTTGAAAAAGTAGTATTTTTTTTTATTGTAATACTCAGTTTTTCCTTCCCATTAATTGTATGTTGTGTTTCAGGAATGCTCGCCAAATGATGCCGCTGAAAAAGAACTTGATTTTGATGAGGATAGGAGAAACCCTCAGTACATACCCAAGAAAGGGATATTTTATGAGCATGACGATCGAAACAATGAGGATATAAAAGAAAAGGAAGAAGAACCAGTAAGGTATGTAAAATTATATGGGTTTTTTATTTATAGATTAGTTTAAGTTGGAAGTGGAAAACTGAATATTTAAATGAAAATTGTTTTTTAAACAAATATTGATAGCTTTATTTTTTCTTTAAGTTGCTTTAGTTTTATTTTGGTTATTAAAAATATTTTAAACCAATTACTTTAAATACTTCATGAATATTTGTTTTAGGGATAGGAAAAAGAAATTGTGGCTGGACGAAGGTAAATGGGGCCACGACCGTTTTCGTGAAGAGGAGCAGTTTCCAAAATCTAGAAATGAACTGATTGAAGCGTATGGATACGACATAAGGAATGAAGATGGACCCCCTCGTGCAAGAAGAAGGCGACGATATGGGTGAGTTTTTATAGAAAAAAGGAATTCCTGTAATTAATGTCAATTCGAAGTATACTGACTTCATAGGCTCATTTCAAAAGACTTTAAAAATAATTCAAATATTTAACTTAAATATACTTTTTTTCTATAAATGACACTGAAACTTGTGTATATGAAGGTAAAAGACATGTATCTTTTTCATAATATTTAACTAGAAAATAATATGTTCATATTTATTTGTTATACACAATCATTACCTTTGCAGTCTAAATTACAATGCCTATTTAAATTTACTTGATATTTTCAAATTGTATTTATGGTTACCTTACTTTTTTTTAATAATCATTTAATTATTTTTTATAAATTCACCCACTCATTTGCAGGGATATAGTATGTGTATTTTATAAAGCCACCCCCAAACAACAGAAGGTACAAAAATGCAATTAATTAGATTATTACAAAAGATGCTGATAATGTCTTCTTTTTTTTAAAGATGTGGTTGTATTTGTGGTAAATTTTGTCCATTTTATTCACTTCTCGGAAGTTAACGCTGTCGGTGTGTATCTGCACTGTTTCGGCAGATTCAAATTTATTTTTTCCTAGAAGTTGATTTATAGGGTGGAATGACATTTGAAATATGAATACTTGTCCCAAGATCTCTTGATTCTGTTTTTAAGCAAATTTGTGCAAATGTACTGCTCCACAATATGCATACATCGTTCACTCATGGGCATTGTTAATGATGGACTTTGGAATACATTCTTTCAACAATGAAACTAATATTCATTTTGATTAAAGCTATTTGTTGGCATTAGCTGTGAAGGACCTTCTTAAGTTTTAAAATCATGCTTCCTCTTTTGACCTCTCAAATTAAGTTTAATTTCCTGCTCATGCCTTTATATGAAAATGTTAATTTCTTTATCCCTCAATAAAATATATTAAACAGTGTTCACTTTAGGTATTTTTTTAAGGGCGTTCCACCCCTCCTTTTTAAATCTCGATAGCGCCCTCATGCTCTTTTTGGGAAAATGCTGTTCTCTTATTTAAAAATTCCACCTCTTCTGCCCTTTTCAGTCCAGCACAAGCACCCATGTTTCTCTAGCTGTCTTTAAAAAAGTCCTAAAACTTATTTTTAGCTACGCAGTTCTGCAATCGCTATGAATCCACGGGACATCCTATTTGTCGGCTGTGCCGGGTGCCCATGTTTGAAATACTAAGGTGTTATTTTTCTGTGTACTTTTTTAAGTTACCAGATTAGTAATTTTTAACTATGGTTATATGACGTGGACAATACCTGAGCTAATACCCAACGCAACTTGAATAGGCGTGAGGTTGTTTGGATCGCAACAGATTTTTTCTTTGCATGGCTTTATTTTTGGAATCAGATCGGATCACTACACTCGTGCTTAGAATTAAGCACTCGTGTCTCTGGACACAGGTCCGATGTGTTAACGGGTGGACGCACCCACAGCAATTTTTTTTTTAAAGTGCCTTTTCGAAAACGGGATTCCCTTTTCCTGTCAATAGTGCCCTGTCCCTTTTTATTTCTAGAGTGAACACTGATATAAAATATGTTAATAATCAGTGTTAGGCTATGTTTCTTAATTATGTTAACATTGATTATCTCTCATGTTCGACATATCCTTGTAACTTCACTATATTCAATTGTTGACATACTAGGAGAGGACCCAATAAATACGATCGCAGCTGGGAAGATGTGACTGCATATGGACGTGAAAAGTTCAAAAGTCCCCCACGTGGAGTTCCCAGAGGAAGGAGACCGGTTGGACGTTTCCGAGGGGCACCCAGAGGCAGGGGAAGGGGACGCAATCATTTTGATGACTCCGATCAACAGAATGAAAGAACGCATGATGATGCCGACACGGAAGAAGTGCCTGTTAAGAATGAGGTTGAAGGTAACTATAGAAGTTAATTTCTTTGAAAAAATTGTTCCTTTTCAGTTCCCTAAAATGAGTATGAATTCTTGTTTTTATCTAAACAGCACCTAAAACAATTGTAAATTTTACATTAAAATTTTGCATTATAAAGCAGTTATATTTCTTTGTTCAGATTTTATCTAAATATTAGCTTTTTGATTCTGTGAGCAAGTTTGTATATAAAAGTTATATTTTTAATAATGCTGTGTAAAAAAAAATATTCAGCCCGTATTGTAATAGGATTTAATTTTACTATGCTCTTTATAAGCTAATTAAAGCACTAATGTTCCATAATTATTTTTTTTAATTAAAATGGTCATTTATCAAAAACAGAAATATTATAAATATAAATTATCATTTAGTGTTTTAAACAAAATATAAAAAAACACTTGTGATTGTAGAGATGTAACGAATGGTGATTTGGCTGAATACCAAATATTCGGCAGCCGAATAACTTCTCTTAAAATTCTTTATACAAGATAAAGAAAACAAGTATCTGAGTTAAAGGTTTAAGATTTAAAATTATCATAACATATGTATAGTATATGTATATACTATAGAATAGTAATAAATATTAAGATATTTAAATCTTTTATCACTGATTAAATAAAGCTGAATATTTCTGAAAGTCATTTTTAAAAAAATAGTGCATTTCAAGGAAACTTATTTTAATTCGGCTAAATTTTTTTGCTAATTACAAGCCAACAATTTTTCAAATCTGATTTTTTTCGCCTTCTAAATCCTGTTTTTATGCCTTGCTTTTATGACAGCTATTCAGCATTTGGGCTGAATCCTGAATATTTGTTCCATCCCTAGTGATTTGGTCTCAATTTTGTAGATATAATATTCCCTCAATCATAACGTGTTTCATTTCTTTTTAGAAACCGAAGAAACAGCTCCACCCATTATCAACACCAATGAATTTCCTTCATTGCCAACTAAAGAAGTCCAACCAGAACCTGAAATCCCACCCGAGCAAACTTTTTTCCGTCAGAACTCGTCTCCTCCCCCTGTCGAATCGAAATCGGTGAGAACTCTGACCTTCGAGAACTCCAGTCTGGGCAGCAAGAACTCCGTCGAAAGAGATGTTCCACCGAGAAGAGGCAGGACTCCTCCTTTCACTGGAAATATGGACAGAGGTAGTCGTCGTCCAAACATTCGTGGCCCCAGGGGTTACGGTAGAGGAGAGAACAATAGGCGAGGGCGAGGCAACATGCGTCAGGTGTCGCCTCGTTTCCTAGAAAATAAAGTAAATAATCTAGCCAATGACATGGAACAGCTAACTATGGATCCAAGTGAGGTCTGCAATGTGAATTCTGAAGTTATACCTCAAAACGACACTAATGGTAAGTGAAATGAATGTATTTTTTAGGTTTAATAGACTGTGGATAAGTTACAGTGGGAAGAGATATTTTTCGCAATGAGTGTTTTAAAAATGGTGTCACTATCTTCACACTGAAATATGATAATTGATGCTAAAGGTATGAAATTTACCAGAAGTAGTAAATTATTGCAAGTATGGATATTTATAAGATGCTAACTTTGGAAGCATTTATTTTAATTGTGATCTGAATTTAAACTTGGACTTAAACGTTCACTGCAAGATAATTTTTTAAAGTTTTTTTCGTACTGTTTGGTATCACAATATATAAGAACTACTTTTAATACATATTTACAAAATGACATATTTATTATTTTTCTGTTGTCTGTACTGTTTAAAGTATCAACTTTTTATAAAGTTTTTGTAATATATATAACATTATAACAAGACATATATCATTATATATGACTTATTTTTAATTAAAAGAAAAGGAATTTCCTTTAGGGATATTTCCTTCTCTTGAACCATATGTTTAGAAAATTAACAGAGAAGCTAAAGTAATAAACTTGTTTCATGTGGAAGGATAAGAAAATAAATAAAAATAAAATCCGAATTGCTGATTAATAAGTGATTTTTTTTACAACACCTATTTACTTGCTGTCCTATGCTTTTAAATAATGTCCAACTTTACATGTATACTTAATAATTATTAAATTTTCAATTATAATTATCTGGCTTTTAGGTACTTACACTGGCCTTAATGAATTTTAAATATTCAAGCTGTACTTATAAATGAAATGCTTGCATCAAATCTCCACAGGTATATCCCACAGCAACAGTAACGAGCTACAGAACATGGCGCTAAAAGGTGCAGGGGACTCTTCGGGGCGTCCAAAGCGCTACTCTTCCCTAAGGCAGCGGAGTCTTCCTGAGACAAATACTTACCAGACGCCTCCTCCACCAGCTGTGCCCCAACCACATCCTTCCTACTATGACGCAGGTAGGTCCTTCAAGGTTTCACGTCTTACTATCAGTTTGAGGAATCTATAAAAGGCAAGGAATTATAATCCTAACCCCTTCTTAGTTTTTTTTTCCTCCTCGAATTTCCATTACATTCATTTTCAAGAATAAAAAATGTATGTTGTATTGTCAATTCTAATTGTCTTGCTCTTAAGTCTATCTGTGCTATCCTTTATCTGTCTATACTGCTCATCGTTTGGCTTGCGCTGTGTTCTTCTGACCATACGGGTCAGTTAATGCCAGACATAATATCCAATGTCAAAAGAAGGGATTAATAGAGGGTGGCAACCCTGTATTTCATTTAATATAATTTAAAGGGAAAAAAAGAAGAGAAATCTTTTTTGATAATTTTTCCTTTTCAGTTTAGTACAATCATTTTCAATTCAATATAATATGTTAAATTTTTTCACTCCTTATTTTGTTCTTTTACTTAGTTAAATAAGTAAAATAACAAGTTCAAAAATTGATAGTACTCCTGAATTATTCTAAAAAAAAGTAATACTTATAAATAATTAACTTATATTTAAGTAGTAAAGAGAAATGAAGCTTATTATTAAACTCCTTATTTTATCCTTAAGGAATCCTAGTAAATATTTAAGTTAACAAATGCTCTTTGAAGCAAATATTGCAATTTTTTTTAAATAAAAATTTCAGGGAAGTTTTTTCGAGGGTATTGGTTTTAATTTTACTTTTTAAGCTTTATTTGAACAAGATAAAGTGTAAGTTTGTAAAAAAGTTTAATAGGTAAATGGCTTTTACCTTTAAACAAACCAGATTATATGTTACCTTTCTACTGCTATACTTTTATTGTAGCCAATATTAGCTTTCTATTCTGCAAATATATCTTTTACTGCCTGCTGCAACACATACAAAAATTAGCATAGAAAATACCATGCTTCTAGTGTTATTACTAAAATATCTGATGTGCAATATAAGCAATGAACATATTTATGAAGTAAATCTCCATTTAAGCTCTATTGTTATTCTTTCTAGTTTAAAATAAGAAAATAATATTTTTTTGTGAGTGATTGTTTGAAATTTTGGAATGTATTAAAAGGCCTACTAAAATGTCCTACTGAAAGAATTATAATACAGTCGAACCTCGGTATAACGAACCCTGGATATAACGATCCCTCGGTTATAACGAACTTTTTAAATGGTCCCAACGGAACTCCTATGTCACTAATGTATTTTCAAATGCTTATAACGATCTTCAAAAGTAAGGAATTCGGGTATAGCGAACTAACATTCACACTATCAAATGTAAGTAGTACAGTTAATGTCATTGTTTTTTAAGAACAAATATTTATTTTACTTTATTATTGCCCATTACTAATTGTAATTCAGTATAATTAATTTGTTTAGCAAAGAAACGTGTTCAAGGACTTTAGGAAGTTTCATATTGCCAATATTTTAAAAATCGGATATAGCGAACTTCTGAATCAGTCCGTTGAGGGTTCGTTATAACGGGGTTCGACTGTAGGAAAATATTCTGAATATTTTCCCACATAATCCTTTTTCCTTGTAATGTTTTTTTATGTGCATATGAATTAATTTCTGTATTTATTAAAATTAATTTAGGATTTTTTTATATTTATAAACTATTATCATATATACTTGCATTTAAGCCAAGTTGTATTTTCATACACTTGAAAATTCCAATACAAATCATTGAAGGAAAAAAGAGTAATTTTTTTTAATTCTTAAAATAAATATTTTAGCCAAGAAATCAAAAATTAAAAACCATGTAATTAGAAACGGCCTTTCCCAAAGTTCTCGACGATTCTTCATGCCTAAAAATATGTGTCACTCGCTTTGGTCATTGACTTTTAAATCTATGTCGGAATTAAATTAAATCTCCATTATTATCATAATAAAATATAATAAACTAAATACTTTTATACCAAAATATGCAATTTCAAATCCTTGACATTATTTTGTAAAGATGTAAAAACTAATAAAACATCAATAATTTTTTTGTCGGCATCCATTTGCTGTCGCCATTAAATTCGAATGAGGATTTGTTTTTATCCAACTTGAAAGGAAATACAAGTATATTATCAATTAAATTAATATTATGGATGAATTTACGAAATAATATATAAAGAATTTGAATTTGCAAATTAGCTATGTCCCAATTTTATCCCTTCAAAGCTAGTTCCATTTGAAATTCTAATAAGACAAACATTAATATCTTATTTTATCAAGCAATAAAATCTGTTGGTAAAATAAATTTTGTTATATTGTTGTAATTGAGCAAGAAATATATTGACTTTAAAGTGTTGTCATTCGTTGTGCACAATGTTAACTCCTTAGTCTTCCATCCAAAATCCTATTAAAGTAATGAATACTACCTTTATAGATTCTACAAAACAATTAAATATTAATTAAATTATGTACTTTTAAATTAGTTAAATGGATTATGTATGCAAGTAGTGCGATTTTCGTTATGATTACGCCACAATGTGCAGTATGGTCTATAGTCAACACACATGATGCACATTCTCCAATCGTGCAAACTTAATCCGGCACGGTTTCTCAAATCCAACTATGAACTAAGCTCCCCCTCCTCACATTTTAATCAAATTATATTATAATTTAATATTAGGTAGGTATGTACGGTAATAAATTTTCAACCTTTCTTCTTATCCATAACCCAATTTTATCAATGAAAAGTTAGTTAGTGATATTATTATAACACAATGCTATAGCAATGATAATAAATGAGGAGCTAACATTCAAAACTTTTTTCGTTATATTAAAGAGATTTGTGGGAAAACTCAACTAACTTCCCCAATGCACTGACTCCTACTAATTCTAATCTTTTCATGATAATTTAAGAAATTCAGTAATTTAGTTTATAAAAATGTCATACAAAACTTTTTGAATTTTTGCTCCTCAAATACTGTAAGATTTTATGGCTGACTGCTATGGTGTCTCTCCACTAGGATATTCGACACCCATGTACGCCCCTACAGACACCTGTGTTCCCACACCCAGTACACAAAGTCAAACCGTCACGAGCACCCCCATCATGAACCCTTCATATCAAACCTTCACTCCTCCACCTTACACTGACAGCTATGGTGCGTACCTCTCTCTGGTGCTTGTCAATTTGTGTGTTGCTTACTTCAAACATGAGTGTTTAATGTGTTTTCTTGATTTCTTCCTGAAGCTCTATTTAGTCCTTTTGTGTGTGTGTGATGTTTTAAACTGAAAATGGTTTCTCTCTCATTGTTGACTATTGATGTATTGCCACTATGCAAAAATGTTCATTTCTAGTAAAAGAAAAGACCAGTCCTTTGATTGGTCAAAACTAAATTCAAGTCGCATCGATTTAAAAAAATTCAACGTTAAAAGTTGTATGATTGGTATATATGAAATGTGAATATTACTACAGGCTTGATTATATTGGGAAAAAAATGTTTTTGTTTAACATAATTAGTAAATATTGATATTTTATATGAAAATAACTTTAGTTCTGTCAATAAACTTGAAAAGAAACAAAATTTTCCTTGTGTGGAATGAATGTTTCCAAAATGCTTTTCATTAGAGGAATCTGTAAATAATTTAAACAAACTTGTATGCAAAATTAATAATACTTAGTGTTATTGAGGCAGTAATAAAATTTCAACTTTTTGTGTAGTATAAAATCCATCAGAAATGAATAGGTTATAATAAATTATTCTGTAAAAAATTTGACATTACTTTTCAGACAATTACAGAATAATTAACTTTTCATCCTAGGTAGAATTTACTTTTTACTTTACTTTAAATGTTCAAATGCAACACTGTCTATGTCAATTTTACTTTTAAAAATTACTTTTTATCTCTAAAAAGAAAAATATTTTTTTACAATTTATATTACACACGACTGAAATGAACAATTGCCCACATAAACTTGCATAACAATAAATCTTAACTTAATTCAAGTCTTCCATGAACCCTTTCCAGGTCTCCGATTGCCCGTCACATCTGCCCCCAGGCTGTTTCCCCAAGTCAGCGTACCGACCGCCCAGCCACTTCTGGCCCCACCACCCTGCATCACGCCCGCTCCAAACATGATGAGCTTTGCTCCACCCCCGCCACCAGCAGGCTATCAGTTTGCCTATCAGCAGTACACACCGCCACCACCCCCTCCGCCGCCTGTGAGTATGATCAGCTGACTATAGAAGTGGATGTCTAAAGCAGTAGGAAATTTGGTTTTGATGTATTGTTAGTGGGCTGGTTGCATGTGTTGTTTATGAGATGAAAGAGCTAATTTAAGAAATCGCGATTTTATGGGGAAGTAAAATTGGCTTTGGTAAACTTGAATATTTCGGGGTTTGAAGTTAGTAGGTGTAACTGAAGAATTTTCTCTGCATTTAATTTTTTTTTAATGCACAAAATATGTTTGATTTTGTTTTCTTCATTTACAAACTAAATTTGCGTTTCTATCATTTTTTATTTTCCAAGACGTTTTTTTTTTTTTTAAATAACAAATCTGCTGAATAACTGATTTTAACTAAATATTCATAACTGATTTCAGTATGTTGTCACTATTAAAATACAATTTCAGCTAATTTTTTGTTTGATCAATCAGAAAGAAACAAAATAAAAATATTTCACAAAAAGAAATTTTGGCATTAATTCTATATTTTTAAGAAACTATATAATAAAAGAGTAGTTAATAAAAACATTCTATCTGTAGTTTTTAAAAATATACTATGTTTGGTATTTTCGAAAGTGCTTGTTTTTATTGTTCACATCATAAATAAGCATATTATTCATTTAGGCTCCACCAACTGATATGTATCAAACAGGAATAACATACTACTACCCTCAAAGTCAAGCCCCTCCTGTGAGGCCTACTGTCCAAAAGAGACCTAAAGCAGCTATACCTATTCTGCCTCCTCCAGATAGAGAAGTAAGTAGAAGTATACTTTGATGCTTGTGGAATGATTTATTATATTTTTATATGTTACTGCTGAAAATATCTTTATATAATAGTTATATGGCCACAGTTATGCAGAAAAAGATATGACCCTTTTAAAATTACATGAGGGTTGGATCTTTTTTGCATAACTACGACAAGTAAAAATGTTGAAAACTACCAGACAAGTTGATGAATTTGGTCGGCTTTAATTTGTGTATGTTATTGTCTTTTTTAGTCACTATTTCAGCTTTTATTATTATAAAGTATTGCTGTTTGCTAAGCATGTGATCTCAATTCATAGAAATGTATATAGTTGAATGCTAATTATTGCTCATTAGCCCAATGCAAAGCATGTTACATAAAAAAAAGTACAAAAAAAATTGGAATTATTTGCCAGTTTATCATTTTGGCTATGTTTTTTTTTTACAAAACCATTTTTTAATAACAATAAAAAAAAAAACTAAGTCTTCACAGAAAAAAACTAGTTATGTTTTGTCAATCGAATTGACATATATATTCTGTTACATTAAAATAATTTTCCATTTATTTTTCCAGGGAAAAAGAAACGACAGTAAAGATTGCAATCAAACTAGCACTAATAGGAATTTCTCAGACAATTCCAACGACCCTGGAAATGTCGAAGTCACAATAAGAACTGACTCCAACCCACAGTTGCAGCCAACTGTTGGTGTAGAAAGCTAATCTTAGTATTATTGTTATGTTGCAACTTATGATTTTTGTTGTTCACTCCATTTACTGCTGACTTATTGATGTATGAAACACTTTGCTCATCGGCCTTTCTGATCTCAGCAGTATGCTTCCAATCTCATGAATGCAAAAATAATATTGCCTGTTTTTTTTTGTATTTTTATCCGAATCTGGTGATTTATGTACAAATATGCAAACTCGTCTAAATTTAGATGTTGAATATATGGTACATAACTGAAGTATTGACTTTTTATACGGCTTGTATAGAATCTAAAATGTGACACTCACAAAAAGACATTCTTTTTAGTTATTGTTTTGAATACTTTCTAATATAATTGTTACATTTCGCACGTAAAATGCCTTCATCAACCTTTGCAAACAAATAAGTGTGTGCACTTAGTTTGTCAAATGATTTTTTTATGTATTATCTTACAAAAGATAGCATTATGTACTGTTGACATGTTTTTTAGCTAACTTTTTAATTACTATGTACAGTTTTGATGTCTAAGAACCATCCAACAATCGGTTTGTATGAATGAAATGTATCATTTTCTGCCATTTTCAATTTCACTTCTCACTAAAGTTATTTAAAAATTAAGCATTGCCTACTTTCCCTAATTTTTGCAGCATTTAAAGAAATATGCAATGTACCTCTGTTTTAATATAAGTATGGCCACTTATTTATATAATACTAGCAGCATTTAGTTAGACTCCAATCTCATTTACTAAATGCAGTATTATTTCTACAAAAGTAAAAGTTAATCTAGAAGTACCTTAGATTATTTTACTTTTTAATTTTATTATGTAGGGGTCATTCCATGTCAAATCAACACAAGAAATTGCATTTTTTTTCATCACCATCTTTGATTTTTATGAAATTTGGTGAACTTGTTATACCTACTAAGAATGTAAAAAATGCAAAATTTTAACCTCCTCGGCTTATTAGTTTTTTAGTTATTTGCATTTCAAAATGGCTAAAAACGTAAATCTGCTCTTCGATGGCTGCATTTAAATTACCATAACTCCTGTTCTAACTAACATATAGAAATAATATTGGTATAGTTTTAAAGCTCTTTAAATGACTTTTAAAATGATATGAAACACATGAAGGTTTGGTGAAAAACATTTCAAGGTCATATTATTTGACCTTTGACCTTGAATTCCCAAAAAACGAATTTCTTAATTTTCACTATATTTTTTCCTTGAATACTACAACATTTGAACTACATGTATACCAATTTTCAGAGTGGGACAACAATGGGATCATACAAAAAAAAATTATAAACAAAAATATGGTATATATAAACAATATATATTCAAATATTAGGGTCATTCCATGTCAAATCAAAAAAAGTGTGTGAAAAAAATGCACAAGAAAATGCATTTTTTTCCGCACCATCTCCGATTTTTATGAAATTTGGTGAACTTGTTATACCTACTAATAATATAAAAAATGCAAAATTTTAACCTCCTTGGCCTATTAGTTTTTTAGTTATTTCCATTTCAAAATGGCTAATGTTTGAATTTTTTTTTTAGTGTATGATCCCATTGTCGTCCCACTCTGAAAATTGGTATATATGTAGTTCAAATGTTGTAGTATTTAGGGAAAAAATATAGTGAAAATTAAGAAATTCGTTTTTTAGAAAGTCAAAGGTCAAATAATATGACCTTGAAATGTTTTTCACCAAACCTGTATATGTTTCATATCATTTTAAAAGTCATTTAAAGAGCTTTAAAACGATACCAATTTTATTTCTATATGTTAATTAGAACAGGAGTTATGGTAATTTAAATACAGCCATTGGAGTGCAGATTTACGTTTTTAGCCATTTTGAAATGCAAATAACTAAAAAACTAAAGGCCGAGGAGGTTAAAATTTTGCATTTTTTACATTCTTAGTAAGTATTACAAGTTCACCAAATTTCATAAAAATCGGAGATGGTGAGGTAAATGACTGTGTTGATTTGACATGGAATGACCCGTAGGCGTTACTTAATTTATATACTTTTAGTAGAGTTGATCCTCTTTCAACGACTCTTTGATATAACGACTGCTTCCTTGTATGGACTGCCACTGAAATTCACAAACTGCTTAACAATATATATATATCTAAAATTTATCCAGCGAGTGTCGTTATACCAAATGTCTACTGTACTATCTACAGACGTGGTACAATTCCGCAGAAATAACTTTTTCAGACCTTAATTTTATTATCTCTGGGATTGATGCGAATCTGCATTAAAATTTCGGTATGTCTATATAGGGTTATGCTTCTGAAGTACATGAGTATAAATCGTTATGGAGAGAAAGGTTTGAATTAAAAGACTGCATCAGAAAAACAGTGAGCTTTTAATCCCTTTTGTCAGATTTGTTAGTCAATTGGTATTTCATTATCATAAGACACTTCATCATTGTAAAATCTCGGTTCGTTTGTTATTTTGTGAAGAATCGACACTCGATCTAGAAAAAAACGGGGAATCTCACAAGAATGTAGCATCTTTAACATATAGAAATAATTGCAATCTTCGTCAAACAGGGATGATATAACTCGAAAGTTGAGATGATTATAACTCCAATTTTGTTGCCCCTGGCGAATGCAGCTTATAAATGGAACTCTTTGGAGATTTTTTTTTATTCATGAAAACCTTGAAATAGTACATCGGAACTTCTCTTTAAAAATGGCTTTTATTTAGTTTTTAAATTTCTTATTAAACTAATTGGCTAAACTTAAAAAAATGATCTGAATCATTTATATCTAAAGTAAAATGACATTTGAAATTGCAAAAACTTGTTTTATAAGGAATTCAAAAAAATTTAAAAACTTTGAAATTTTATTTTTAGGTAAAAATCAGCTTTTTCCGGAAAAAGTTCAGCTATTTTTTTTCTTTTAGGCTGTACCATGCCTGTATATATATACAGTTTTGTTGTGTAGTCTATTAAATGCTAAAATTTCAATGATTTTATGCATTAGTTAATTTTTTTTTTTGCAAGATGAGTATTCATTCAAACAAACTTACACTAAATTGTTTAATTTAAGGGTGCAATGTATTTATTATAATAATACATAAAACACTGCCTTGTTAATGTCTGATAATTATTTCTTGTTTAATATTTTTTATTTTTGTCAAGAATATTTGTCTTCACTTTTAAGTTAAACAAAAACTATTGTTTACATATTACTTTTCTAAGCACTTTGAAGTGTTTCTCGTTAGATTATTTTATATTGGGTGGTTTGACTTTTTTATCGAACACATTTTTTAAACTATAGTAAAAAAACTATCCTTTTATATTGTCACAAGATAATTTAAATGTATGGTTTTTTTCTTATTATTTTCGGAAATATTGCGTTTTGCATTAGTATTAAAAGGATACTTTTGAAATATTTGGAGCTTAACGAAACCTATTATTACTATAACTGCATATTCTTACAGGTTTCGGTATTGAGGTGTTTGGAAATCATTTATAACATAATCATGTATATAATACACAGTAAAGGAAGATATTACTCTAAGTGTTTTGAAAAAAAAAATCATGTTGACACTAAAACTTGCATGTTGTGCTTAAAATAAATGTCTGCTGTAAATAGTTATTTATTTTTCAGTTTATTAGTAATTGCTTTGAGTAATATACCAACCAGAAGTGTATTTTTCATCCGAATAATTATTGCACAGTTTTATTGCATGTTGGCAGTAAAGTGTAGCTTAATCAATACTTTGTATTAGAATACAGTTTCATTGAATTTTTGCAAAATGTATTTTTTAATTTTTGGAGCTATGGTGTTTTTTATTTTTTACTCTTTGTATATCTCAGGGTGTTGCCACCATATCTTAATGATCTTTTCATGTATCGGAGATCAAATATTTATGTTGACAAAATGTGTTTCGACACGAGACATTTTTACGTGCTCGTATCTCAAGTCCACTAATAAAAACCATAGACTTTAGTTGAATGCATAAGTTTGCCATTGTGAAGTAATGAGTGTATTTATTCGCTTAAAAAAAAGCTTTTAGTATGGTTTTTGATTGTGAAATGTTGGTTCTAGGCAGGTAGTGTGTTTCCAATGTTTATGTATGTTTGTTAAAGTTGTGGTTAATTTATTTTTGCTTCTAAATTCATAATAAAAATATTTTAAAAATTTTGAATTACCTGATCTTTTAATAAATGTTTTAAAACGTATTTTAATATACTCTAAAACAGGTTTCATTACATAAAAGCCAATAGTTTTCAATCTTAAATTTACAGCAGAATACTTAATATTAAGCCGGCGCCACATATGCGGTATTCGCCGAATACCGAGCGACTCGCCTTAACCCGAGCGACTCGCCATAACCCGAGCGATTTACTATTACTTGCTCGGATTACAAAAACCTGAGCAACTCGGCTTCTTGCGAGTATACTTGCCGATTTCAGAACATTTATTCGCAGTAGGAAGCATGGCCGGATTTAATAAAAATATAAATATAAATTTTGATAAAAATAGTATACTACATTATTTTTATGATGGAAAAATATTCTAGTTTATTAACAGATTTGTACAATATAAATATATTCTAATACTTTTATGTTCCTTAAAAACATATTTTTAATTTGTGATAATTACAATAAAATGTTTTTAAAATTGGAAATTAGTTTTTTTTTGTTTTACATTTTTATTTTGCTCATAGCCATTTGCGAGTGCAATATTTTATCATTATTTTCATAGATTCCAGAATGCCCTGCACATGGAGATTCCTTGAAACCGTTGAAATTTTGTAGCATAGAATATTGAAAAATTACAAAAAACAGTGTATCCTAATTTTGTTGGTACACTTAAAAATGATTTAATTTTCAGTTCTGGAATATATATTTTCTTTCTCAATATATTTGCTTTAGCGATAACGATAATAAAATACAAACGATAATCAGTTCGAAAAACTTTAAGTGTTCTGGCAAAATTTCTGTTTATTCTGTAACTTTAGTGCGACGTCAATTCAACCAAACATATATTATATAGATTTAAAATTGACATATTAAGTAATACCGATAACTAATATCTAAATAAGGTTCGTTTATCAACGGAAACCTCGCTAACAGAGGAAGATATGCAAACTGCTACGCCTGATTCCTCGTATGTTCCACATCCGCTCTCCGTACGTGCTTTGCTTTAGTTCAAGATTTTACACGAATCCTCACCAAATTTCCTTTTATAACAATCGTGCTTCATTTTACTATGTTACAGTATCAGAATGTATCACCTTAAAGAATAGCTGGTTTTAAAACTGTTTCACATCAAAACTACATTTTATTTTTCAACTCAAGATTCTTCAAAACGTTTAAATCAATGACATTTCATCTCGAGGTTTTAAAATACTATTTAAATATTTTCATATTTTTGTGTCTTCATCAAAACAGTTAAATGCAAGAAATCTAAATGAAAAAACAAATATATGAAATTAATTAATAAATAAAAAAATAATCTGAACAAATAATTTAGTAAAATTCACAACTTAATAAACGAAGGAATTGTTTTAAGTAGACGAACTAAACAAGTAAATATACGATAAAAAAAATCTCAAAACACCAAAAGTTTTTTAAATATGAAACTTTAGATCATCGGCTGGACCAAATTTATGTCAAACGTGCTATATTTAGAAAGTTATAGTGTCGGAATCGGTTATCCTAAAAGCGTAAAATGGTGTTTCTATCATGACTACTATGTCCCTACACACACCCTTTATAGATGGTTTTAAAGACGTTTCATGACAAAACTTCATTTTATTTAGGTTGTGAGACTTCAAATCGTTTAAACACATTGAAAACTCGAATAGAAATGTTAAAATAATATCTACATTTTTTCGAAATAATCTGCATAAAAATATTTAAATGCTTCAAATATATAAATAAGTAATAAAATGAAATAATTTAATTGATAAATAAATGAAATAATTTTATTGATAAATAAATGAAATAATTTTATTGATAAATAAATGAAATAATTGTATTGATAAATAAATGAAATAAGTAAATGGAACACAAATATTTAAGTGAACAGACAACTTCATAAAAATAAATGAATAAACTAAATAAAAATTCTAAAATAATAGCACAACAAACACCACGATATATTTTAAAGTCAAATTGATACGAAAAGAACAATATTCCCTCTTTAAATAAAAAAAGAAAATAGTACTATATTGATAGTAAATGGTAATTGGCTATCAAAATATAGAATAAAATATCGATAGCCAATCACCATTGAGCTCGCTTCGAGATGTGTTCCATTTTCCCGAAATGAGTGGGAAACGCAATTATTCAATTTGCTCGCTTTAACCCGAGCGAAAATGCTCGTGATAAGGCGAGCACTTTGTAGTGTGGTGCTGAAAATCGCCGAAACGCGAGCGACGCGGCACTTGCCGAATACCGAGCGACCCATCCACACATGCGTCTTTAGGCGAATATCGAAGGTTTCGTTGCTCGGGATTCGGCGAATACCGCATATGTGGCGCCGGCTTAAAATGCAGTCTAGCCTATTTGGCGAGCCCCAGTTGCTCAGTTGGTAAGGCGTTCAGCTACTAATCAGAGGATTGATGGTTCGAATCCGTGAAATGGATTTGACATAGAAAAGTAAAAAAGTAGTGATCTTGCGATCGGAGGGTTGCCAGCATCGCTACAAAAATACTAGAAAGTCGTCCAGAATATCCAACAAATTATACTGGCGTGTATACGGGACTGGTGCACGATAAATCTGATCGGAGTCCAAAGTCCCGACGTCTATTGAAGGCGTTGGGTACCAGTTCAGGTGTTTCCTCGTCATCTGACCATGGTTCTAAAATAAAGAGGTGTGTGTATGTGTTCCCGGGTCTTTCCTTCGAGATTGACCCCGAACCGTCGCCAATAGCCCACTGTGCAGCTCTAGTGCGACGTTAATTAACCAAACCTAGCCTATTTGGCACAACACCAAAGGATCCCATGTTTGATTTCAGCTAAAGCCGAACAAAAACTCAAGTCTATAGGTTTCTGTTACTCATGTCTTCAAACTGACCATGGAATGACAGTTTGAAAAGAGTACCAACGTGGGTTTTGTCACCTGACCATGTTTCAAAATTGAGGCTATGTTTGCAGGTCTTTCCTTTTCGAACTGTCACTAATAGCCCATTGTGTAGCTCTAGTGTGAAATTAATTCGAATAACTTAATATAAAGTTAAAATATATTGACTCTTCCTACAAGTGTTTGACAACTTTTTTGAAGGATTTTTTTTTAACGTAAGGTTAATACTGATGGCTAAAATTGTAATCGCATGTCTACTTTTGTAAACTTTCTGAACACTAAAACGATTTCGAGATTGGGTCTTTTGCACACTTGGGCCGAACTTTGAACCTGCATCACAAAATTAACATTAGTAAGGGACATGCAATGTTCATGAGGAGAAAAGATCTTCACTATACTTACTCATTGATACCAAAAATGGACATACAAAGATTGTGCTTTTAACCATTTAATTAACTATTTTTAATGATTTAAGGTAAATAGCTTAATGCAATTGACATTGTTTCTCATTTAAGAGAACGCAATTGCATTTATGGGTTTGGTTAATTAACGTCGCACTAGAGCTGCGCATTGGGCTATTGTGGACTTGCATTTATGGGTCTGAATATATTTATGATTTACTGTAGAAATTCAACCCAATTTATCTGTTTATGCCAGAGTGCCCTAAAGTCGTCCAGATCATCCACAAAAAATTATCGGCATATATACAGGACTGGTGCACGATAAATCTAATCGGGATCCAAAGCCCCGACGTCTATTCAAGACGTTTTGAGCCAGCCCAGGTGTTGGCCTCGTCATCTGACTATGATTCAAAAATACGAGGCATCGTTCCAGGGTCTTTCCTTCGATATAGACCCCGAACCGTCGCCAGTAGCCCCACTGTGCAGCTCTAGTGCTGCACAGTGGGGCTACACAGTGAAAGTTTACAAAAAAAAGTGTATCCCAATTTCGTTTGTACACTTGAAAAAGCATTAATTTGTAGTTATGTTTAATTTGTTATATATATTTTTCAAAAAGATTCCGCCCTCCCCCCTTGTTATATTGGGGGGGGGGGGTCATCCAAACGCCCCCTCCCCGTATAGTTGGGCGGCCCGCAGCACATATACAGCCTAGAGGCCCACTAACTCTAAAACCGCCTCTGCTCATTTATAATTTATATGACTTTAATAAAGTATAAGAATTGTCTTATTTGCGCATCAGTCAAAAAAAATATTTGATGTATAACAGCTTTTTTTTAAAGCAAATAACATAAATACGTCAGTGCAATAATAGCACCCCTCGTTTCAGAAAAAGTAAAATAACAATTAAATCTACAAAAACAGCTTCTGAACTCGAGAATGAGTAGGACAAATGCCCAAAAGAATTCATATTTCACTGCACATCCTTGTTTTTGTAAATCGTATATGAATTGTCTCACTGGAACAGCCGGATACGAATGAGACGGACAAATGTCCAAGAGATTAGATACCATTGTTCCTGAAGTTTGTGTCTTCTATGAATAACTTGAATCAAGTGTTTCGCTTTATACGGATTCGGTAAACAAATGATTGTTATTAATACATGGATGGATTTCATTTACACGTGAAATGTTCAGGGAAAGAGCAACGATGTTTCTTCGGGAGTGATTGCCTAATACACAAAGTTTCATGTCTTAAAGATATACATATTACTCTGAATTTTTTTTTTGTCTGACGGGAAACATCTTTAAAATTGGTAATATTCAGGCCCGTCGCATCAGGAGAGGGGGGGGGGGGAGAGTCCCCCCAATAATCTGGAAACCATGAAAGTTGGGAATTTCAATTTCTAAAAATTCTCGGGTTGAGAAAATTTATGCCTGAAGAAAATGAATATTATTAGCAAATGAAAGCTAGGAAAGATTTGAAATTGCCCAACTTGTGTAACATTACATTTAAATTGGACCTCAGAAAGTACATTTGCATTAGAATATGAGTGCAACAAATTAAGGCTTGTGAGAGAACTGTTTAATATTACCTAAAATATATAAAATAAAAGATGAAAAATTACGATAAGTTGGAAATGGGAATTTTCAGCACTGTTAAGTTTGGAATTTCGAATCGTTAAGTTTGGCATTTCGAAACGATAAGTTTGGCATTTCGAAATGTTAAGTTAGGAATTTCGAATCGTTAAATTGGGAATTTTTTTGTTTCAGCACCCCCCCCCCCCCCCTCCAAATACATACATACATATATATATATTGTTTTATTCGGTACTGATTATGGGTAGGTTACCAGAAATTCCATAAGCCAAACCGGGACACTCGTCGTATGTGTCGTTCTTGCCAATCACGGCAAACATTTTAGTATGATGCTCAACATTCCCCTCCCCGCAAGGTCAAAAAGCCTCGTTCATACCTGTTTAAAGAAATCCCGGCGAGATGTAAGGAAGAACGGAAAAATCTACGGTAGGCGGGACCGAACAATTAATTATTCATACTTGACCAGAGGACATGGGGTTCTCCAAATCCCCCGGAAAAGTTCCTAGGTATGGAAGCTGGGACTGTCAATCGCACCAGCAATAAATAGGGACACCGGTCCCTATTGCCGGTTTTTACACCGACAATGGAGATTTTCAGAAGAAATATCAGCTTTTAGGGCGCCTATAAATGGGGCTATAATTAATGTATGATTGTTGGGAAATCTCGGGACAATCGCGAAAAACCCTGGATGTCTGGTAACCCTAGAGGGTCACTTGCTAAAACCAGGTGTATAACGAAAGCATGTTATATTAAAATTGTTTATAACTCTGCAACCGTACTAACCACGCGCCCTGTATGTTTTAATTCTATATATTGAATATATGTTTATTCTTTTAAATAATTGAAATAATTACTTTTTTAATATAATAATAATATGTGTTTTAGTAACCAAAATTGAAAGAACCTGTTTGTACTTATTTTTAAGTTATACTTCTTGATATAACAAAATTGGTAATATTTTAATATTATGATACTTAATGAAACTGCAGTGGTGAAAGTCTAAATTAATATTTGCATTGCAAGACTTTGGTTTAGAAAAGAATTCTTTTATCAATAATTATTCTCTAAACCAAGTATTGCTATAGTACATCGTGTTATTTAATCCCGTTCGAAAAACGAGTTCTACTAGTAAATAATAATTTTATACCACAACATCGTACTGCCATTGGGATCCAGTGCCGTCACACAAAATGTTTTTTGGGTGGTTGAAACAAGAAATTTCCTAACTTTACGATTTTAAATTCCCAAAATTAACTATTCGAAATTCCCAACTTAACAGTGCTAAAAATTCCCAGTTTCAACTTATCGGCATCTTTCATCGTTTTTTTTATATATATATATTAGGTAATATTAAACAGTCTCCCACAAGCACTGTCTAATTTAAATGAAATCTTACTAGTTGGGTGATTTCTAATCTTCCATAGCTTTCATTTGCTAATAATTTTTTAGGGTTTCCATATTATGAGGGGGGGGGGGGGAGTCAAACCGTTTCCAGATTATTGGGGGTGTATGGCTCCCCCCTCCACTAAACCCCCCTGGTGCGATGGGCCTGTTGTGATCATGCATGAACGCCAAGTTTGAAGTCGATATTTCATTTGAAAGAAAAAATTTAAATTGGACTGCAAGATTTGATACCACAACATCAGATAGAGCGAGTTAAAGAAAAGCGTGTAAAATAAAAGTTATAAATAAATAACTATTAACCAAAATATTACGCATGAGGGAAACCAAAATATTACGCATTAGTGAATTAAAATAATTTTATTTTCAAAATCATTGAAGAATTTTTTTTTTACTTTGTCAACTTATCACAATCGAGCAGCCTTTATAATGAGTTCATTGTATCGCTGTTTCTTGACATTTTAAATTTATTTGACGTCACATTTAATCGGACCTCTTATCTACGCACGAAACTGTTCCCGAAACCGTTGCACCTGTATATGAGAATTCAAACATTTGTTGTGTGTTTTTCCTCTTGAGATAAATAGATGTTGTCTATCTGATTGCAGCGAAATCTGTGGAGACTTATCAAATCTAAAGAGAATGCAGGGCTTTAAAAGGGTCACCAGAGGCTATGTTAAAATTGTAAACGATGACACAAGGAAAAATCGAAACTTCATATGTAATTTTTAAACTTACTATCACCTTATTCTTATTCAGAAAATAAAGATAATGTATTACAATCGGATGCTAAACGTAAAATAGTGATGTTGTTAGTTGTAGTGTACAATTTTTCACGAGCATAAAGAGGGCCTCCAGTGGATAAAGGCGTTCAGCTAGTAATAAGCATGGAGTATCTTATTATCTGAAGAGGATTGCTAGTTCGAGCTCGTGCGATGGACTTGACAAAGAAAAGTAAAACATTAGTGATCTTGCGATCGGAAGGTTGCCAGCTTCGCTGCAAAGTACTAGGAATGTCGTCCAGAACATCCATAAAAATTATCGGCGTGTATACGGGACTGGTGCACGATAAATCTGAACGGGTTTAAAGTCCCGACGTCTATTGAAGGCGTTGGGTGCCAGTTCTGGTGATTCCTCGTCATCTGACCATGGTTCAAAAATACGAGGCATCGTTCCCGGGTCTTTTTTTCGAGATAGGCCACGAACCGTCGCCAATAGCCCACTGTGCAGCTTTAGTGCGACGTTAATTAACCAAACCAAATCCTTCGAGATAGGCTCCGAACTGTCGCAAATAGCCCACTGTGCAGCTCTAGTGCGACATTGATTTAATCAAACCAAACCAACCACGAGCATTAGTGGCCAAAGGTAGGCTATCTCGTTGGTTGGTTGAATGAACATCGCACTGGAGCTACACAATGAGCTATTGGCGATAGTTCAGGATCTATCTTGAAGGAAAGTTCCTGAGCACACTGTCCTGTAATTTTTTAACCTTTAAACCATGGTCATTTTACGAGGACAATAACTGATCTAACCCTCCGTGTACCTTACATAGGCGTGAGGACTTTGGTCCACGATAGATTTAACGTGCACCAGTCCCCTATACACAGAGGTTGTCCAGAAATTTTTTTTGACAGAGTTAAAAGTAAGGGACTCAGAACGTCTCAGAACGTATGTGGCTCGATTTTGAAATTTCAGCGATTTAGTAATCTTGTCTCGTATTTCGTCATTCTCATAAAACGTCCTCCGTGTATGGAAAACTGGTGCACGTTAAATCTGTTGTAGTTCGAACATCTTCAAATCTGAATCAGGTGCATGGGGTGCCAGCTGAAATGTTGTTCTCACCATATGTTATTGTACAAAATTTCGAGGCTGATAAAACTGGTTTTTTTTTTATGATTGTCATCATCTATTGAGTTTGTTTCTACATAAATATATATATATATTTTTAATTTTAGGATAAAAGTCAGGAATTAGTCATTGGATAGACATATGAACACGATATAGGGGCTGTGTTGAACTTTGAAGCTAATTTAAAGTAATATTATTGAACTATTAAATGAGTATCTTTAAAAAAATCATAAAATACACATTCAAATGATTCCCAATCTTTTACATTGTCTACTTTTCCACCTACGCACTGTTAATAGAAGTAAAGAAAGTAATGAAATATACAGAAATGTATTTAAAGACTAAACAAATCATATTTTGTGTAGATTAAATTGCAGATAAAATAAAAATTAGGTAAGCGGTGTCGAGGTAGGCAGCAGGGTTTAAGGCACGTAACGTCAAACTCAAGTGAGTAGCACCTTTTTGGATTCCGTAAACGCTTTCTCAGCTGTGTCTCGTTCCTTGAAAGGCGTTTGGTTCGCCAGGCGAAAGTGAAATAAATCTAATAGCGCCAATGTTGTTTCGCAGCTCATTCTTTCTGTACTTGCTACTTCGCCCTGCATACGTCTCTCACCTAGAAAACAAAACATGTCAAAAATTTGAAAAATATAAAAAATAGATACTTGCAGACATGATTTTTTTTTAAACTTGCAAGTTAACCTTATAGATAGAACTTTTTATAATTTTAAGTAAAACAAGTAACATTGTCTATGATCTTTTTTAATTATGCAAAAGCGGGAGCGGAAAACTGAATGTTACGGATGACCCAGTAAAAGGTTTTTTCGCAATATTTATTCCGCATTAATTTCCGTCCAGCATTATTCATTCAATAGAATGAATTTTTAATTCACTATATTAAACAAACTTTTTTTACTTATTTTTATGCCATTGTGAAATGTCTTTTCATAAGTTTTGTTTCACAATTAGATTTACGTCAGTAAGAAGAAAAGTTAATAAAAAAAAATTCGAATACGAGAGTGAGATGTCGGAATTATATATTTGTGTTGACATATGTCATACATAACATGTATGACATGTTATAACACTATGGATGTAACATGTATGACACTATGGATAGTTATGTGTATTGCTGGAAAAAGTGGTTAAATAACGTCGTACTAGAGCTGCACAGTGGGCTATTGGTGACGGTTCTCGACTATCTCGAAAAAAAAAAGGAAAGTTGACATAACATGAAATAACATGCTTCGGAAATATTTGTTGAGTTTATATATAAAAAAATAAATTATACCTATGAAATTAATTTAAAATCAAAGGTAAGTAAGTATACGTGACGCAGTACATTGATTACATAAAGTATTGATAAAATATTTTTTATAATTCGATTATTAATTGTTAAAGACACTGTTAAAATTTTCTATTTTATTCAAAACAAAAAAATAAATAAACATAACATCCTTCAAAAACACATAACTTCTTTAGTTGGAAATTGTTAAAACTACTTAATTTCTCTAGATTAAAGGCGGATTAAAAAAAAAAAATTAGACGATGGTTTGGATCATATCTTTTAAATATACTAAACATCTTTACAAACACTAATACACTATTTTTAACTCTCTGAAGAATGAGCAAAATAACGAATATGTATAACTACGCCTATTGAGGTTGCGTCGGGTGCCAACTCAGGTGATGTCCTCGTTATCTGATCGTGGCTGTAAGTTCGTTTTCACTTCAAAAAGTTTAATTTATACTTAAAATTCATTCCGTTTTAAACAAAATAACTTTAAAATTTATTTAAAAGTTTTTAAAGGCTTTAAATTTTATCCGAAAAGTAGGGATTTTTATAAACTTCTTAATTAGCCGTAGTTTTGCAAAAAATATCCAACCCTTTGCAAACAGATTGCCGCGCGTTGGATCTTTTTTACATAACTATGGCTAATTATGTGTATTGCTGGAAAAGGTGGCGATACACGAACGAATAAACTAATATTCCTTAGATGACATGTCCTGACGCCTATTGAGGTTGCGCCGGGTGCCAGCTCAGGTGTTGTCCTCGTCATCTGACCATGGTTCAAAAATACGAGGCAACGTTCCCGGGTCTTTCTTTCGAGACAGGCCCTTAACCATCGCCAATAGCCGATGTTCAGCTCTAGTGCGACGTTATTTAACTAAAACAAACCATTAGATGGCTAAATACGGTATGATAAATTTAGCATATTTATAAAAATAAAATTTAATGTAAATAAATGGGTTATCAGCGGCTTTAAGCAAATGTAAGTTCAAACAATTTATTTTGAAACTTTTTAACTGAAAATAACAATAATGTGTAATAAGTATCTTTAATTATGAATTTTTTTAAGTTATTCTGTAATGATTGAATGGCATAAATATTGCATCGATATTTTTTTTTCATTTGTATGCAACTTAATTTAAATAACTCGTTGATATTCAAATTTTTATAAAGAGGTAAAAGTTGCAGGAGAATCAGTCGATTTTTTGCATCCATTCTAACCTATACAGCGTATCTTTAATATAAATATCAATGAAGCTTTCGACTCACAGATATTTTTTTCATGGAACTTAAAAAAATCATATTTTATCGGGAATATTTGAAAGACAGGCATTGTATATGTTACCGGTAAAGTACGAAATACCTGGCGTTTTCATGCAAAGTATGAAATAAACGAATTATTTTAATCTATTATATACTTCGTCCAGGCATTCCATAGAATGCCTATCGCTATTTAGGCAAAGTATGAAATAAGATTCTTGAACGTCGTAATTATGATATAAAACCCAAGTAATGCTTTTAGGGCGTTAAAATTCCGACAATATAACAGTATCAAATAGCACAATTGAAATGAACTTTTTTATGATTTTTATTTACGAATGACAAATTCTTTGCTAATTATTCGAAAGAAAATTAAGCGCTGATGTGTGCAAAATCTTGATTCCCCTCCCCCCCCCCCTCATCCCCCCCCCCCCCCCTTCGAGCAGTCGTATGGGCGTCTCATCTCCTCCGAGTAGTCGGTTTTGGCACATTTCTGGTATCCCGAATGGGATACCAGACGAATAGTGCCAAGACAAACTGTTCGAAGGTGATACCAGCAATTTTTTTAAACAATATGCCATTGCCCGGTGCCAAAATCGACTGCTCGAAGGAGATAAGTAGCCCTAAATTACTGCTCGAAGGGGTAGGGGATTTTCAAGATTTTGCACGATCGACGCTTAATTTTCTATCGAAAAACTAACAAAGAATTTGTCATTCGTAAAAAAAAAAATCACCCAATAAAAATTATTTCAATCTTGCTAATTTGATTCTGAGTTATATGGTCGGAAGTTTACACTCTAAAAGCATAAATTGTGTTTTATATCATAGATACGATCTTCAAGTATCTCATTTTATACTTTGCCTAAGTAGCATTATGTATTTTATAGAAGGCCTTGGTAACGTATATAACAGATTAAAAGAATTCATTTATTTCATAGTTTGCCTGGAAACTTTGACATCAGTAACATATAGAATGCCTAAAACTGGACATCAAAGTATGAAACCATTAATATTTCACACTTTTTCCAGGCATTATAAACAATGCCAAAAGACAAACCAGCAAAATACAAAATACTCCCGCTAATGATGTTTTTAATGTCAATGTATTCTATACATTGCATAAGCATTCTAGGATATGACTAAGCAAGTATGAAATACTTTACTTAATAATACTTTGTATAAATAGAAATTTTCATTTTATATAATGTATAGGCACTACATGCATCGCTAGGAAAAGTATCAATAAAATTAAATAATTCGGTTATTTCATACTTTGCCAAAAAAACTCCAGATATTCTATATATTGCCTAAGCATTGTAACAATAAACAATAAAAACATTTCTCAGTAGGACATTTGTTCGAATATTTAATAATTGGTAATAGATAAACAATTCCGTGGTGTTTTTTTTCTTTCGATTTATTTCGAAATCGTTTAGTTAATATGTTAAACAGCCCCATTTCTCAAATGCGCTATAAGAATAAACGATTAAAAATTAGCATTTAAGAGGATTCGAAAAACCGGTAAGAAGATAATAAAGGAAAGAAGATGGGTGTGTCCCAAATTTACTTTCTCGTTGAATTCACATTTAATTGTTATTTGACCTCGTTTTTTTTTACCATGCTCAAAGTTCAACTACATTTTTTTTTGTATGGTGGAAAATGTTATACCTTATGACGTCAAAAGAGAAGTATCCAATCGGACACTAGAAATAAAAACAAAAATATAATGTTTTTTTTTTTAAAGGAAAAAAAAAACATCGTTCTTTTGAGGCGGTGACTAAAAGAAAACAACCATTCGCGAATCAGTCCCGAACAGACATAAACCGAACTACGCTCTTTCCCAATCTTTTCAGAACAAAAGTAGTAGGAATTGAGAACTGCAGGTAGGTTAGGTAATCCGCGAAGTTTGAATAGAACTGGGTAGCATGATACCCTTGGAAGCTCATTTTAAAACCACTCCGCATAGTATCGTTTCCGACGCTTTTTATTGGAATGCTTCGGCAACAGGAAGTTGTATACCTGTTTTTTGACGTCAGTGAAGCTACTGTCCCGCCTCTAAGTTCAAGTATATGTATTCGCAGCTATTTACAGAGCGCCGTTATCCGATTACATTGACACCCGCAAAAAAACTGATTTCCTCCACCGGCCTTATCGCGTTTGGAAATGTTTTTTAACGCTTTGTTGGAACATCTATCTTCTCTTTCGGAACATCATTGTTGTAAACAGTACAACTTCAGCAAAATTACTCGGCCGGATTAGAGAGCGGCATAATTGTGAGCGTGAGAATTAAAAATCAACAACTTGTCATAAAGTTACGTCTGTTCTCCAACGTTGATTGATTGATCACATATTCTGTTGATTATCGTATGGAAATTGTTTTAAAACAGAACACTTTTTTTTAATCGTCGGGTGGCAACGCGCAGAACAGTTAGTTCTAGAACGAGATTTGAAGTGTTCTAAGAATCGTCTGCACCCGTAAAGTTTCAGGTTTTCTGGATTGAAGTTCTAGTAAAATAATTATATTATCGAAGTATTTTTGAATGAAAATTATTTGTGCAAATGAAACAAAAACACTTGATTTCATTAACGAATTTTTTATTATTTCAATAATTATAATATTCAAGAGAAAACTTTTCAAAATTTTGTTAAAAGAAGATCGTTCGATTGTTTCCAATGTCGTCGCGACCAAGCAAACATGCGGAATACTCATTGAGATACCACTAAACTATAGCATAAATTTGTCTTTGTGATACTATTCTTGCATTTTGTGACTTCTTCTGAAAACTGAAAAATGGATGGTGCTCTTGGTTTAGTAAAAATGTCGGATTTTCCACCAATACAATACAGCTGCTTTTTCGTTCCGTGCATGGTGGAGGTAAGTTTAATTGATTATAATATATTTACACTAATACTTTTAAGTTTTAGAATTATTGCATTTTTTAGAAATTTATATATTTTATATAACACACTTATTTTCAAAGGGATTCAATTAATATTTTTCTTATTAAAATCTGTGCAAACAATTATACAAATTTGTTTGCATCTCAGAATTTTAGATATTCGTTTGAAAACGCTCATTGTTTACATAGCGTTAATCCAATGCGTTTAATAACTTTCATGTAAAGTTTTTCTACAACATATTTGTAAATACACTTAATATGAATTGTCTAGCAACCATGGGTCATTGAACTTTACTGAAAAGGAAAATGAAAAAATTCTGCAACTTTGTAATATTAAAGTATAAAAAAACCATATAAACAAATATGGTATTGATATAAAATGTACACCAGTTTCATCTAAATTGAAATTTTAAAATTTTCACATTTACTATAATTTTTTTTAAAAACTAGGTCACTCGTATACTGACAAGGTCAGTTTCAAGGTTACTCATATATCAACTATTCGCAATACGTTCCCATGGAAATATCGTAGTTTTAATGTACGAAGTAAAGTGAACTGACCTTAAAAAGTATATTTTAAAGAAACAGACTGTAGATGGTATTGCACATTAAAAATTTTGCAAAGTTTAAATAAAATAATTTATTAAAGTTTTTTAAAAATATTTTATTAAAGTTTTGCAACAAACTGTACTTCCTGCTTTTAAAATTACAAGTTCCGATATAATAATTGCAGAAGGATAACATAAAATAATTATTTTGACTGCTTTGATTTGAAGTGATCTCATCCACGATTACTTCGCTTCAGTAAGTCAAGTTTTTTGTGTTGTTTGTTTTTTACTTTCATTTACGATGTCTGTTTAAAATATTCTAATTTTTCTCTTGAGCATTATTTTTTATCGAACAATTAAATTAAAATATCGAGAACAAAATGGCGTTACCTGGTATCTCAGTTCGGCCGCAACTGGGCTATTGCCATTTAATTCATATAAGTATAAGCAGTGGCGTAGCCAGCATTGGGTTACTTTGGGTCAGAACCCCCCCCATAGCCAGTTTTTTTTTTTTTTTTTTGAAAAATAACAATTGGAAAAAAAGAAGAAGATTTTTTTCTCTGATTTCTATAGAGAAAACACACGTCGCATTTCCTGGTCTACCCCACATGTATCTCCTGCTCCTTTCGCTTCTGTACCCTGAAGGGATGATTTTAAGGAGAACAACGGTAAAACAACCTTGAAGACAGAAAATTCAACTTTTTGTGGGGGGGGGGGGGGGGGAGTGGGGAAGACGATACGATGGGGTAGTAGGTCTGTATGACGGTCTTGGTTGTTTGTACATGTAAAGGGATACTTTTCTTAACACTTGAAATGGGGCCGCAATTGAGCCGAAATTCACAATGCATTAATCCAAAAATTGCTTGCCTTGCTTTGAAGTAAGGTATTTTCCCTGACCCATTCATCCCCTATGTGCAGGCACGTCACGCCGGGGGGGGGGGGGGGGGGGAAGGCCGACCCCCCCAATAATTTGGAAACCCTAAAAGTTGGGAATTTCAAGGTTTAAAAATACCCGAGTTGGGAAAATTTATGTCTGAAGAAAATTAATATTTTTAACAAATGAAAGCAAAAACACCAAGGTTATTAAGGGAAAATTAGAAATTGTCCAACTTGTAAAATTAAACTTAAATTCGTGTGTTTGCTTTCAGAGTTCACTGCACACTTTCGACCGATATGACGCTAAGGCTCCAGATGGAGTTGACTAATGTAGTCTGTAGCCGACACAACGCCAGTGGCGGAACTGTTTTATAAATTTCATTGTATTTTTTTATTGTGTCAAGCGAAAAAAAATTTTAACCGTGGCATCATTTCCTTAAAAAAAATCTCACATTTTAAATATATAATAAATTGTTTAAATTAAGGAGCAATGTTTTCAGATTTCCAGCAGGCGCCTGAAAAAATGGTCGCATCTGCTCATTCTGTTGTTCGTTATTGTTAAAGTTATATTATATGTTTTAACGTTCAGATTATCATGTAAAGAATTTTAAAATATATGGCGTTGCACTTTACGCGAACGTCACACAGTGTTCTTTTTATTAAAATAACTTCTCTTTTAATTGTGTTAGGTGTGATTGTCTAAATCAAAATCCTCTCCTTTTTATTCGAAAAAACTTTTGTTTCACATAACCCTATTGGTTTTGCCTTCCACAATGTAAAATTTCTTCCAGCTAATATTCGAAGCGCCATGGCGCTTCGAATATATGGGACTGGCGCGCCAGTCCCATATAAATTTATCGTCTCGTGTCTAGAATTTTTTTTGTTATTTTGTTTCGTTTTGTGATTAACCAATCACAAAATTGTGTAATGTTGACGCTGTGCGTTTCCTGTGTGTTTTTCTATAAAAATATTTTTTTTTAGTTTTTACCAGTTTCAAATAGAAATTTCCAGAACTTTCAATGGGTTCTTTTATTTAAATCACCCCTCGGTTAAAAAAAATTCTCGGACTTCGATACGATTGCTACGAAAAATCTTATGCGCGGAGGACGCATCTTTCAGTACCTATTTTCTTTACCTAATTTTATGTGATATGTGTTTCGTTTTAACATTAACTTTGGAGGATTCTCTTTTTGAATACTTCTAAGTTTATTGAATTTATTTATAATAATTTAAATTCCTGTTTTCCTGTATTGATTAATTTAGAATTAAAATGGTTATTAATTAAAAAAATTAATAATTTAATTACTACTTGATAAATATGGTCATATTGGTATGTAGATACTTTTTATTTTTGAATATTATTTTTTTTATGTTTTATGTTAAGATTAGCAATGGCTGTTGGGTTGGCACAACTGCCGAGTCCCTTTCACTCCCACTATTTACAGATCACATTACATTTTCAGAACATGTCTGTATTTGTTATCCCCCCCCCCCCCCCCCCTTATGACTTCCACAATAAAATTATCCTATAAAAAGTTGATAAGTTGGAACTAGGAATTTTTAGCACTGTTGTGTTCAAAATTTCCAATCGTTAAGTTTGGTTAATTAACATCGCACTTAGAACGGACACTGTACTGGAACATGCGTGCAACAAATGTTGCGTGCCACAATGTTGGTTCGGGTCTATCTCGAAGAAAATACCTGGGAATAATGCCTCGTATTTTTTAATCATGGTCAAATAACGAGAATAACACCCGAGCTGGTATCCGTACCCGACGCCGTAAAGTTGGGAATTTTGAATCGTTAAGTTGGGAATTTTGAATCGTTAAGTTGGGAATTTCGAATCTTTAAGTTGGGAAATTTTTTGTCTCAACCCCCCCCCCCCCCAAATTTATTTTGTGTGACGGCACTGCCCACGTGTTTTAAGGAAGGATTGTAAATGACCCCTGTCAAAAAAATAACGCCCCTAATTGTGATCCTCTTCGCTCTCTCACAATGCCAGTGGCATTTTTTCACCTTCTCAAAAATCAGTTATCTGAGAGGTTGTATGTCTCTCATTTGCCATTTTTGTCTCTCATTCACAAAAACATAAACTATTGGAAGATTCAAGACAAAAGAAAGAAGCATCGTGCCAAAAATTTGCTGATGTTTAAAGTATGTACTCCTTTTCTTATTCAAATATTTTTTGTTTATTGAGATTATCGTTGAAAATACCCAAACAAAAACTAACTAATTTTTTATTAAATTACATTTACAAATTAAGTTTTCTGTCACTCAGACGTGTTACTTTTCACGCAAAAATACGGTTTTCCGCTTTTTTTTTTTTTTAATTTGGGTTTTGATTATTTCCAAGATTGATGCACATTCGTTCGAAAAGTTTTATGGTGGATTATTAAAAAAATATATTCAACTATTATAAATACGAAGGTCACATAATGGAAAAGTTGGCTCTATTTACGAAGGATGGGGTCAACAGATTCTCGTTTAAATCTGTGTTAATAACCTTTTTCTGAATTTTTTTCTGCGGCGCTGCATCTCGTGCTGATGATTAGGCAAGCATTTTTCCATTGTCTAGCTTCACAGATACTACAAATCAATGTTTTTTTATAATAATATATTTTTTATTCAGTTATTTGATTTTTTTACGAGCAACGCCAATTTCCGTTATGATTTTGCCTCAACAGACCGTTTTGCTGCGTCACGCAACCAATGAAACCTCTTCCCCCCCATGTCACGCCACAGTCATGCATGATAAAATTAACCGGAAAATAATGATTATTATTCTGTTATTTTTAATTATATATTAAGAATTATTTACAAATTTAAAATTACTACTTAAAAATTATTATTATTAAATTAAAATTACTAATTTAAAATAGACAACAGCTACAGACTTAAATCCCAGTAAAATGTCAGCCAGGTTTGTTAGTAATTAATTATGAAATGACTAAAGATTAACCTGCGAAAATTAAGCTTTTAATTTACTTCTTAATTATAATTTATATATAATATTTAATCAAGTAAAATTATTTAAAATTACTACTTAAAATTATGATTAAATAAAATTACTAATTTAAAATTATCAATTAAAATTGCTAATTTAAAATTATTAATTAAAATTAAAAATTATTAATTAAAATTAAAAATTATTAATTAAAATTAAAAATTATTAATTAAAATTAAAAATTATTAATTAAAATTAAAAATTATTAATTAAAATTAAAAATTATTAATTAAAATTAAAAATTATTAATTAAAATTAAAAATTATTAATTAAAATTAAAAATTATTAATTAAAATTAAAAATTATTAATTAAAATTAAAAATTATTAATTAAAATTAAAAATTATTAATTAAAATTAAAAATTATTAATTAAAATTAAAAATTATTAATTAAAATTAAAAATTATTAATTAAAAATTATTAATTAAAATTAAAAATTATTAATTAAAATTAAAAATTATTAATTAAAATTAAAAATTATTAATTAAAATTAAAAATTATTAATTAAAATTAAAAATTATTAATTAAAATTAAAAATTATTAATTAAAATTAAAAATTATTAATTAAAATTAAAAATTATTAATTAAAATTAAAAATTATTAATTAAAATTAAAAATTATTAATTAAAATTAAAAATTATTAATTAAAATTGCTAATTTAAAATCATTAATTAATAATTTAAAATTATTAATTAACTTTTGTGCAAATTATTAACTAAATTTTATTCAAATTATTAATTAAATTTAATTAAAATTATTAGTTAAAAAAAATTCAAATCAGTTATTAATAAAAAAAATTATTTGGTTTTGGTCGGACCAAAAATAATTTATGGACCCCCCCCTTCGGACAATCCTGGCTACGCCACTGAGTATAAGGAGTCTCTATTATTTCCAAGTAAACAGATGTATTTATTGTTATTATTAGACAATCTTATAAAACTTACTTGTTGTCGTAATCTTATCAAATTTTACAATTCAATATTAAATCTATGATATCGCCTTGAAACTTGGCAT
The DNA here is from genome assembly GCA_963932185.1 of Troglohyphantes excavatus. Taxonomy (NCBI): domain Eukaryota; kingdom Metazoa; phylum Arthropoda; class Arachnida; order Araneae; family Linyphiidae; genus Troglohyphantes; species Troglohyphantes excavatus. The sequence goes on along the minus strand of OZ010668.1, from coordinate 37,762,100 downwards.
ATTTATGCTATCCCATTGATAATGTGATATTTAGTTATAATAAGTAGCAATTAATTTGAGTTTAATTTTTTAATGAATATTGGTCAGAAGCAAACTGATTTAGTGGTCTGACCATTTGCGCTATGACCATGCGTTTTCTGAATAAAATAGTCTTTTTTTAAGAAAAAGAAAACCGACTTTAAATAAAATGCGCTTAAAAGTAAAAAATAATATTTAATTCTACGAACAAGTTATTTAATATCAATTTTACAATTATTTCAACTTATTTTCAAAATTAAATTATTTAATATCCATTTTATACTTATTTCGTTTTGAAATCGGGGCAAAAGTCAAATCCACTTTTGTCAAATCGAATTTTGCTTGAAAATTCCGGATAGTTAAATGTCGGATAACCGGATATATTTTTTAAAAGGTACCCAAGTGAAACATCCCCTATCCAACCAAAAATCATTTGTCCGCATATCTGAATTAGAACAGAAATCAAATCTTGCGCGAACATACATAAACAAAATACGTAACAGTCGAATTGATAACCTCTCTCCTTTGGCGCGCTTTCTAAAATTGGTTGACGGGATTTTAAGTCGATTAAAAATGTATTTCACAAAGAGCATTGCGATTTATTAATATGATTTTATTTTATATCGAAAAATTGGGGAAGGACAAGTTTTGAACCAGCGTGTCGTAGGAGTTTCTCAGATCACTTGTGCTATAAATCCGTTTTTATGGAAGACAACTTCATAGAGAGTATTGCGAAAATATAAGTATGGTTGAAAGAATGAGAACTGCTATAATTAGTACTCTTACATGCAAATTGTAATATATACAGTAAAATATGCTTTTTAAAATTGCTACACTATAAAAAAAATTTACTTAAAAGTGAGTACCTGAACCTACTCGTGTTTCTTAAAAATATAATTGCAAATTGATGTACTCAAATTAAGTAACTGTGCTTTCTCAAAAATGAGCAATGGGATTTAATATTGCTAATCTCAGATCTGTTCAAGCGATATTAATAAAAACTGACAAACTTAAAATAGTTGTTCAGAAGATGGTTTTCCTCAACTCAATTATTACAATTCAATTATCATACTTCCCATTCTTTTGGCCCACCTTTTTTAATATGTCATCGGTTTAAAACTTTTTAATGTCGTTCTGCTAGTTTAACGGATAAGGTACTTGACTGCAATGGGGAGGGTCTGAATCCGATTCCCGGTAAAACTTGATTGTAATTATCTATATTTATTGAAAGTGTCTTATGAAGGCTACCAACGTAGGCAAACGTTTTTCAAATTTTATACATTTTACTTATTTTTATTCATTTTACTTATATTTATTCATTTTACTTATTTTTATTCATTTTACTTATTTTTATTCATTTTACTTATTTTTATTCATTTTACTTATTTTTATTCATTTTACTTATTTTTATTCATTTTACTTATATTTATTCATTTTACTTATTTTTATTCATTTTACTTATTTTTATTCATTTTACTTATTTTTATTCATTTTACTTATTTTTATTCATTTTACTTATTTTTATTCATTTTACTTATTTTTATTCATTTTACTCATTTTTAAGTATTTGTATTATTCATTTTACTTATTTTTATAAATTTTCTCATTTTTAAGTATTTGTATTTCAAAATTTAAACTTATGTATTCGGAGCCATTATAAGCAGCGAATATTCTTAACAATGAAATAGTTTACTTATTTTCGAGTACCTATTTTTAACAGTGTACGAATTAAATATTATACATTTATTAAAATAATGAAGTTAAAATAAAATCATGTGTTAGGAGTAAGATTTTTTTAAGCATTGAGTAAATTAATCCAAAAACCGAAGAATAAGCAGTCATTTTCCGTTAAATATTGCATAGTGTCCCACGATCCATATGAACGCGCTGATTGGATTCAATGTAAATCGAACCTCTTTACTTGTTTGTAACCGGCTTACAGTGTATCGTCTGAAGGCTGCCTTGGGAAGGGCTCAAATGTCAACATGTAATACACATTAATCTTCAATTTAGACTTTTTCGGTTAAAAAAATTATCTAAATTTATAATTTGAACTTGAGATTTATAATTTCGTAAGAAAAAATGTTCAGAACTCAATAATAAAACAAGAAATTCTGTTCTCTGTTCATGTTACTTCGAATTTAAAATTGTAATTTTTAGTTGATGAGTTTGCGTGTTTAGGACACATCTATATGTTTTTTAAGATAATATAACTTAAATACAAGATTTGTTCAGTTTATTTTTAGTAATTGTTTTCTTTAATTAGTCTTCAAGAGTGGTGTATATGTTCATATAAATAACTTTAAACATTTCTTTTTCTATTATTTTAGAAATTTTAGATTTTTTTTTAAATAAACATAGCAATTTCTGTGAGAACGATTTGCTATTTACTTTACTACTTGGGCGTACTATTTTATAAAGGTTTTTTATTTTATTTAAAATTTTCTGATTAAAAAGTAAGAAAATAAAATCATGAAATTTATGCTGTTATCATTTTTTATTTTGAAAACTAAATAACTTGTTGTTATTCATAACGTGTGCTACTGTAAGACACAAGATACACACTCATACAAAATGTCAAGATTTTTATCCTTCTGTGCGAAAAAAATTAAGAATTCCGTACATCATTAGCAGTTTTAAACGACGAATTAATGCTTTGGAGCATGAATAATATTTTTTTATTTTGTTTTATTTTCACATAACCGAAATTCTATAATAAAATGATTAAAAAATGTCATAATTTTTTGTTGTAGACGAAGCAATTTATCTTTATTTCTATTCCACATTTAAGTTTTTTAAGCTTAACTTTTAATCTATACTACAGCGAAATAAACGATTCAATTGCTTTAAAATAACTTCAAATTTGGTTGTATACTTTAACTCTACGTACGGCACACTTAAATTACATTTATTTGTTCGAATTCGAAAACTAATACTATGTGGTATAATACTACCGCATAATAATCCCACATGCAAAATATATTTTTTGCTATAATAGTTAATCTAAACATCTTGTGACAGTTGTGTGTGTGTGTGTTTTTTGTATTGTATTTTTCCGATTCAGATTCTTAAAGATTTGGAAAATTCTGTAAATGATTTTTTACGTTTTCAGAACAACAATTTAATTTTTTGCATTAAATATTAATTTTTGGTTCAAGGTTTTAAATTATGCATGTGAAGTAACTGTGGGGTTTCATTATTATTATTTTATTATTGGTTAAAAACGTTACAGTTTTTTTAATACTAAAATTCCAGATTTTTTTAAATGTCTTGAGGAAATGCAACTATGTGCTAAAAAAATTGACTATTTTTATGTTTCATTTGAAAATAGAAAGCAACTGTACAGAAAGCGAATATAAAATGCGTTTAGGAACATAAAGTTTTTGGATGTCACATAAACTTATTTATCTATTTAATTTTAAAGAAAAAATCGTTATATAATAGTGAGCAATACGATTTGAAGACAAATAATATCAAAGATTAAAATAATATTCAAATTAAAATGTTTTAATAAACATAAAATAAGTTTTTAGTGGAATGCTATTATATTATAAATTTTTAATTGCAGAGTATAAAAATATGTAATGTTTTATACTCTACAATTATAGTATAAAAATATGCTATATACTCTATGTTCTATAATTATATGTAATTAATTAATACATTTACAACCAATAAATACATTATAAAAATTCTGTTCAATAATATTTCGACTATATTAATTGTTATTGGTATTTCAATTTCAAAACATTCCATCACTTTTTAGAGTTAATATACCATTTTATATCTTATTTAAATTTAAAAAACAGCTGGCAATTATATAATATTTTAAAGATAACTTAAATTCACATATTTAAGTTTTAGATAAAAACAAAACACTTAGTGTTATTCATTTCAATACTTCCTCTTATATTCTTCAAATCAATCCTTTCTCTTAACTGCGATATAAAAAATCTTCTTGGTGAAGCAACAGTTTGTTATGTCTCCTGTGCGCCTTATGTTTTGAAAACGTCTGAAGGATATCCCGAGTTATCTAAAACGGTTTTGTATTTGCTAGTTTGTTCTGTTCCTCGTGATAAAAATCTAATATTGTGCCTTTGACGTCTTTTTCGCTGAGGAAATATTTTAAGAATCATTGTAGATACACGTTAACTCACAGGTAAAAACGCTGATTGTAAACACCCAAAATAAAATGAAACTGCAATTTTGTTCGCTATTTGTGGAAAGGAAAAAAAATGAGGATCGTCACTGTAAATAAAATTGTACCTAAAAATGGTTTGGTTGGTTTGGTTTGGTTAATTAACGTCGCACTAGAGCTGCACAGTGGGCTATTGGCGACGGTTCGGGGTCAATCTCGAAGGAAAGACCCGGGAACACATACACATTCACACACACATTCATACATGCACCTCGTTATTTTAGAACCATGGTCAGATAACGAGGAAACACCTGAACTGGCACCTAGCGTCTTCAATAAACGTCGGGACTTTGGACCCCGATCAGATTTATTGTGCACCAGTCCCGTATACACGCCAGTATAATTTGTTGGATTTTCTGGACGACTTTCTAGTATTTTTGTAGCGAAGCTGGCAACCCTCCGATCGCAAGATCACTACTTTTGTACTTTTCTATGTCAAGTCCATTTCCCGGATTCGAACCACCAATCCTCTGATTAGTAGCTGAACGCCTTACCAACTGAGCAACTGGGGCTCCGTACCTAAAAATGAGTACCTGAACCTACTTATTTTCTTTGAGTACAATTGCATCGTAAATGAGCGATTACATTCTCAAATTTAAGTAACCTTACTTTCTCAAAAATGAGCAGCGTTATTTGATAATGGTAATCTCAGCTTCTGTTTAAGTCATCTTAACAAAAAGAAATGACAAACATAAAATAGTTGTTCAGAAGATAATTTTCCACATTATGTGATGTCGATAGCTTAAATGGAAACTGAGTTATTAAAATTCAATTATCTTTCTTCCCTAACTTTTGGCACACCTTTTTAACATTTCGTCTGTTTATAACTTCTTCACGTCGCCCTGGCAGTAGGCATTTGGCTGCGATTCCTGAGGACCTGGGTTCGATTCCCGGAAAGACTTGGTTGTAATTGTTTATATTTATTGAAAGTGATTTATGAAGGCAGCCTACGAAGGCTAACATCTTCTCTTTTTATTCATTTTTACCCATCACACCTATTTTCGAGTACATGTCTTTTTGAAAATTAAAACTTATGTATTCGGAGCTATGATAAGCATCGAATGTAATTGAAAATGAGTACATTTAACTTATTTTTGAGTACGTATTTTTAACAGTGTATAACAGATATAAAACAAATATTGTTAGTTTTAATAGTAGTATCTCACAAACGGAGCTATACTGGTCTTGTAATCCCGTTTTGTGTATACAAATCTAATTCTTGTTTAAAAAAAAGTCACGCCTCTTGAGTTATCGCAAATTATGTGTTCCAGAAACATTTACCTACCAATCACCAAAAGTGTATTATTTTACCTTTTTTGGAAATGAGACGGTAGACTACAGTTCTTAATTGCAGTTTGAGTAATTGTCTTCAAGACAATTTTCAAAAAACACAATTATTTCGAGTTGTGTCATATTTGAAGCAAGAGTGCGATGTGATTGTTGCTTTATATACATTTTCGTCCGCTAATTAGCCTTGTGTATTTTATTGAATAGTAATTGATTATCAGTATTATAAAGTAATTTATGTTGTATACAACATTTCGCGTATGTACGCTTTTTTGAAAGATAAGCAATAAAGGTTACTAGTATATATTTTAATCTACTAAATGACGGAAGGAAAGTTTATTATTAATTTCTCGCATAAAATATACATTATTATCTATTGTTTTCGAGTGGAAATTTCTAATTTAGTTCTCATTGTTTCCAATTTTTTTAGAAGTATCTTGATTCTGAAAACATGTTTGTTTTTTAATGTTGTCTGTTGATCTCCATATTTGTTTGTGTATATGTGAACAAGCTATTCCAAACTCCCAGCACAAAAGCCAGCATACATTTTTTTTATCAAAGTTGAGAAATTGAAGATTTTTTAAAGTTTTATAAAGGAATTTGAAACAATAAACTGTAGTGTTTTTAATTTCCCTGCATAAAATCTTTAAAGAATCTGCATTTTCCTTTCAAATTTTTCAATGCTTCAAAATTGAAGTTTTTTTTTTCGAAGATTTTATGAAGAAATTTGGAACAAAAACCTTCATTAACAGAATTTTTAAAAAAAGTTTTAATCGATTTTTAAAAAAAAGCTGTAGTTTTCCTACATAAACCTTCAATTTCACAACTTTGATGAAGTCTTTATACTGACTTTTATTGCTGGGTTAAGATATCGCTTTGATAACCCAATTCATTACGCGTTACTAGTATATATGTGATATAATAAAAAAGGTTACATGAAAATAAAATGTATTAAAAAAAAGGGGGTATTGGTTGCCAAATAAATTTTTTTTTAGATAATGTTCGAAACAAAAAAGTTTTAAGCAAAATAGAAACGTCTCCATTTTGTGTAAAATTCTTATGTCAACTTATTTTTAGTTGGTCGTTATATTGGTATCAATTTAGATCGTGTAAAAATTTCTAAAGGAAAACTTAGAAAACAACTTTTTTGTAAGCTACTTTTTATTACTTTTTTAAGTGAATTCCTTATCTAAACTGCATTAAAAACCACTCGGAAAAAATTACTAGAATTCGAACTTTAGTAAAATCGACTTACAAGTTTTCTATTAAAACCTACACAGACTCTGTAATCGAAATTAAGGAATAGTTCATAAGCGTGTGAATATTGAAGACACTTAATAAATATTAATACAACGTCGCACATCCCAATTTTTTTATATAAGAAATGAACTATTTTACTTTAATTTAAAAGACTGAAAAATTACCGTTTTAAATACAGACACCGCTTTTGATAAAAGTGTACATGCAAGAATAGATGAAATATTAAAAAATGGAAATTTATGGAATTGGATCTATCTTATTGTTGTCGGTTCAATAAAACATGGTATATTTTGTTGGATTCTTATAAACAACTAATTGAAATGTCCAAACTGAATTCCACTCAAGTTGTAAAGGTATCCACTAGTGTATAAAAATATGATTTAAAAAAAAAAGTCCTTAAATTTGCTTTTTATTTTGTTAATTTTATCCGAAATATTACTCTTTTGAGATTACTTCAAATTTCATCACAACCATAAATTTAACCTCGTAATATCCAGTGAAAACGTTCAGAAAGTAACATTGTTACTAGTTATTATTCAGTAACATTGTTCACTTATTATTCAGAAAATAAACTTAGATTGTTAATTATTTTAATATTTATTTTAATCTGTCTAATTTAAAATATATATATATATATATATATATATATATATATATATATATATATATATATATATATATATATATATATATATATATATATATATATATATATATATATATATATACGTTTGAGTTCTTTTGAATTAGGTGTTATACCGAATATTACTAAATAGTTTATATATTAAAAATCGTAATTTTGTGCTTATTAAGTTAATTAAATACAAAAATACTTGTAGGTCCTTTACACAATATTTTTCACTATCGAAATCGACTTATGTAATAATATCTGCGTTCGAATTTCAACGTAACTCCCGACTGTTAATTGATCCGAGTGCACGATGCGCCCGTCCACTTTTTGGATGCTTCTTTTTATTTACCCTGAAATAGGAGTCTGCATTGGTCACATTTGAAGGTCCTTCGTTGTCAGCAATTAGCTGGAAAGGCAAAAGGATTTACGTCACAATGACGTCATTGGAACAGCGTAGGTGTATATATTATGAGAACCGAATATATTAAGATATCCGAGCCACTACGTTTTAGTTTTAACTAAGCAATCAGATTAGAGTAATATATGGATAATATATGGACGATATTATAAACTCATAAACATTTTTCAACAGATGTTATGGTTTCAGAAGAAAATAGAACTTCGCAGATAACAATCGCCGCCATGTGAAAGTTATAAACAAACTTCAGATTATCTTCAGTGTCTAAATTGTCCAATTCAGGACGAATCTTCAATTTAGCGGCCTCAAGTGGCCCAGTGGATAAAGGCGCTCAGCTAGTAATCAGAGGATTGCTGGTACGAATCCGTGCGATGGACTTAACAAAGAAAAGTAAAAAAGTAGTGATCTTGCGATCGGAGGTTGCCCTCTTCGCTGCAAAATACTAGAAAGTCGTCCAGAACATCCAAAAAATTATACTGGGGTGTATACGGGACTGGTACACGATATATCTGATCGGGGTCCAATGTCCTATGGAAGTTGCGTCGGGTGCCAGTTCAGGTGTTGTCCTAGTCATCTGACCTTGGTTCTAAAATAACGAGGTACAAGTGTGAATGTGACTATGATAAGTCTCAATACAAGGACAGAAATAGGCAGCCGGAAAACGTATAAACCATACCCAAACCAAACTCTAATTTAGCAATTTCCTTGTGATGTATCGCATCGATTACTGGATATAAACTAAATGATACTGCCCAGTTCGTCTACCTCTGTGTATTTTTTTATTACTTAAAAATGATAAACAACTGCAACGCTGCGGCACGGAACGACACATTGTTTAAGACGCCCTTTCGCACATTATTCTAAGTTGCCGAGCGCAATCCTTTAATTGCCGAGTGGACGACGGAAGCTGTCAAAATAACACCGAGTTTCGAACAATCGGCAGGGGGTGACAAGTGCTTGCAAAAACAATAAAAAAAGATATGAGCTGAGTACCCTGAATGTAATTGACTGCTGTCACAAGCTCTAACTCTAAGGTTAAATTACTGCGTGAAGGACATTGTGAGATAGAGATCTTTGTAAGTAGGCACGTAATTCGGTTTCAATGGACACTCGGTTGTGGACAGGTATCTTATCAATAAAGGATTAAAACTTAATTAGACTGCAAATTCATTTTCAAAAGCTATTGTACTAAATAATTGTTTAGAAGGTGTATGAATGTTTAGGTATTTTTATTGAAGTTATTATTAAATATCCATATCGAAGGTACAGTGTTAATATAAATATTTCTGTTTTGATAAATTATTTAACGAAATAACTTGTCGATCAAAATGAAAGTAAAAATGGTGCGTTTCATATTATTTCTTTATTTGATGATTTTTAGATCAACTAGCTCTTTTATGAAAAGACAACCCTTTTAAAATATTTTTAAATATATGTTTTTATATCTGAAGAATCTTTTAACTTTATAAACTTTGAACATTATCCTCTAAATTTTAGATTTAGGCCAACTTTATTTTATTCCTATATTTCTGTCATGCTCTTGCACATTTTTAATATGGATATGAAAAATATAAAATAATCATTATTTTTTAAATAACGATTATTATTTAACCTTTTCACGTGGGCTTCATAACAGAAAAGTTGCACTGGATATTTGTTAATTCCTAAAAGTATTAAGGGCCCCCAGTTGCCCAGTGGATAAAGGCGTTTGGCTAGTAGTCAGAGGATTGCGAGTTCAAGCACGACGGATGCACTTGACAAATAAAAATAAAAATGTAGTGATCTGGCGATCATATTGTTGCCAGATACTAAAATACTAGGAAGTCGTCTAAATATCCAACAAATTATACTGGTGTGTGTACGGGACTGGTGCATGATAAATTTTGTCGGGGTCCAATCTCCTGACGCCTATTGAGATTGCGTTGGGTGCCAGCTTAGGTGTTGTCCTCGTCACCTAACCATGGTTCAAAAACAACTATGCATCGCTCCCTGGTCTTTCCTTCGGGATAGATCCCGAACCACCGCCAATAGCCAATGTGCAGCTCTAGTGCGACTTTAATTTACCAAACCAACCTAGAAGTGTTAAAGAAGGAGAGGGTTGGGGAGGGAATTTCACTTTTGAGGGCAGGAAAAAGAGTTTCAAAGCTTTGTACGAGTATGACTTGCCTTACAATAAGAGGTGTGTAACTGCCTGACGGAGGGCTTGTTAGCAATCCTTCCTCAAAGCAAGCAGATTCGGGATAGGGTAATGCAGGTGTCAAAATGCTGAAAAACACAATGGAAGACGATCTGTAGAAACTATTAGCAAAATGTCACCTGTTCGAACAGGTGTAATTACCTGTTGTGCCAAAACTTCAGACCACACGCGTTTTAAAAATTATTCCCCTATACCATGGTATGAAAGTGTCCCAAGCTCACCTCTAGATCTCTATACTCTTTAGGACACGGGATCTCCCAGAGTACACGTAAAGACTAACCAAAATAAACTAACAAATCTCGTCTTAGCTATACCTTATTTATAATATGTCGAAAGTAAAGTTTCTATTTCAAATAAATTAAAATTAAGGAACTTGGAGATTAGATTTTGTTAATGTCAATATATGAATTGGTGGCTCCACATTAATATTTGTAATTATAATTAAAAACATCCTGCTTATAAGTTACTTTCTTGACTTTAAAATTACGTCATGCTGACTTAATCTTATTGCTTTCGATAAAGGTCTTGAAAATCGTTTATCTGTAAGTTTTGCAATAGGGATACTATTTTGAACCTACAACAACGAAGTGGTCTTTCATGCAAAATAACAAAGTGAAAATTTTCCGGTTAGAATCGGTTTTTGATAAGTAAGACTTTGATTTCAAGGGCTCTTTAGCGTACTCAACAATAGGGTTAAAAATTATTTATCTGCACCCCTACTGACATACATTCTCCACAAAGCCGCTATTTGACAAAGTATTTGAATAACGTTGCAAGAGATTACACTTAAGAGCGACTTTGCATGACGTCTTTGCATCCTTATTGATTCATTTTCTGATAGCTGCAGATCTGAAGTATTATATCTGCATCTCGTCCCATCAACGTGGCTATTCTAAAGGATGTGTATACAGTGGAACTCCAGTTATCCGTATCGATTGGGACCAGATCCCATCCGGATAACGGAATATCCGGATAATTAGATAATTCACAAAAATAAATAGTAAAAAACTTAGTAAAAAAGTGAATTTTGCAATAGTATGTAATGTAATTTAATGACTATTAAAAACATTATCATTCACCGTAAGAAACTTTTAAAATGTGGATTTTGCTGATTTTTTTTTTTGCCAAGCAATTCAGATCCGGATAATTGGTGATCCGCTTTGGTTTGGTCGCACTAGAACTGCACAGTGGGCTAGTGGCGACGGTTCGGGGTCTATCTCAAAGGAAAGACCCGGGAACACATACACATTCATACATGCACCTCGTTATTTTAGAACCATGGTCAGATGACGAGGAAACACCTGAACTGGCACCCAACGCCTTCAATAGACGTCGGGACTTTGGACCCCGATCAGATTTATCGTGCGCCAGTCCCGCATACACGCCGTTAATTTTTGCGGATGTTCTGGACGACTTTTCTAGTATTTTGTAGCGAAGCTGGCAACCCTCCGATTACAAGATCACTACTTTTTTTTACTTTTCTTTAGCAAGTAACTTTTCTTAGCAAGTTTCTCGCCTAGGATCGAACCAGGAATCTTCGTATTCCCAGCTGACGCCTTTAACCGCTGGGCCACGGAGGACTCTTGTTTGATCTGGATAACTGGGGTTAGGGAAAATTGGAGTTCAACTCACGTATGTGGGTGCTAAACAATAGTTTCTTAAAGATATAAGTTTTTCGTTGATCTAAACTTTTTTTATTATGAATAAAGTACAGCACTTTAGTGTTAGTGATTTTTCTTTTCTCTTTTCTAAATTGCCCTACTAAGCACAATTTGCTCTTTGCTGTCTAATCAACAATAAGTTTAAATATTCTCGCATATTAATTCGAGAATCAAAGCGATCAATTCAAATACTTTGCATGAAGTTTTAAATGCATAATCGGAAACCGAAAATTAACCGTTTTATGTGGTGATGACAATTTTGTCCTTACATATTGTTTTCTTACATAAATTTAAATAATGTACATTCAAATTTTTATTCAAAAATACAAAAAAAAATATTAATTGGTACCATTGCCCCTTAAGTTACTGAGTATTTGCTATTGGCTAACAGAATGCATTGCATGAAATTTTTCATACCAACCCATACTCATAGGGTAATATAGCAAAACTGTAAAAGTGTCTTCCCTGCAATTCAACATTTATGGCAAGTAACCCTTTGTGCAATAATTCAAGAAAAAAATTAATTTAAGGAAAAAAAATATTTATTGGAAACAAGGAGCTTTGATATTCGTTTGGATGGTTCGTTAGTTTAAGTTTGTAGAATTTTTGTTCCTTCAGATTTTATGGGTACTTTAAATTAAATTATTGAAAAGATACTCTTTAAAGCAACGTAAATGGGCCGTATTACTTATGGCTATTAAATGCAAAGAAACAAACATTACTTTCATAAATGCCATGTTTCCATCAACCCTTTTTAAATAAAGATATAATAAAATGATTAAAAGTTAAAAATAAACGTGCAATTCAAATAAAAATTTTTACACTTTTGTAAATTCAGACATCAACGAAATCAATTACTTAAAAAGTTCTTCGTTATATCGATTCCAATGTGAAGTTTATCGTTCATCTGCGACAGATGGCACCACCCGTTCTTTGACATGTCCATAACCACTCATAATGTATTTTGTTCTCGATTTTTTTTTATAAAGCCATCATTTTTTTTATGGACCTTGATATCAATCAAAGGCCCATTTTTCTCGCCCACTTGCGGTCTTTGGCGATTTTAATGCACATCAAATGCAACTGACTGATGACAGAAGAGGTCATAAATTAATCTGCAGGCCTGGTAAAGAACGTTATTTATTTACATTATTTTATTTCTGCTTGACTGATATTAATGTTAATATTTGTTAGTTAAAAAATCTGCTATAATAATATATTTTTTTAAAAAATCCCAGTAAATTTTATGTATATTTTATCAAATGTTGATAGTTGAAAATGTTGAATCTGTTTACTGTATATTTTACAATTAAAAATGCAGAGTCTCAGCTTTTTATCGTAGTAATTGATAGTAAAACCTTTTTACTTTTATTTTTGATTTTATAAAATATTTGCAAAAAAATAGCAAAGTGAAATAATTTTTGAAATTGGTATTTTTTTAAATTCACATTAGAAAAAATTATGAGATTTTTATGATACTATTCAAAACGATTTTAAAAAATATAAAATAATCTTTTAAAAAAAGGAAAACCGACTATGCAAAAAGCGTTAATGAGAATTTATTTTAATATTATAAACAAGTTGAAAAAATTAACATATTTAATATTAATTTTATGCTATTACGACGTTTTGAAATTGGCGCCAAAATTTAGGTACGTTTTTCGTAACTTGGCACCAACTTCAAAAAGCTGTAAAAAGTATAAAATTAATATTAAAATTTTAATTATTTCAACTTGCTCGTAAAATCAAAAATTAGTTTATACTTTTTAGTGCTTTTTCTTAGTTCGGCTTTCCTTTTTTTTTAAAAAAAAAAGAAGTTATTTTTCCTTTTTTAGTTTTTAATTGTCCCGTGTTAATCCGCAAGAAATTCAAGCTGTTACTTTTTTCCACGCCCCAGATAGTATGTTATAAGATTATCTGGTTCAATAAATGCCGGGTAAAAAAATTATGTTGAGCCAACAATGTATATTATTTTAACAATCCATATCCAACAAAACGAAACGGTGGCAATGTTTTTAAAATAAATCCATTTAATTGATATTTCCGGATAAATAATAGCCGGATAACCGATTTCATTTGCATTTATTTTTTGCCAAAATTGATTTTTCTCTATCTAAAAAAAAAATGAATTTTCGAAATCGGACAATATTTTTTTTCAAACTGCGCGGTTAATGGAGATTTCCGGATATTGAAATTCCTGATAATCAGATATTTGTTACAAAAAGATCCAAAGTGAGACATCCCCTATACAACAAAAAAATAGTTGTCCAAATATCTAAATTAGAACAGAAATCATACAGGTCGAATTGATATTCTCTCTCTTGGCACTTTTTGGTGGATTTTGTTGGCGCGCTTTTAAGTAGGTTAAAAAAGTGAATAATATCTCAAATTTTGCAAAGTATTAAAAAAGTCAATTACATAAAGTAAAATTTTTTCAGTATTAATCGTTTTTACAAACACCAGAACTATTAAAATATCTCCATATCTTCTCAAAGTTTGGAATGTGACCGCCAAGTTAGAGGGAGATGGTTGTTAAAGAAAGAGTAAATTTTAATGAAATTTTTTGTTATTTGTATATATTTAAAGTCTGTCCTATGTGCCGTACCCTTTCCAATTTATAAAGTAATAAAATTGTTAAACAAAAACAAATAAAATTTAATTAAACTTAAAAATACGCATGTTGTTTAATTTTAACTATAACTTCATAACTAATTCATTGAAATAGTTTTATTAGTATAAAAACTATTCCAGTTTTATTTTTAGAACAAACATCCAGATAAGAAAGACTAATGCAATGTTCAACTTGAAATGTGTAAGGAAATAGCAAATTAACAAAAACCCTTGGACCGTGACGCCTAATTTTGTACATGGTATCAAAGGCAGAGTAAATATTACATAAAAAGAAGAATTAAAAAAAAAGTTTCTCAAAAGCTCAATGTACTCAACGATCTGATTAATTTTCCAATTATAAAAAAGTATTAATACTGTCCTTCTCCTATTCAAGGTTGTATAGAAAAGATTTTACGTTACGGGCATTACCTACAATTTTTTTTTTCACCAATCTGCACCATATTCTTAACTTCTTAATACCGACAACTCTCCATGTATAGGTGTGTAGGTTGTTTTGTTTGTTTTTTAAGAAGTTTTTCATGCTTTCACATAAAAACCCGGTGAAAAATATATGTTATTTAAGAAGCTTCTTATGATTTGTTTGCACTAAGGAGCACCAAGCACATACTGTCAAACAAGAAATAAAGAAGTCGGCCATTGACAGAAACTCGTGGGAACATTATCATATATTTAATTTTTCTAACCCACATTTAACTTGCAAACATTCTCCAGTCGCACTGGAATTTCTGGAGGCGTTTCATATTTTTAGTAATATTAATTTGATTGTTAATGAAACCTTTTCAATTCCAATTTTTCCCGCTTTTTGGCATACATTAGTTAACTGCAACCGATTGAGATAGTTTTTGTTGTTTGACAATACTTTCAAGACTAGGTTTATTTTCATTTTGCTGTGTACACAGACTTTTTCATTTCTGCTGATGAAGGGAGATGTGTCTCCCGAAACATGTTTGGATTTTATGTATTTTATGTGCTACATAAGAAGTAATAAAGAAGAAGAAGTAATAGGAAGTACGGTTCAATGTTGGGGTTTTTGCTTCGTCCGACAATCTATATACCTACACTGAAAAACAGGTACTTAAAAATGAGTATCTGAACCTACTTGTTTTTCTTTGAGTACAATTGTATCGTGAATGAGCAATTGTTTACTCAAATTTAAGTAACCGTACTTTCTCAAAAATGAGCAGTGTAATTTAATAATATTGCTAATCTCAGATTCGGTTCAAGCCATCTTAACTTTGCGACCTGACAAACTTAAAAAAGTTGTTCAGAAGATGGATATCCACATTATTTGATGTCGATTGCTTAAACGGAAACCAAGTTATTACAACTCAATTATCTTACTTTCCATTCTTTTGGCACACCTTTTTAACGTTTCTTCTGTTTATAACTTCTTTACCTCGCCCTAGTAGCTTAATGGATAAGGTTCTGGACTGCGGTGCCTGAGGATATGCGTTCGATTACCGGTAAGTCTTGGTTGTTACTGTCGATGTTTATTGAAAGTGATTTATGAAGGCATCCAATGTCGGCTAGCGAATGCTCTTTTTTATTCATTTTTACTCATTGTACTCATCTTTGAGTTCGTGACTTTTTCAAAATTGAAACTTATGCGTTCGGAGCCATGATAAGCATTGAATGTACTTAAAAAGGAGTACATTTGACTTATTTTTGAGTACCTATTTTTAACAGCGTAGAGTGAAAAAAGACACGTCTACAACTCTTGTTTGAGAATTACAGTTTTCTTATTCAATTATTACGTTCATTTTATTATTACTTTTCCTGTCAATTAGTTTTTGTTCAACTCCCCTCTCCCAAAGCTAATATACAAGGTGGTCTTAGATTAAAAAGCGATGGTCATTGTTTGGCTGTTTAACTGCACGTAAAATAAACCATTCTTTTTACTATACTTTAATCACCTTGTCTGTTGCTGGTCGAGCTAAGCTACTTGTTTAAAATATAAACGGAGTAATTGGACTGAAATAATGTATTGGTATGCCAATACAACTAAATATAATACGGTCAGACATTGACCAGGCAAGTAGGTAGGATGCGTATTTGGACAGGCAAAAATGAGATAATTTGAAATAATATGTTTATTCAAATGTGGTAATACCGTATTGGCCCTATGACCGGCAAAAACAGAAAAGTTATTCAACTTTTACAATCAACAACAGAATAAATAAATAGGGATAAGAAAGGGCTGAATTTAAAATGGGTTTTTGAAAAACAATAAAGAAAATAAAAAAAACAATGAACAACTAATAAATGTGAAGTGAGGAAATCAGTGAGTTTAGTATTCACTTGAGTCTCAACCAGTGCGAACACTCCTAATAGACTTAACTATAACATTCTAATGTGCTACCGCCAGCAGAAGACCCAACGCCAGAATTCTGTTGTCTGGATGTTGCTATAGAAACATGCGAATTTACTCAATTATGTGGGTGGACACGGGTTATTAAAGGGATGGAATCCAATTTGTTGATATAGTATGAAATTTTAATTTGCATTTGACCAACGCCCATCAATGTGTGACTGTAAACCATGAAGACAGAAAGTTTGTCATCTCACGCGTCCTCCCATGCCGACTTCTTAACTTTTCCCACATGCGCGAGCTAGTTTTTTAATGTTGTCAGGATAAATGTTCTTCCTGTTTCAAGAAATATTTTTTTCCATCAGCAGACGCTTGTTAAAACTGTCTCTGACCCGCGACACAATTCGAATTGACGTCACACAGACTACTTTATAAGGTGACTTTGAGACATCACTTACATCATTTAACCTTACAAAAAAATAAACTCATCTATCTTCACTTGCTGAAAGAACATGTCTGCATAGCAAGGGCGAGGGAGAACGTATCGACGTGTTTCATTGACAAACGCATGCGTTATTCGTAAACAAGATACTAATTAAATAGTTTACTCTAAAAAACACGTACACATTTAAAAATATTGGTTAAAAATCCACATGTTTATAATTGTTTAAATAGATTTTAAGAATGGAGCAACAATCTTTCATGTCAACTTTTCATCATTTACTTATTCCCATTGTGTCAATTGATTTTATTTGAATTCGGTACTTCAATATTTTGGGATGGATTTTAATGTGATATAAGCGGCTGATTCACTGCTGATTTGTAAAATGTAGGTGATATTATTAATTTTTAAATTTGGTTTCCCTTAAAATTTCTAAATGCATTTGATATCAATCAGAAGAATACACCAATTAGAAGCATCAGAAAGTGTATTCTATGGATTAACGTGAAATGCGAGTAAATCGGAAAATCTTGCATCAATCAGAAGACCACCAAAGTCCTTTTGAAGATAACCGTTCGAATTATTTTGAAATAATTGTTTTAACTCTCCAAGTAGTTTGAACATCTACGTATCTCCAATTTTTCCAGCAATGCACATGTATTTTATATTCATAAAAATACTCTGTGTTGACATCTTTTTCAAATCACCAGGGTATTTTATGAGAGCTATACCTATTAAAATAATTACAATTTAAAAATATATATGTAATGTATGTAATGAAATGTACTATAAGCTATATTCCGTTAAAACAAAATTAAATTTTTGTTATTTTCCTAATCGCCTAGAGGCTTATAAGATTAAAATCAAACGTTGGTTTTATAAATATTCCGTTTTGACTCTAATCTTGCTGTCACGAAATGTAATATAATAGTAACTGAAATGCCAAATTTGTTTGTAGTAACATTTCCTATAAAACTCTTATTAAAAACACAGGAAAATCTACCCACACTTATATTAAAAGTGGCAAATATATAGTCGGGAAAAGGTGAAACCATGAAATTATGTTTATTAATTCATGACTATAAACAAATGCAGTGTTAAAAAAATATAATTTGATAAAATTTTGTGAATAATACGCCGCACCGTTCAAAGTTTTCGTCGAAAATGAAGAAATCTTATTGTCAATTTTATATAAAACTTTTGGTATACCGAAATACTGCGATATGCAATTGACAAAATAATAACATTATTTTGAGGATAAAATTAATCGGAACATAAAATACCCAGACTTTGTTAAATTTTGGTAACAATTTTACACCGTTGTAGGCAAGGAAAATTTGGTTAAATTTATTGAAATTCAGTACTGTATTATAAACGAAGAAGACTTTTGAATGCTACTTATCAAAATTTATATAACATTGTTTGATTGTATGTTAAATTTTGAAATGATTTTAGTAATTAGATAAAATTTTTGATGAAAACAAAACTAATATCTTGTGAAATCTGCATTTGAAAAATAGATTGGGTAAATTTGCAATTGCATACAAAACCAAAATATGATTTTGTGAAAGAATAGACTACTCCTAACTTTAAAAAAAATGGGTCTGATTTAGTAAATAAACACTTTTTCTATTCTCTGTTTCTGTTTTGAAAATCAGTGAAACTCTAGAAAGTCGTAACCTGCTCGAATATTTGAGTACGAGAGATCAACATCTTTCTAACCTCGTCTAACTATTGACGTCAATGCAACACGTGATTTAATTCCCCAGGCTTTTTTCGAGGGCAAAAAAGTATCTTCTTTTTTCGCCTCTGGACTACATAAGGACAGAATAAGCACAGGAAATGTCCGTTCATTTTTCAAACATGATATACATGCAATTACATCCGTAAATAGAATTAAAAGTTAAACGCTTGCCATTCTTCTCAGAAGCAAAGATATTTTTAACTTATACAAGATGGCCACAATTGTTGGTTATAATAAACCATTTATTAGTTAACGTTATATAAAAACATTTTTCACAAACGTAATTGTTATAACATTTAAAAACTTAAATCCATTTGTATTAAATTTTTTCCCCAATTAAATTTATTCCTTTACAACATATGTAATTTTCCCCAATCCAAAGTTCTATTTTTAAAACCATTATAGAATTGTTTTTATTTGATACAAAAGATAACTCAAATGTGGGTATTGTCATTTAGTTAATTCCTTTATTTGAATACTACAATGGTTGGTTACAATACAACCTTAATCTTCAAAATATTCATGTCCGCTTGTTAGTAATTGTTATGTGTTTATTTCGTGATCTTTACATCTAAAATGATTCTCATCATAATGTAGTTAGTAAAAGTCTTGAATGCATTTTGATTATAAAATGATTTTGATATTATGTTAAATTTAAAAAAACAAGTCAATATCCTACTTTTTTTTATCGTGTTTCATTATTGATGGAAAGGGTGTAGTTCGTAAAGATAGTTGAATAGTTATTTGTATTTTTTAGAATTGCTCGTAGTAGTTATTTAAAACGATGCTAGCAAAAAATATTTTGCATTTAAATTTAAATATACACTGTAAAAAATTTACTTAAAAATGACTACTTGAACTTACTCGTTTTTCTTTGAGTACAACTGCGTTGTAAATGAGCCATGACGTACTCAAAAGTAAACGTAATTTCTCAAAAATGAGCAATGTGATTTAATATTGCTAATCTCAGCTTCTGTTCAACTCATCTTGACAAAACGACCTGACAAATTTAAAATAGTTGTTCAGAAGATGGTTTTCCACATTATTAATGGATTGCTTAAATGGAAACTGAGGTATTACAATTCAATTATCTTACTTCCCATACTTTTGGCACATCTTTTTAACACTTCTTATGTTTATAACTTCTTCAAGTCTCCCTGGTAGCTTAACGGATAATTCTCTGGACTGCGGTGTCTGTGAGGATCTGGGTTCGATTCCCGGTAATTCTTTGTTGTAATTGTCGATATTTATTGAAAGTGATTTATGAAGTAAGACTATGTATGCTACCATCTGCTCTTTTTATTCATTGTACTCCATTTTGAGTACATGTCTTTTTCAAAATTGAAACTTATGTATTCAGAGCCATGATAAGCATCAAATGTACTCAAAAATGAGTACATTTGACATATTTTTAAGTAACTATTTTTAACAGTGTACTGTATTTACATTTTGAACTTACTTCTAAATTAATTTTTTTGTTGATAATTTTAAGTGTTAATATTATTTATCTGCTTACTACCACTAATTTAAAATTATATAAAAATTGTTATATTTGTGTAAATCTTCATTCACTTCGCTCCACTGTTTGTGATTATATACATCCTACCAGGATTAACTACAACTTCGTCGAGTCAATTAAGCCACTATACTCGGGGACAACCTAAGTTGAGCCTAAAGCAATTGAATATTCATACATATCCCCAAGTATAGACATTATCTAGACTTTTAGAAATGGTCCTTCTCGTCTTTCTATAATTACTAAGCTGGTTTTTTTTAACAGGAGAAATCCGGTCTCGTCTGATATGAATACAATTCTTTTATTACAAAAAAAATCTTATTGAGAATAAAAATTTATTTACTATACAAAAGATTATCTTTATTGAAATATTTACACGCTTTGCTGTGTTTGTTTTGTTTATAAGAATGATTAAGCGTAATTTTATTCTGTGATTATTATTTATGTTTATTTTATCCTTTTTTTATTTGGTTAAGGGAAATGAGTCTTAAAACTCGATTTTTGACATTGAAAGTCAAATTTCTTTCAGGAAAAAAAATTGTAAAATTCTTAATTGTTTTACAAAATTATATTTACAAAATATTAATTGTTTTACAAAATTATATTTACAAAATATTAATTGTTTTACAAAATTATATTTACAAAATATTAATTGTTTTACAAAATTATATTTACAAAATATTAATTGTTTTACAAAATTATATTTACAAATTTACAAAATTATATTTACAAAATTATATTTACAAAATTATATTTACAAATTTACAAAATTATATTTACAAATTTACAAAATTATATTTACAAATTTACAAAATTATATTTACAAAATATTAATTGTTTTACAAAATTATATTTACAAATTTACAAAATATTAATTGTTTTACAAAATTATATTTACAAATTTACAAAATTATATTTACAAATTTACAAAATTATATTTACAAATTTACAAAATTATATTTACAAATTTACAAAATTATATTTACAAAATTATATTTACAAATTTACAAAATTATATTTACAAATTTACACAATTATATTTACAAATTTACAAAATTATATTTACAAATTTACACAATTATATTTACAAATTTACAAAATTATATTTACAAATTTATAAAATTATATTTACAAATTTACAAAATTATATTTACAAATTTACAAAATATTAATTGTTTTACAAAATTATATTTACAAATTTACAAAATTATATTTACAAATTTACAAAATTATATTTACAAATTTACAAAATTATATTTACAAATTTACAAAATTATATTTACAAATTTACAAAATTATATTTACAAATTTACAAAATATTAATTGTTTTACAAAATTATATTTACAAATTTACAAAA
Source organism: Troglohyphantes excavatus (assembly GCA_963932185.1). Classification (NCBI taxonomy): domain Eukaryota; kingdom Metazoa; phylum Arthropoda; class Arachnida; order Araneae; family Linyphiidae; genus Troglohyphantes; species Troglohyphantes excavatus. Next base: position 37,740,431 of record OZ010668.1, on the reverse strand, counting down.
TATTAATTGTTTTACAAAATTATATTTACGAATTTACAAAATATTAATTGTTTTACAAAATTATATTTACAAAATATTAATTGTTTTACAAAATTATATTTACAAATTTACAAAATATTAATTGTTTTACAAAATTATATTTACAAATTTACAAAATATTAATTGTTTTACAAAATTATATTTACAAATTTACAAAATATTAATTGTTTTACATTAATAATTCAAAAACTCACTTTACAAAACATTGCAAAAAAAACAACTAAATAAAAAAAAAATTTAAATAATTTTATCAGTGGAATGTATTAATCCCAAGAATCCCAGGACAAATCCCAGGAATATTCGTAAATAATTCGACTTTTCGCGTTTATAGAAGTTTTCATGTATCAATTCACCATTTTTTTTTTGTATACTGAAACAAATCGCCGTTTGGACTTGAATTAAAATTCCCACAAATGTAATTTTTTGCTAAAATGTACTTCATCAACAAAGTAAATAGACAACAACAACAACAAAAAAGAACGAGATCAAAACATAAATTTAACATTGTGTAATTCAATATTTAATTAAAAAAAAAACATTTTACCACAGGACCCATTTCCCCTTACCTTTTACTTGTTAGTCTACTTTATATTTTAAAAGTTAAAAGTGTTTTGTAAGGCAAACCTTAAATAATATCTTTTTGAATTGCTGTTGCAGCACAAGAATATTAAAGTTTGGAAAACATAAGTAAACTAAAATATAAATTATCTGTTCACAAAATTTCACTAGTTTTAAATAAATTTGTAATAATTAAATTTTAAAAAAAATAAGTTTGTAAACTAATATTATTATAAAACAATTCAGTAAAAGAATTTTATTTAGTGTCAGTAGCGGATCTAGCTATAGACAACAGGGGAAATTACCTCCACCAAAAATTTAAAACTTTCTCTGCCTAAAATAGAATTTTTTGTTTTGGAATGATTTAAAAAAAAATTGAACACATAATCTCTATTATACAAACTTACTTTTCCACAGTGGAACTATTGGAAATACTTTTTACAAATTTAGAACTATGGACAGATGACAGGGGTAATATTGAGCTATCAACCCATTCTACAAAATTTCCCGCCAAAACTAACATGAGGACAGATTAAAAGGGCACACACAAAAAAAAAACGTGCAAAAAACTCGTTATTTTGCTTTTTATTTTGTCCTTCTACTTAGCTCGTTTCTGTGAAGGTATTTTAAATATCTATAATAATATTGTTTAAAAAAAATTATATAAATTCCAAAGTTTTTCCTCTTATGCAACTTTAACTGTAATTATGTGAATACAATATGAATGAATTCATATGCACGTTTTAATTAAGGATAAATTTTAATTATAAAATCTAATAATTGATAATATTAAAAAATATGTATATATTTTTTAAAATTAGTATATAATTTTCCAATATTACCAAATATTTTCCAATTATTGCCTTCCCCAAAAACAGATCATGTATCCGATCCCTATTTAGTGTAAGTTGAAGTGTTTTCCGATTTGTCCCAACTTTCTATCCAGTGACCCCCCAACCAATTGAATGTTGAGAATCACTGATTAAGATAAGGTTGAGAAAAGGATTGAGAATCCTTAAGTTAAGTGAGCAGTATTTCCAAAAGTTCCAGCTGAAAAAAGTATGTTTGTTATAATAAAGACTTAAGTTAAGTGAGAATCCTTAAGTTAAGTAGAGAAACAGTTGCACACACTGGTAAAATCCTACATCTCAAGTTTCCACAGGTTTTTCCCGAGTGTGTTTTTAGTTTCTCTTTTACTCCATAGAGAGCGCCAGCTATCATGCTTCATCGAGATATCGAAACTCTTGCGCCTTTCACCGTGGTTTTGTTTTCAGATCTCTCTTATATCTGAACTATTCGCATACGTCAAATTTATGCACCAAATCGAACAATGTGAATAATTTCAGACGAATATTTAAATTAAAAATGATTCAGTTCTTACTGCAAAATGTTATTTATTAGGGTTGAGGTTAGTTTTAAGATTCAGAGCCGAATTTTTAACTATTCATTTTTAAAATTAAAATATGTAGTAAGTTGTTTTGTATTAAAACTAACTTCCATATTATCGAATATACGAAGTAATTTTGGAATCAGTATAAACAGCCATTCAATTGTGTTAAATGACAATTATTTTTCTTGTCTCTAACCATCAACAATAAACCTTTTAAATAAATAAAAACTATCAACGTTAATAATTTAAATTAAAGCAACACAAGAATAGTGTTATTAAATGGTATGCAATCTCCAAAATTGATATTCAAATCTACGTTTTTATTTACTAATCACTATTATTATTACGCTTTTATTACACTAATCACGGAAATAGTTGAACAGGTCTTGAAAAAAGATGCGTATAGTTTCTAGCTATATGTATTTGAATGCCAAAGAGTACTTGTCAGGGAAACATGAGAAGTTGATATGACATCAATGGTTGGTACAAGACAAAACAGTTTGAAAACTGCTAGTTTTTATTTTTGTTACAAGTTTTTACTTGAATTTATAGATATCTATTTTGATATGACAAACAACAATCATATTTATCAACAAGCATTTCTTTAATATATTTCCCCCCTTCAAATATTGATTTGTGTACTGTTTTTGAATTTACTAAAAATAACGCGCAATTTATCGTATAGTATCGGAAAGTTAAAGCATTTATTGATCAAAAATGAATGCAATGTAATATTTTAAAAGAATATTATTATACATTACAAACATGCAACCAGAATACTTAACACCAAACAATGCGTTTCATACCACAACACTCTTTTCCCAATGACTTATACAGGCAACTCTCGCTATCTCGAGCTCCAAGGGAAGTGTATAAAAATTCGAGATATCGAAAATTCGAGTTATCGAAAATCCTATAAAAAAGCTGTTTTGGTAAAGATAAATACAAGTATACTTACCTTACTTTATTTAAAATATCTATCCAAAATTTTATTGTGAGTATTTCTATTTATTTCGGAATCAATTATATTTTCCAAATGCATGATTGCTTGAAATGTCGCTGTTTTTATTTCCGGCCACGATTCACTGAATGCACGCATAGTTTTTATGGAAGATAGAGCCTCTTTCAAAGTTATCTTTAGAGAAGGTTCGTATTCTTTTTTTTTTCCCGAGAGCGATCTCTCATCAAAAGCTGCTATATAGAGTGTATTACATTTTTGTTTTGTCGCCATTATTCGCAGCGGCAAATCAACACCACGACAATTGCATATTTGCTAAAGTTTCTTCAAAATCCGTAGTTTTGTGAGGAAAACCAAATTTTGAGTTGTGTGGAAACTTCGAGTTATCGAAAATAAGGAAGAAAAACTTCGAATTAAAGAGATAAAATTACATTAAATAAGTAATGAAGGTGCAGGGAAATCGATTTTTTTCGAGATATCGAAAAATTCGAGTTATCGAAGTTCAAGTTATCGAGAGTCTACTGTACTAAATATTTAATATAAATAAAAAGAGAATTTTACGCATTCTGTATGATTTCCCATTCTTTCAAACATAATTCTTGTGTAAAATCACGCGGGTTCTTTATTACAACTGTCAGACGCGGTGTCCATTTGCGACTTGTGCATCTGTATTCCTCTTCATATACACATAAAAGCCCGTGTCAATGCAAAAAATAATAAAAGAGATACATGCACTGACTTTTCCTCTTGCTGGTACTTGTCACGCTTTGTCAGGGATCTAACACACAGAGGAAAGATCGCATGAAATCCGTGACATTAAAATGGTATGAAACGACTAAAATGGCCATGTTTCATGCTGCAAGGTCATGGTCGCTTATTGAACCTTTTTTTATTCTCTTCATTATTTGGAATTTAATATATACGACGGCACATTGGAAACGATCACCCGCTAAAATATGTGGCGTTTTTACTGCTTTATACCCTTAATCATTATAGTGAAAGTTAATTGTCAGAACTCGTTTATATAAAAGCTTATTGAATGAATGTCAGTGATTTTTATTAATGTCAAAAGTTAAATGGATTCGGTATTTTCTTGGAGGAAAACTATAAATTGATTTAAGGGTTCTAATAAAAAAATATAGCAGAGGAAATATTATATCTTGTTAGGCAAAAGACACGTTGAGAAGTGCGTGATATTTATTTTCAATTGAAAAATTTACATATGAACGCGTTTCAGACATTTCATATTTTCCTGTCATGTTACATACAAGTCTTTACATCTTTAAATTGTAGTTTATAAAATATAAAAAAGTTATTGTATTTATAAATTTCCGCTTAAATTGACTTTAGCGCATTTGTTAGTTGGAATTATATACAAAAACTATTTGAAAACTTACCGTCTATTACGTGTTATTTTAAAAATATGTTGTTGTTTTTTACTTTATAATTTTCGATATAAAATTTAAAGCAATAAAAGTATTGAGTCCGCTGTAAATCTATTTTATTTGTTGTTTCAACATGTGAAAGGGCTCCCTGAGTTAACAAAAATTATTCTTTCCCCCTAACTCAGAAAAACTAACAGGAAGGGAGGGGGGGGGGCTCAGAAAAACTAACAGGAAGGGGGGGGGGGCTCAGAAAAACTAACAGGAAGGGGGGGAGCTCAGAAAAACTAACAGGAAGGGGGGGGGGCTCAGAAAAACTAACACAGGAAGGGGGGGGGGCCTCAGAAAAACTAACAGGAGGGGGGGGGCTCAGAAAAACTAACAGGAAGGGGGGGGCCTCAGAAAAACTAACAGGAAGGGGGGGGGGCTCAGAAAAACTAACAGGAAGGGGGGGGGGGTCAGAAAAACTAACAGGAAGGGGGGGGGGCTCAGAAAAACTAACAGGAAGGGGGGGGGCTCAGAAAAACTAACAGGAAGGGGGGGGGGCTCAGAAAAACTAACAGAAAGGGGAGGGGGTCGAACTTTTTTTTTTTAATATATATTCCAGAACTGCAAATGAAATTATCTTTAAGTGTACATATGAAATTCTGATACACTGTTTCTTGTAAATGTCAATAGTAGTGTAAAAAGGCCGCTACGGAGCCGCGGAGTACGGCGGAGTAATGAGGAGTAATTGAGGAATACGAGGATTTGTGAGGATCTGAGTGGTGGTGCTGTGAGAATCAGGGCGGATCTCGTCTGTCAAGCCGAGGGGGCGTGGCCTAATGGAGATGACCTCAACCAATCAGGTGTCAGTAAGTGACGTCACATGCAGGGGACATGGGAACAGGTGTTGATCACTCATCGCCGCCGATGGGCATGTCTCAACGTGTCTCAACGTGTCACACCGTGTTTGTACAGGAATGGACCAATCAGGTTCTTGTGTGAGGATGACCTCATGAACAACCAATCAGGTGTCAGTAAGTGACGTCACACGCAGGTGGGGGAAGGTTTTACTAGTTCTGCTTGTAACCGCAAGACAACGCTGCATGTAGGGGAACGGACCAATCATATGCTTGTTTAAGAATGACATCATGAAGAACCAATCAGGTGTCAGTAAGTGATGTCTATGGAGTGTCATGTGACATGAAAGTTGCTTTTTTGTTATTTTGCGTTTTTATTTGGGTATTGGTGGAAATTTGCGACGCACAGCATCTACACATTTTTAATTATAAGCTGTGGGTTGTGACATCATAGGTATAATGTTAGGAATGGTTGGTTGTTGAAAAAACTGTGAGCTGTGAAAGTAATGTGAAAAAACTGTGAAAGTAAATAAAATATGATAGAATTAAACTAATATTCTTATTTTAATATTTATTATATTTTAATATTTATTTATATTTTGATATTTATTTGTATTTTATTATTTATATTTTTACATTTATTTTTAATATTTAATTATATTTTAACTTCTATATTTTATTATTCATTTATATTTTAACTTCTATATTTTATTATTCATTTATATTTTATATATATTTTATTATTCATTTATATTTTAACTTCTATATTTTATTATTCATTTATATTTTATATATATTTTAATATTTATATATATTTTATTATTCATATATTTCATACATATTTTAATATTTATTTATATTTTATTACTCATTTATATTTTACATATATTTTATTTACGTATACATCTGTGCCAAAAAAATTAACTCAGTGAGAGCAATTACGTCCCACTAGAGCTGCACAATGAACTTATGTTAAAGGGAATGACAGTAGTGTATATATTTTAACTATGGTTAGTACAAAAGAAAAGAATTTTGCAAGAATGGTTTTAGAAAAATATATTTTATGTGACCAACTCCAGCATATAATTTCGCAATATAACTCTATGAGGAATCATCCTATGGGGGTAAATAACATACCATCGTGTACAGGAAGGTAGACCAGATTAATAAGTAAAGCTTTTTTTACCTTTTGACATGTGTACTAAGGGTATAAAAAATGACAGTCTGGGGTTCTATGAAAATAATGTTTATAACAATATACGTTTAAATTACAATTTATATAACGGAAATCAGTCTCAGTGGATGAAAAAAAAGTAATTAATATGAAAGCTGATACTTTGAAAAAGAACCTTGGGAACCAAAACCTTGTATTACGGTTAATTAAACTTTTTATAAAAGTAATGTGTTCTTTAAATGTTTTTCACATCATACGTAAAATTATTATTTTAAGAGGGAAAATATCATATCGTTATGACTAGAAGGAGGGATCTCACCTTGATCACAATTGGATGCATTAGAATTGCTTACTGTTTAGGAATATGAAGTAAAAGTTACTCTATCGCACTGTTTGTTGTGCTGGGCTTGATAAGAGCAGATTTGGGGTTGGTATGTAAGATAATGGATCTATTACTTGTTCTAATACGTGTTGAATAAGGGAATTTGTCTTAGATGTTGCTGTTTAAGGGGTGTTTTATAATTGGTTGTTTGATTGAACGATACAGTGCAGCTATACAAAGGGGTTTATTTATACGCTTGGTACAAGTACACATTTTTTCTTATGTCATAAAATTACACTATAACAAAACGCATAGGTGGATGGTAGAAATGAAGTAGCACCATACAAGGGGAATTATTATGGCTGGCAGATTAAATTTTCAAAGACTAAGAGGCAACAAGTTCCCATATGAGTACAATTGAGGGTGAATGTGTAGAATTTGGCGACATCAAGTATCCACAAGGGGACAATTTGAGAGGTGTATTCGTAAAATTGGCGACATAAAGTACTCATAGGGAGACGTTTGTAGGCGTATACATAAAATTGGGGTGAAAGCGGGGTTTGTAGTTGTACATTAGACAAGAATAAATGAAAAAGTTTAAGTTTGAAATAAATTATAAAAAGAATAAATGTTAAAAAAAAAGTTAAAATACAATTTAAAAAGCAAAATGTAAAAAAAAAAAAAAAAGTTTAAAAAGAAAAATGTAAAAATAAAAAAAAGTTTAAGTGTGAATTAAAAACTAAAAGGTTAAGTAAGAAAAAAAAATAACTAAAAGTGAAAAAAAAATTTTAAAAGTGAAAAAAAATATATATATATTTATATAAAAAATATTTGAAAAAAGTTTAAGTGTGAAATAAATTATAAAACTAATAAATGTAAAATAAAAAGTTTACGTGTGAAATAGATTATAAAAAGTATAAATGTAAAAAAATAAATAAAAAGTTTAAGTGAAAAATATAATGTAAAGATAAAAAAGTTAAAAAACAGTAACTGTAAAATAAAAAAAAAGTTTGTATAAAATGAACTTTTAAAAGAAAAATGAAAAAAAAAAGTAAAAACAATATATATAAAAAAAGTTTTAAGTGTAAAAATAAAATTAAAAAAAAAAAATTAAAAAAAAAAAAAAAGACAAATGTAAAAAAGAAAAACGTAAAAAAAATTTAAAATTTAAAAAAAAAAATTTACAAACAAAAAATATGAAAAAAAAAAGAAACGTTAAAAGAAAATAGCTAAATGTAAAAAAGAAATGTGTTAAATGTAAAAGATTAACCATCATAAGTTTTTTACCCGAATCGACCCAAAGCCATATGGTGTTACGGAACGTACTAGCCCCATATAGGCACAGATGCCCGTGGTGAGTTCTGTGAATGGTCTACCCACTAATCAAACGACAAGTACCACAATTACATTAAATAATTAGCAACAAAAAAAAGCAGGAAATACTACTATAGATATAAAAAATATTAACAAAGTATCGAAAATAGAACCAAAGGTAACTAATAAATCTGTATAGAATGAGCGTCTATAAATGTATAAGAGAAACCAATGTATATATTTCTACTAAAATGTTGACACATATACTAAATTTTTAACAAATTAAGTCAAATATTTGCGAAATAGAGAAAATAATACATACTTTTTAAAATTGTATCAAATAGTCTATGAATGGATAAAAAAAATATCATGACATGTATTAAAAAAAAAATTAAAATAATGGACTTACGTGTAACACATTAAGTTAAGAAATTTATACTTATCAAAGAAAGTAACGTAAGTCATATAAAAAAAAAACCTGTAGTTAAGTACAATTGTTAATTGAATATGCTACAAAATATTGTCAAATTACACCATTTTTAGTGATAGGACAAGCAAACTTGTTAAAATGTCATATAATTATCAAAAATATTATACAAAGTACGAATTTAAAAAAAAAAAGTAAATGCAAAAAGAAAAAAAAGTTTAAGTGTAAAATAAAATGTAAAAAAAAATAAATGTAAAAAATAAAAAAAAGTTTAATAAAAAAAAAGTTAAAAAATAATAAAAAAAAAATTTAAGTGTAAAATACAATTTAAAAAAAAAAATGTAAAAAGAAAAAAGTTTAATAAAAATTACATGTAAAAAGAAAAAAGTAAAAAAAAAAAAATAAAAGAAAAAAAAGTTAAAAAAGAAAAAAAAAAGTTAAAAAAGAAATAAAAAGTTAAAAAAGAAAAAAAAGTTAAAAAAGAAAAAAAAAAGTTTAAAAAGAAAAAAAAAAGTTTAAAAAGAAAAAAAAAAGTTTAAAAAGAAAAAAAAAAGTTTAAAAAGAAAAAAAAATTAAAAAAGAAAAAAAAATTAAAAAAGAAAAAGAAATTAAAAAAGAAAAAAAAATTAAAAAAAAGAAAAAAAATTAAAAAAAAAAAAAGTTAAAAAAGAAAAAAAAAAGAAAAAAAAAGTTTAAAAAAAATAGTTAAAGTGTAAAATACAATTTAAAAAAAAAAATGAAAACATAAAAAATTTAAAAAAAAAATGTAAGTGTAAAATTACATTTTAAAAGAAAATGTGAAAATAGAAAAAAAAATAAAAAGAAAATTGCTAAAAGTAAAAAAAAATAAAGGTGTAAAATGTTAAATAAAAAGACCATAAGTGTAAAAAATAGAAGAAAAAAGTTTAAGTGTAAAATATTACTCATCATAAGCTTTTTTACTCGTATCCACCCAAAGTTATATGGCGTTACGGAGCGTACTAGCCCCATATAGGCGCAGATTCCTTGGTGAGTTCTGTGAATGGTCTACCCACTAATCAAACGATAAGTACAATAATTATATTAAAATATTAGCAAAAAAAAAAGCAGAAAATACTAATATAGATATAAAAAATATTATCAAAGTATAGAAAATAGAACCAAGAATAACTAATAAATCTGTATAGAATGAGTGTCTATAAATGTATAAGAGAAACCAATGTATATATTTCTACTAAAATGTTGACACATATACTAAATTTTTAACAAATTAAGTCAAATATTTGCGAAATAGAGAAAATAATACATACTTTTTAAAATTGTATCAAATAGTCTATGAATGGATAAAAAAAAATATCATGACATGTATTAAAAAAAAAATTAAAATAATGGACTTACGTGTAACACATTAAGTTAAGAAATTTATACTTATCAAAGAAAGTAACGTAAGTCATATAAAAAAAAAAAACCTGTAGTTAAGTACAATTGTTAATTGAATATGCTACAAAATATTGTCAAATTACACCATTTTTAGTGATAGGACAAGCAAACTTGTTAAAATGTCATATAATTATCAAAAATATTATACAAAGTACGAATTTAAAAAAAAAAAGTAAATGCAAAAAGAAAAAAAAGTTTAAGTGTAAAATAAAATGTAAAAAAAATAAATGTAAAAAATAAAAAAAAGTTTAATAAAAAAAAAGTTAAAAGATAATAAAAAGTATTAAAATAATGGACTTACGCGTGACAGTTTAAGTTAAAAAATTTATATTTACCAAAGAAATTAACATAAGTTATTATAAAAAAAAAAACTGTAATTAAGTATAATTGTTAATTGAATATGCTACAAAATATTGCCAAGTTATTCCATGGTAGCGATTTAACAACCAAACACTTTGTCTTTAAAGATTACGATAACGCAGTTTTAGAAACTAACATAGGGGCAAATGTGTATAATTATCATAAAATACTTCACATTACTGTTAAAATGTCATATAATTATCAAATATATTATACAAAGTAAGAAAAATATTACTTAATATGTTAAAATATTACCAATAGTACATGCCCAACAGATCAAAATGACCTTCAGCACCCTACGACACATGAAAACTTACGGAGATTAACAGCAATCTTGCCTCAAAAAATAAAACCAATAGTGTGCTGCTAAGGATAAAATGTCAAGTACACACCCAGTGTAGGAGATGTATACAAATAATATTGTTGAATTATTAACAAAGTGATTTCATTAATACTAAAATAAGGTCTTTGTTACAATAATATATATATATATATGGAAATTAAGTTCTTATTAGTGAAATTTATGTAGTATTTTTAGACTGCTTTGTTCAATTTATAATATGTAGGTAGAATTTTTACATAAAAAAAACCCCTTTGTGTTTATCAAAAATATTTCACAAATTAAGAAGAAGAATACCTAAGGAAGGTCTTTGCACATGATTATAGTACAAAACCATGTGGATTTACATCAATTTTACCAGGAACAAGGGGGTCAGTATACGGCTATGAGTCAAATAGTCAATTTTAAAACCACATTCAGGCATTAATAACACAAATGCCTGAATGTGGTGAAAAATTGACTATTTGACTCATAGCCGTATACTGACCCCCTTGTTCCTGGTAAAATTGATGTAAATCCACATGGTTTTGTACTATAATCATGTGCAAAGACCTTCCTTAGGTATTCTTCTTCTTAATTTGTGAAATATTTTTGATAAACACAAAGGGGTTTTTTTTTATGTAAAAATTCTACCTACATATTATAAATTGAACAAAGCAGTCTAAAAATATTACATAAATTTCACTAATAAGAACTTAATTTCCATATATATATATATTATTGTAACAAAGACCTTATTTTAGTATTAATGAAATCACTTTGTTAATAATTCAACAATATTATTTGTATACATCTCCTACACTGGGTGTGTACTTGACATTTTATCCTTAGCAGCACACTATTGGTTTTATTTTTTGAGGCAAGATTGCTGTTAATCTCCGTAAGTTTTCATGTGTCGTAGGGTGCTGAAGGTCATTTTGATCTGTTGGGCATGTACTATTGGTAATATTTTAACATATTAAGTAATATTTTTCTTACTTTGTATAATATATTTGATAATTATATGACATTTTAACAGTAATGTGAAGTATTTTATGATAATTATACACATTTGCCCCTATGTTAGTTTCTAAAACTGCGTTATCGTAATCTTTAAAGACAAAGTGTTTGGTTGTTAAATCGCTACCATGGAATAACTTGGCAATATTTTGTAGCATATTCAATTAACAATTATACTTAATTACAGTTTTTTTTTTATAATAACTTATGTTAATTTCTTTGGTAAATATAAATTTTTTAACTTAAACTGTCACGCGTAAGTCCATTATTTTAATACTTTTTATTATCTTTTAACTTTTTTTTTATTAAACTTTTTTTTATTTTTTACATTTATTTTTTTTACATTTTATTTTACACTTAAACTTTTTTTTCTTTTTGCATTTACTTTTTTTTTTTAAATTCGTACTTTGTATAATATTTTTGATAATTATATGACATTTTAACAAGTTTGCTTGTCCTATCACTAAAAATGGTGTAATTTGACAATATTTTGTAGCATATTCAATTAACAATTGTACTTAACTACAGGTTTTTTTTTTTTATATGACTTACGTTACTTTCTTTGATAAGTATAAATTTCTTAACTTAATGTGTTACACGTAAGTCCATTATTTTAATTTTTTTTTTAATACATGTCATGATATTTTTTTTTATCCATTCATAGACTATTTGATACAATTTTAAAAAGTATGTATTATTTTCTCTATTTCGCAAATATTTGACTTAATTTGTTAAAAATTTAGTATATGTGTCAACATTTTAGTAGAAATATATACATTGGTTTCTCTTATACATTTATAGACACTCATTCTATACAGATTTATTAGTTATTCTTGGTTCTATTTTCTATACTTTGATAATATTTTTTATATCTATATTAGTATTTTCTGCTTTTTTTTTTGCTAATATTTTAATATAATTATTGTACTTATCGTTTGATTAGTGGGTAGACCATTCACAGAACTCACCAAGGAATCTGCGCCTATATGGGGCTAGTACGCTCCGTAACGCCATATAACTTTGGGTGGATACGAGTAAAAAAGCTTATGATGAGTAATATTTTACACTTAAACTTTTTTCTTCTATTTTTTACACTTATGGTCTTTTTATTTAACATTTTACACCTTTATTTTTTTTTACTTTTAGCAATTTTCTTTTTATTTTTTTTTCTATTTTCACATTTTCTTTTAAAATGTAATTTTACACTTACATTTTTTTTTTAAATTTTTTATGTTTTCATTTTTTTTTTTAAATTGTATTTTACACTTTAACTATTTTTTTTAAACTTTTTTTTTCTTTTTTTTTTCTTTTTTAACTTTTTTTTTTTTTAATTTTTTTTCTTTTTTTTAATTTTTTTTTCTTTTTTAATTTCTTTTTCTTTTTTAATTTTTTTTTCTTTTTTAATTTTTTTTTCTTTTTAAACTTTTTTTTTTCTTTTTAAACTTTTTTTTTTCTTTTTAAACTTTTTTTTTTCTTTTTAAACTTTTTTTTTTCTTTTTTAACTTTTTTTTCTTTTTTAACTTTTTATTTCTTTTTTAACTTTTTTTTTCTTTTTTAACTTTTTTTTCTTTTATTTTTTTTTTTTTTACTTTTTTCTTTTTACATGTAATTTTTATTAAACTTTTTTCTTTTTACATTTTTTTTTTTAAATTGTATTTTACACTTAAATTTTTTTTTTATTATTTTTTAACTTTTTTTTTATTAAACTTTTTTTTATTTTTTACATTTATTTTTTTTTACATTTTATTTTACACTTAAACTTTTTTTTCTTTTTGCATTTACTTTTTTTTTTTAAATTCGTACTTTGTATAATATTTTTGATAATTATATGACATTTTAACAAGTTTGCTTGTCCTATCACTAAAAATGGTGTAATTTGACAATATTTTGTAGCATATTCAATTAACAATTGTACTTAACTACAGGTTTTTTTTTTATATGACTTACGTTACTTTCTTTGATAAGTATAAATTTCTTAACTTAATGTGTTACACGTAAGTCCATTATTTTAATTTTTTTTTTAATACATGTCATGATATTTTTTTTATCCATTCATAGACTATTTGATACAATTTTAAAAAGTATGTATTATTTTCTCTATTTCGCAAATATTTGACTTAATTTGTTAAAAATTTAGTATATGTGTCAACATTTTAGTAGAAATATATACATTGGTTTCTCTTATACATTTATAGACGCTCATTCTATACAGATTTATTAGTTACCTTTGGTTCTATTTTCGATACTTTGTTAATATTTTTTATATCTATAGTAGTATTTCCTGCTTTTTTTTGTTGCTAATTATTTAATGTAATTGTGGTACTTGTCGTTTGATTAGTGGGTAGACCATTCACAGAACTCACCACGGGCATCTGTGCCTATATGGGGCTAGTACGTTCCGTAACACCATATGGCTTTGGGTCGATTCGGGTAAAAAACTTATGATGGTTAATCTTTTACATTTAACACATTTCTTTTTTACATTTAGCTATTTTCTTTTAACGTTTCTTTTTTTTTTCATATTTTTTGTTTGTAAATTTTTTTTTTTAAATTTTAAATTTTTTTTACGTTTTTCTTTTTTACATTTGTCTTTTTTTTTTTTTTTAATTTTTTTTTTTTAATTTTATTTTTACACTTAAAACTTTTTTTATATATATTGTTTTTACTTTTTTTTTTCATTTTTCTTTTAAAAGTTCATTTTATACAAACTTTTTTTTTATTTTACAGTTACTGTTTTTTAACTTTTTTATCTTTACATTATATTTTTCACTTAAACTTTTTATTTATTTTTTTACATTTATACTTTTTATAATCTATTTCACACGTAAACTTTTTATTTTACATTTATTAGTTTTATAATTTATTTCACACTTAAACTTTTTTCAAATATTTTTTATATAAATATATATATTTTTTTTTTCACTTTTAAAATTTTTTTTTCACTTTTAGTTATTTTTTTTTCTTACTTAACCTTTTAGTTTTTAATTCACACTTAAACTTTTTTTTATTTTTACATTTTTCTTTTTAAACTTTTTTTTTTTTTTTTACATTTTGCTTTTTAAATTGTATTTTAACTTTTTTTTTAACATTTATTCTTTTTATAATTTATTTCAAACTTAAACTTTTTCATTTATTCTTGTCTAATGTACAACTACAAACCCCGCTTTCACCCCAATTTTATGTATACGCCTACAAACGTCTCCCTATGAGTACTTTATGTCGCCAATTTTACGAATACACCTCTCAAATTGTCCCCTTGTGGATACTTGATGTCGCCAAATTCTACACATTCACCCTCAATTGTACTCATATGGGAACTTGTTGCCTCTTAGTCTTTGAAAATTTAATCTGCCAGCCATAATAATTCCCCTTGTATGGTGCTACTTCATTTCTACCATCCACCTATGCGTTTTGTTATAGTGTAATTTTATGACATAAGAAAAAATGTGTACTTGTACCAAGCGTATAAATAAACCCCTTTGTATAGCTGCACTGTATCGTTCAATCAAACAACCAATTATAAAACACCCCTTAAACAGCAACATCTAAGACAAATTCCCTTATTCAACACGTATTAGAACAAGTAATAGATCCATTATCTTACATACCAACCCCAAATCTGCTCTTATCAAGCCCAGCACAACAAACAGTGCGATAGAGTAACTTTTACTTCATATTCCTAAACAGTAAGCAATTCTAATGCATCCAATTGTGATCAAGGTGAGATCCCTCCTTCTAGTCATAACGATATGATATTTTCCCTCTTAAAATAATAATTTTACGTATGATGTGAAAAACATTTAAAGAACACATTACTTTTATAAAAAGTTTAATTAACCGTAATACAAGGTTTTGGTTCCCAAGGTTCTTTTTCAAAGTATCAGCTTTCATATTAATTACTTTTTTTTCATCCACTGAGACTGATTTCCGTTATATAAATTGTAATTTAAACGTATATTGTTATAAACATTATTTTCATAGAACCCCAGACTGTCATTTTTTATACCCTTAGTACACATGTCAAAAGGTAAAAAAAGCTTTACTTATTAATCTGGTCTACCTTCCTGTACACGATGGTATGTTATTTACCCCCATAGGATGATTCCTCATAGAGTTATATTGCGAAATTATATGCTGGAGTTGGTCACATAAAATATATTTTTCTAAAACCATTCTTGCAAAATTCTTTTCTTTTGTACTAACCATAGTTAAAATATATACACTACTGTCATTCCCTTTAACATAAGTTCATTGTGCAGCTCTAGTGGGACGTAATTGCTCTCACTGAGTTAATTTTTTTGGCACAGATGTATACGTAAATAAAATATATGTAAAATATAAATGAGTAATAAAATATAAATAAATATTAAAATATGTATGAAATATATGAATAATAAAATATATATAAATATTAAAATATATATAAAATATAAATGAATAATAAAATATAGAAGTTAAAATATAAATGAATAATAAAATATATATAAAATATAAATGAATAATAAAATATAGAAGTTAAAATATAAATGAATAATAAAATATAGAAGTTAAAATATAATTAAATATTAAAAATAAATGTAAAAATATAAATAATAAAATACAAATAAATATCAAAATATAAATAAATATTAAAATATAATAAATATTAAAATAAGAATATTAGTTTAATTCTATCATATTTTATTTACTTTCACAGTTTTTTCACATTACTTTCACAGCTCACAGTTTTTTCAACAACCAACCATTCCTAACATTATACCTATGATGTCACAACCCACAGCTTATAATTAAAAATGTGTAGATGCTGTGCGTCGCAAATTTCCACCAATACCCAAATAAAAACGCAAAATAACAAAAAAGCAACTTTCATGTCACATGACACTCCATAGACATCACTTACTGACACCTGATTGGTTCTTCATGATGTCATTCTTAAACAAGCATATGATTGGTCCGTTCCCCTACATGCAGCGTTGTCTTGCGGTTACAAGCAGAACTAGTAAAACCTTCCCCCACCTGCGTGTGACGTCACTTACTGACACCTGATTGGTTGTTCATGAGGTCATCCTCACACAAGAACCTGATTGGTCCATTCCTGTACAAACACGGTGTGACACGTTGAGACACGTTGAGACATGCCCATCGGCGGCGATGAGTGATCAACACCTGTTCCCATGTCCCCTGCATGTGACGTCACTTACTGACACCTGATTGGTTGAGGTCATCTCCATTAGGCCACGCCCCCTCGGCTTGACAGACGAGATCCGCCCTGATTCTCACAGCACCACCACTCAGATCCTCACAAATCCTCGTATTCCTCAATTACTCCTCATTACTCCGCCGTACTCCGCGGCTCCGTAGCGGCCTTTTTACACTACTGTCAATACTAAAATACAAAATCTCTACAGTTTCAAGAAATTACAATGTGCAATGGTATTCTGGAATCTGTGAAAATGACGATGACCTATGTCACTCATTCTTGTATTATTCTCAAATGGCTCTAAGCAAAATAAAAATGCAAGAAAATGAAAGCAGCTGATTTATAAAAAAAAATTAAAAAAATATATATAAAAAAAAAATTGTATTTGTCACAATTTTTTTTTTAATATTATAGTAACAATTAGGGTACATAAAAATATTAGGGTATATTTACATTGTACAAATCTGTTAAAATAAATAGAATTTTTCCTCATCATAAAAAGATTGTAATGTACTATTTTAATTACAATTTGAAGTATCATATCCTTCCAAATAATTTTTCGAAAAGTTGACTCTATATTTTTTTTTGGTGTGTGGTGCGGGCCCATAGGCTGCAGCCTATGTAGTCACGTTACAATAACTTAAAAGGCTACAGCGAACAAAATTGGCAGACATTTAATGGGATATATAGTAAGCGACAGCAAGGTTAGCACCGAAAAAGAATATTTCAAACGGTTCATAAATGAAATGATAGGTAAAACAAGTTTTCATATATAATAATAATATAAAATTTGAAAAATTTCTAAAACAATCAAGATGTTTTTTTTTTAATTTGAAAATTTCATATAAAAATCAATTATTTTTAAAATTTGAAATATTCATAAAATAATCAAGTATTTTTGATATTTTGAAATTTTCATAATCAAGTATTTTTATTTTTAGAAACTATTTTTAACACGCTTCCGTCTTAAAACGGATGGGATTACGAAAGCATCCGTTTGCGACGTTCCGTTTTGCAGTGGAAAAATGTACTTTTTCGATAAACTAAGAAAAATTGCTTATGATAAGATTTTTGAGAAACGGTCATTAACTGAAAAAAAAAATCATGAAATCGATTACTTAATTATCCATTCTCAAACGTGAGTTGCAATGTGTAAAAGCCAAGCATCGCTTTTCTAGATTTAATCATATTTTCTTTAATTTCCCGTTTTATGTGCGGGGCCGCCCTTATTATATGCAGGGCGCAGTGCAAATCTAGTAGCGCGGCCCCTTCTCATTCTCCACACAAACATAAATTGTGAGATTATTTTTTTTTAATTTATCAATACGGTCACCGAGTATACATTTTTATTTCAATTCACAGAAGGCAGATGATATCGTTACGTAAGAAATCATTCTTATCTATTTTCTTTTTATTGAAAATTAAAAAAAGGAACCTTAAGGATTATTCGATGTTAATGAGCTATAGTAAGGCTTACATGTTCAGAAATCGGTTTGGTTCGGTTAATCAACGTCGCACTAGAGCTGAGCAGTGTGCTATTGGCGACGTTTCGAGGCCGATTTCGAGGGAAAGACCCGGGAACATGCCTCGTATTTTAGAACCATGGTCAGATGACGAGGACAACACCTAAGCTGGCACCCGACGCCACCGCAATATGTGTCAGGACATCGAACCCCGATCATATTGCACGCCAGTATAACTTGTTGGATATTTTGGGCGACTTTCTAGTATTTTTGTAGCAAAGCTAACAACCCTCCGATCGCCAGATCACTAGTTTTTTACTTTTCTTTGCACGGGCTCGAACTAGCAATCCTCTGATTACCAGCTGAACGCCCTTATCCACTGGGCAACTGGAAGCTCTTCAGAAATTGTCGAAATATATATTTAGAACAAGCAATTTGAAAGAATGGGTTTGATTATTAAAATTAGTTATTACTTATAAAAAGTACCTATACTCGGGGACAACCTAAGTTGAACCTGAAGCGGAAGCTGTGATATATATAAATATTCAATTGATTTAGGCTCACCTTAGGTTGTCCCCAAATATAGAAGTTAATATAAGCATGTCATCCCCCCCCCCCCCCCCCTTCACATCTCAAACATGCTTAATTTATGTATTTTTCTTTAATGAGTGCGAAGGCCCCATAACAGCGCGAGGCCCGGTGCGGTGCCACGAGTCGCACACCCCTAAGGGCTGTCTTGGTTATGAGGCATGGCAAATTTCAACATGTAAACAAACCCATCCTCTGGTGTATTGATTTCAAGTGTTGAATTCTCATTTATGTTTATGGCAAGGTCGACCTCTGTCAAACGAGGAAGTTGCCGAATCTTCAATCAAACGAAGACTCTTTGTTCGGTGACCGCTGAGTGTCGAGCTCCTTTCCTTTTGCCGCTCACCGAAAAGGAAGTTCGGGTCACTTGGACGATGAAAAAGAAGAAACGCTATCTGTCGAGCCTCACACGGAACATGAGATGGCTCATGTATTTTGGCTTCTAATTGAAGGTTTGAGGAGGGTGTTTATTTTGGATGAATGTGGGTTTGTTTGAAAAGGAGTTCTCTTTGAAAAGTTGGTGAAATGGTCTCAAAGATATTGATACTCTAGCATTTAGGGCCGCCCATACGGGGTGCGACGAGTGTCACCGCAGAGGGCACATTATGTATTAGAGAAAAATGCATAAAATAATCGTGTTTTTGATAAGATGAATTTGTATTTTTTTTTCTTTTTTAATTTCTAGGTTTGTATTAAGTAATAACTTATTTTTATTTTCAACTTCATTCTTTCCAATTTGTTATTTCTGAATGTGTATTTCGACGAATTATAAAATATAATCTTGTTAGGACTTATTGACATCAAATATTCTTAAAGGTTTATTTTTTGTCTTTAATAAAAAGAAATATTATAATTTTTACGTTACAAAATTATCTGCCTTCTGTTTATGCCCGGAAACCATTTTGGCAAGTTTTAAAAAATTCCGATTTACTTTTAAAAAAATTATTAATTTAAATTTGTAAGTAAGGCAATTTTTAAGTTTGTGTAGAGAAAAAAAAGGGGCTCAGCTGCTACGTACGTACCGTGCTCCACGTATGCTGAGGGCGGCCCTGCTAGCGTTAATGGTTTGAATTTGTTTTAAATTTATAATACTGATGCCTCAAATTCCTATTTTTTATGTAAGCAATAAAACTAAGAATTTAACTAATTCAGTGTGAAAAGTCCCCTTCTGCTAATTTTTACGCTATAAAGTATTTAAAAGTGAATTTTATTCGAAAATACTTGATTATAAAAAAAATATATACAAAACACTTGATTTTTTTTTCGAAATTTAAAAACACTTGATTATTTTATAAATTTTTCAAAACTTAAAAATACTTGATTATTTTATGAAATTTTAAAAATATATATATCTTTATTTTATGAAATTTTAAAAATATATATCTTTATTTTATGAAATTTTAAAAAAATATTATTATTTATAATAATTAATATTATTTTTATCAATTTTTTTTATTGTTGTATTATAAAGGTTTAATAAAAGAAAATTTCTTTTACTGCGCTATTATAACATACAATTTTTTTTTTTAAATGTTACTATAATACACTATTAAAGGAATAATGGGTAACATTTAATTCAGTATTATAAATATTTTTACAGTTAATCACATTTAACTTCTGCAGTTCAATACCTTTATTCAAGTCGAAGAAATAAACATGTTTACAAAAAACAGATTCACTTTAACATGTTGTTCCCTGAATCATCCAAAAAAACAATGAACAATCTCGCATTTATTTCGCAAATAAAGCAAGCCATTACAAACTACCCAAAATAAAATCACGATTTCTCCAATGACCGGTACATTACTAGCCAGTAATCTACCTAATTGTTGACTTACATTATTTTCATCCGAAAAAAACTCCGTGATGCACGAAAACGTGATAACAACAGGTGGCAACAGTCAGAGAATTTGTATTACGCATAGTGTGCTTGCTACCCGTAAATACTTTCAGAACAACGAGACATCAGACATTTTGTGTAGGTGTCTAGAAGACAGTACTTTCCGTCTCTTATAGTAATTTTGACACGTCATAAATATGCGTGTGTTATTTGCACATATTTCAAGCGTTTGGATTGTGATTCAACGTAACGTACATTCGGAATGCGGTGACGTATTAATAAATTGTTTTGTTATTACTTACATAGAAACATTATGAGAGATGAAGGTTTAAGAGTACAGGAAAGGTGGTTTTTATAATAAAGTTTTTACAAGAATAACTGAAATATTTAGATTTTCTTTTTAAATTTGAGAAATTCACCCCCTATAATGGTATTAAATAGGTGGATTTCTTTTGTTAAACCCCTAAACGTTAAAGTAAACTTAATGTCTCTAACTTTTATTTATTTTGAGGATTATTCAAATTCTGAATCACTTGTGTCAAGCAAGTTTATTACAGTAAATATTTTCATATAGTTATATGTATATTTTCATTAGAATTTAACTACAAGCATGGACATCTATACAAGTAGGCTTCCGATTTCGTCCATTTGCTTGTCTATTCAAACTGAATCAATTAAGCTTATAATTAGTACTAAAGACTAATATGCATTGTTTAAAAGTCAAATATTTACTTATGTAGTATTTTCTTACATATAACAAAGCAGATTAAAATTACGAACAAAGTTTAATTTAAGTTAAGGAGAGTTAAATGTATTTTCATAAAATTTGTATAATTTATTGATTAAGTTATAATTATATGGATTTTTCAACGAGCTACGTGGCCTTGATCGGGTTAAACTGTTTTTGCAAGTTACAATTTGAGCATAGCAAAAGATTTTAATCAAAGGATTTGAATATCAGATCCAAAAAGTAGGAGAGCTACACTATCTATCCAAGCTAGTTATGATAATTATTTTAAAAGATTTTTAAAGAAGTAAATGGGAAAGCAACGGACATTTTTTTTATATATTTAAAAAAAGAGTGTAAATAAATTGTCCTTTTGAATTTGCATATAGATCGACTAATTTTATTTCATAGGGATTTAAAATGAACATATTAACATAATGAACAGCTAGAAAAACTACTTATAAATATGAATTGTTTTTGAACCGTTATTAAATATTTTCCAATTCATTAATATCAAAGAAATATCTGTATCAGATATTTCATACTCTGTCTCCTTATAAAACGATGCTCGTCATCCTTTTAAGAAACATTGCCCTATAAATACTTCATGGAAATAAAAAGTACTTGTGGTTTCACATCCTTTTCATTTATAGTAATCAGTCCATCGCAGTATTCACTCAACTGTTCAAATATATAACTAGACATATGTGCCAATAGTTTCAAACTGTATAAAAGCTGTTATGCTATATTTCTTGATCCTCTAAATTATTCTCTAAGTTTAATTGCAATTCCATAGATAATGTACAGCAAATGAATTTGTGAAATAGCGATCATAAATAACCAAATTCTTATGTTCACATCCTTCGAGAATGAATGGACTGTAGTAGAGAGAATATGACGTCATAATCGTGAAGCCCACATCTCAGAGCGAAAGGCCCATATCACGTGCCATCCCATCAAAATTATGAATTAAAAAATACTCGCGATTGGCTGATGAATTGAGAAATGTGTAACAGTGAAAATTTATGAATGGAATTACGTATTTAACCACGTGTCTGAGGCCATACATGTTGGCTTCACTTTGATGTTAGCGAGAGTGACGTCATGACTCCTCTACTACAAAGGATCCATGCTCGAAGTTCACAATGCAGAAGGGCATACGACTATCTCAGAAGATTTTTTTTTTGATAATTCCATACACAACTAAAACGTGTCGACGTTAACTTAAAAAAATTAAAGAAATTAATAAATTTAAAAGTTCATCAATATTAAAAACATTTTAATTAATTACATTTTTTTAATTAAAACTGCAAATACAGTAAAAAGAGACGCCTTATTGGAGGAATTGAACGCGGGAGCATAGGGTCCGTAAAAAGACACGTAATCCCTCGCGGCCAAAACAGCTTTTAATTGACGTGAATATGGACTTTCTACTTAGGAGTACCACCGTAGTTAAAAAAAAACTCACACATATGCATATGTACATACGAATATTATTTCCAGCACACATTTTGTATTGTTCAGACTTTTAGTTTGAAAATTCTCCAGTATTTCAATTTTATATCATAAGTGTTATTCTCAGTAATATTCACAGAAAATGGTGGTCAAATCCTGGGTTCCAAGTTCCTTTTATTTCGATGTTTCTGCGCACC
Source organism: Troglohyphantes excavatus (assembly GCA_963932185.1). Classification (NCBI taxonomy): domain Eukaryota; kingdom Metazoa; phylum Arthropoda; class Arachnida; order Araneae; family Linyphiidae; genus Troglohyphantes; species Troglohyphantes excavatus. The sequence goes on along the minus strand of OZ010668.1, from coordinate 37,717,437 downwards.
ATAAATAATCTTCCGATCGTAGGTTCAAGGATGGAGGAAGAGAGGCGTGCCTCTGCATCGAGGAAGTCTCTTCTCCGCACGTCACTTCCTCTAGTAAATAAAAAAAGAATGCAGCGATGTTTTAAAAAAAAATGATAAATAATACACACAAGAAATCGGGGTGTACTGCCTTGGAAACTGTGTATTTTCAAAACAAACATCTGGATGCTAAACTATTTCTTACTGGATTATTTGTATGGAATAGAATTTAAACATTTGAAATGATTAAAGAAAAACGTTTAAATTAGTAAACTGTGTTTTTCAAAATTTATTCAGCGTTTGTGAAAATTGTTTTTTTTTTGTCTGTATAAAATAACACATAACGTGGTATTCCTGTAGCATTTTCAACTTAACTGATTTTGTTGCTAGGTTGAAAAAGCTTTTGCTTTCAGGCAGAGAAAATATTTTAAACTGAAAATTACACATGGAATAATTAATGAGAAGCATAAGTTTAAAATGTGCGCTATTTGAAATTGTAAACAATTTTTTTTACTTTTGCTATCCCTTCAGTAATTTACCATAATATTTAGTGTTATTTTTTTCAAACAACATTTTTAAAGTAATTATCTACTTATTTCTGTAATGTTATGTTTCCCAAATCATGACTAACGCACTATAAATAGTATACTGAAGCTGAACATGTGGGGGGGGGGGGGGGGGGGGGGGGCAAACTTTGAAACCTAATTTTTACACAATAAAGGGGGGGGGGGGGAGGTTCAACAAGCGATGCTTATGGAATAAATTGTTTATCAAGCGAAAAATCACTTTTAACGTTTCAGTCTTTTGACGGAGCTTGAACGACTTAGACGTCCAAGGAGTTCCAGTTTTTCTGCCAATACACATAAACTTTAAATTCATAAAAAATATTCGATGTTGGAATATTTTTAAATTCTAAAGCATTTGGATGTTGCTTCTTGGAAGCTATATCTATTAAAATAATAACAATTTAAATATTTATATAATATAATACGTTGGAAATATAAAGAACTTTACTTTACAATTTTGCTCATTTTGTCACCGCTCAACGGTTTAATGATATCTTCAGTTAAATATTGAACTAAATATGCTCTTCGCTGATAAAAATCAATTATGTACGTATTTTTTTTTAATTTGAGCGAAATGAGAAAATATTTTTTCAGTAAATATTATTTTTTACTCCAATAATTTGGAGAATTATAAGATCAATATAACGTCCAGTGTTAGAAAAAAAAATAATACACCACTGTGAAAAGATTAATTTTAGAGGGACGCCTCTCTTCGCTTCTCCCTGCATCCACCCTTAAATGGCATAATTTAATGGGATATAGTAAATAATTTTTATAATAATATAATTCAGGAAGTATTTTATTTGTTTGTTTTAACTGTTGCAGTGGCAGTTTTCGTTAAAATGAAGAGGTTCCACATTTATCTAAGTAATGTTACGTTGTTCTAAATTTTTTTTACGTGGATCCCACATTATAACACCAATTGTAATGTAACGTAAATAAAAAAGAGAAATAAAGACAATATCATATGTTTTTAATTTCTTCCAAAATCGGTTAAATATATATATATATATATATATATATCTTACAAATCTTTTACTACTTTTATGTCAAAAATTATGCATGTAATGTAACATGTATATATATTTTATCAGCTTTGTAAGCTTATTGAATTAGCTTCTAAAATTTTAAATATATATATTTTTTTCTTTTTACAAAACTTTGTATATTTTTAACCACCAGTAAAGAAAACTTTAAAAACAGCCAAATCCTTCGTTCCTTTAACTGTGGCTTCCTTTAACTGGAAGTATTATATTTGTTTGTTTTAACTATTGCATTGGCAGTTTTATTTAAAATGAAGAGGTTCCACATTTATCTAAGTACTGTTACGTTGTTCTCAATTTTTTTTACGTGGATCCCACATTATAACACCAATTGTAATGTAACGTAAATAAAAAAAAGAGAAAAAAAGACAATATCGTATATTTTTAATTTCTTCCAAAACCGGTTAGATATACATATCTTACAAATCTTTTATGTCAAAAATTATGCATGTAATGTAACATGTATATATATTTTATCATCTTTGTAAGCTTATTGAATTAGCTTCTAAAATTTTAAATATATATATTTTTTTCTTTTTACAAAACTTTGTATGTTTTTAACCACCAGTAAAGAAAACTTTAAAAACAGCCAAATCTTTCGATCATTCCTTTAACTGTGAAATTTTTGTTATGATTTTTAATTAAAATTTACTAATTTACTCTTATTAATTATAGATTGCATTTAATATTTTTAATTGGTTAAAAGGACATCATTTGTCATATCCAATCACCTTGTTATTAATACAGATGACTGGGAACATTTCTTTTCTTCTGAGAAACCGATTGAAACTCATTGGACCAAAAAATCTATTTTAATTCTCCCGAGAAGAAAAGCATAATTTTCTGTCTTCTAAATATAACCCGTCATTGACGTCAGTATCAACCAATTTCCAATCGATTGTCCAATAGATCGGCTCATCAGTGCAAGGGAAACAGCTGACTGCCAAAGATGTCTTAATTCGTACCGTTACCTTATTCGGCTAATTAGGTACGCTCGTTTCTTTTGAAGTATGACCCGAATTTGGTGAAGAAATTGACAAGGTATCATTCTCTTTTCGAAGTTTTTCGAAACTGTGAAAGTGAAAGAGTGGAAACCTGCTTCTCTCTCTCTTTTTTCTGTTTTACGTTGCTTTTGCGATTTCTGAATGTTACTTACGCAAGTTGTTTGAAACAACTTTAAGATCAGTGGCGTAGCTTTCGCTGAAGTAATGGGGGACATCGATAACGTTGGTTTTCTATCCATGAGCGGCAATAAATTGTGTCATTATTTTATTACTTACCTTTGAAGGAAATATTGTGAATTTTTCCTCAAAACTGATGGAATACCTAAAACATATTTGATAAAATAAAACTGTCAGAAAATTAATATTTTAAAGTCATTGTAAAGTATAATAGTAAAAAATATCGCTTAACAGCCTCTTGCACTAAAAATAAATAATATGTAGGAAAAACAAACTTGTCTACTATTCAATATATCTAAGCACTTGAAACCTGGAATTTTAAAATTGAGTTATTATTAAAAAAAAAGCTTTTAAAGTTAAAGAAATAGTTTTTTTTTATCTTCTTTGGGAAACAATGGTAAACATGCTATAATCCTGTTTTAAAGTAAATTAAACAATTAAAATAATTTAAATCAGTTTGATAATAAGTTAAATAATTTGCGTTTAAGTAACTTTTACGATGAATTTCCGTGAACATTCCTAAATGAGCATCCCAAACACAAATGCAGTTATATGCACTCTTAACTGTTCTTAGAAAATAACGAAGAACGATATAACTGGTTTCAATGCTGTGAGATATTTTTTAAAGTTTTTATAAGTAAATAACTGTATTTTCCTTCATCGTAAGGTATAAATTGAAGCCTAAGTTATAAAGTAACCAATCAAATCAAATTATCATGTTTCGAATTTTTGGATACAACTGCTTTTGCACCTGGGCTACTCGTGTCCTGTAACTCTTGGGTGTCATTGTATATTTTATAAATCCTTTTGATAATTTATCTTCAAGATGAAATTGATGCTTTGTCTTTTTTGAATATGTTTAAAAATGTGTGTTTTAAAATTTTTGCTTGGTTTATCATTAAGAAAAGATGGGGTTATTTTAATAAGGTGACCAGGAAAAAAAATCCCCACTTTTTAAAAATTAATTTCATTTAATATTGTTCTAAATTATGGTTGCATGGTTAATGCATTACATTGAATGATTTTGTTGTATAAAAAATATTCAGTCTATCATTTGACTAATATGCCTCCTATGCTTGACAAAGTTGCAAAAAAATATCATTAACAAAAAAAAAAATATCGTAAGCTGACTTATAAGTATTTTTTATTGAAAAGTTATTTTTAATGTTATATTTATAATGTAGATTGAATGGAGCTCTTTAAAAAATAAAATTATGATTTTATATTTGAAAATATTTTTAAATAATGAGAACATATGATACACATTGTGCATATTTGTCTTTTAACAATTAAGATATAAGATGCGTTTGAGTCAATAAATTATTTGGAAAAGGCTAATTAAGGTTTCTAGATTTTATAATTATTTTTTAATAATATGAAACAAAGCTTTTTTTTATAGTTTTATCGAAGTAATATAGAAATCAGTTTTGTGTTGTGCTTGTGTGTGATAAAAAAAGAGAGGCTATGCCTAAGTATTATAAATTTCGTGCGGTTTTTTTTTCGTTTATAATGCAAATTGTACGAGATTTATCTTAACAAAATACAGATTCTACCGAATATTCTTTCCTTCAATAATATAATTTGAGTAAAAAAGCATGATTATTTAACTTTAAGTAATAGTAAGTTGGATTTTTTTTAAAACATGACATATAAACTTTATTATTTGATTATTTGTGAATTCCTACTAATATTTGTAGTTTACAATTGTGTAGTTTTTGTACGCCTACAAAAGCCATTTATGAAAACGAATAAACTTGGTGACGACACACTTAGCAAACTTTTTTGTGAATCAATCCCGTAAACTTCTATACTCATATCATCCATTCATCAATCCAATTCATTACACCAAATAAGGCAAAATTTCAAAAAAATATACTTTAAAATGACTAGTTGAAGTATTTGTGTCCCTTACATTAAGGTGAGTACACACTACGATATATAAAAGGATTGTGGCCATAGTGCAAATGTACAAACAAAAGACCATATCAAATGGCTTTGCGGTCGCACGTCTGTTGAATTACTAAATCGAGATGAATAACACATGTATTTTATTTACGAATGATCATAGTTGAACGGTAAAAAGCTCATTTCGAAGATCTCGTGAACAGTAATATCTCTGAATGCCAAAAATGAACAGCAATGTTTTTATTTAAATGTACGTGGGTTTCTTTAAAACTAAGGAGAAAATGTGTGTCGAATTCGGTATTTAGATGTTTTTTATGGAAACATCTAAATATCGAATGGGTATGGGTGTATGGCTGTCGAATTTGCTGGAAAAAATAAATTCTAGCTTCAAACTGCCTTGAAAAAGTTTTATGTAAAATTTTTCCATAATAATTGTAACATCTTCTATGTTTCGCTGATACTTTTAAAGAACATCAATAGAATCGTTTTCAAGAAACATAACCGAATTATAAATAGAGTCGTTTTCATGCAACACAATCGAATAATCAATAGAGTCGTTTTCAAACAACATAATCGATTAATCAATAGTCGTTTTCAAGCAACACAATCGAATAATCAATAGTGTCGTTTTAAAGCAACACAATCGAATATTCAGAGTCGTTTTCAAGCAACGTAATCGAATAATCAATAGAGTCGTTTTCAAGCAACACAATCTAATATTCAGAGTCGTTTTCAAGCAACGTAATCGAATAATCAATAGAGTCGTTTTCAAGCAACACAATCGAATAATTTCAGCCACTTTTTTTAAAAATATTAGATTTTTAATTTGCTATCATGGCAAAGTGTTCATGAAGTAACTTACAATTTGGTTACCATTGCATTTTCACAACTTGAAATTTGCTGTTCATAGATACAGATTGACACAGACAAATATTTATTACAAAATTTTTGGGAATAAAAACTTAACATTGAATTTTTTTTTAAGTTGCTTACATTCGAAGATACAATTTTTAAATTGTACTTAAAACATTAGAAGATTCAAGTCGTCATTTAAAGTTGATTACTTTAACCCTTTCTACTTGAAAAAAAATAGTACAAAAAATACTTTTCATAGATTTGAAAAAGTAGTTTAAAAATAATTTATATCCAAATTGACCCTTTATGACCCCAAAAAGGGTTTGGGGTCAAAAGGGGCGTAG